>VZRJ01008049.1:5653-128514 GCA_013397565.1 Ptilonorhynchus violaceus | reverse complement strand
TGCTGCCGGGCGCAGCGCCCGGGAGCTGAGCCGCCCCTCCGGCAGCGCCAGCGGGAGCACCGCGCTGCGGGTCACCTTGCAGGGAGGTGAGTGACCCCCCATCCCACCCTGGCCGATCCCCTCCGGGCGCCGATGCGCCAAACGCCCGCTCCGCCGCATCCTCCGGAGCATCCTCCGGAGCATCCTCCGGAGCACGGAGCGGAGGCGGGGGCACCGCGGCTCTCGCAGCCGCCGCGGCGGAGGGACTCCGGCGGGAGCGCAGGGAAGCGCGGGGGCTGAGCGGGGCCGCCCGCAGAGGTGCTTCCCCGACGCCCTGCGGAGAGCCCAGATTACCGTACCCGGTCTTGCCCCGCGGGGTCCGGGGAGGGACGAGGCTTTTCCAGTGGCGCGGCGAGGTCGGGAGCATTGGAAGGGAAAGTGCGCGTCGGGTCCTCCTTCTCCCTTCCCTCCTCTTCCCCGTGAGGAATCCCATCTAGCGCACTGTGGCAGAGCAGCTTTTCCTCCCAGCTCCCGTCCGCCCTGCCAGCCCAGGGAAGGGGGAGAAGGGTTGTGCAGGGGTATGCGGGGGACAGGCGGCAGAGATGCCGGGCTCCTGGCAGCCGCAGCTGCCCGTTCCCCTCACTGTCCTGCTCCAGAGGCGCCGGACTGAATTTCTTTTCCTTCCCATCTTCTAGTTTGAGAGCAGTGACAGCTAAGTTGGAGAAAGGGATGGTTGAGGCAAGGAGCCAGCAGTGGTCCCCGCTATTCGGTGGCAGAGGGGTGACATTGGGTAAGTCCCCCATACCTGCCACGTCCTTCTGGATGGGGTATCCGGGTATCACTAAAGCATCCCACAAGGGGTCAATTCCTCAGTAGGAAGAGGCTGGCAATTGCACCGAGACCTTTCTGGAATTGACACTCCGGGAGTACAAGCCTTCCCGGAATAGGATTGGTAATGCTCGCCGGTCCCGAGTGTGCTGCAGGAGGAGAGGTGCAAGGGTCTGTGTGGGACTGGAGGTGGTGGGGGGGTTTGACATGGAGCTACCTAGTGGCAGGAGTTGGTCCAGGGAGCAATCTGTTGAACTGTGCCTTCAAAATCACTGGAGGGAGGCTGTAGCCTCAGTGTGTAACGAAAGAGAAAGAAGCAAAAAAATCCCCCTAAACTTTCCACGTAGATTAAATATTCAAATCGCAATTAATTAGACATTAATCCGGTGTAAACAGAGCATTAGCAACAATTAAAAGATGCTTTGATAGTCTTAAACTCAAGATGATGCATTAACTGGTACTTACAAGGGTATTTTTGTGTGTTCTAAAACAGAGTCAGAACAGAGAATACACGTTTCTACAGTTGTGTATTTAAATGACTTAGTCTTAATTACGGTTAATTAACCGTCATCTTTAAAGTAGCTGCATGTGGATGCTCTGTATTAATTTCAAATTACCTTGCTCCTAAGACAAAGCCACTTCTGATTTTACTGGACAAGGTGACATTTTATTGGCAGTTGGGTAACTACAGGTCGTGCCAGGGTGTGTGTAGGATAAATTTGTAGGAATTAAATGAAGTCTCCTCTCATTAAGTGGGCGAGCAGATGTCTCACGCCACTGGTGCCATACACTCTGGAATAAATCTCACACACAGGGGAGGGCTCTTCCTTATACAAATGCAGATGTAATGCAGTACTTGTGTACACAGGCACCACCACAGCATGTTTAACTTGATGAAGGATGCTCTCAGGATTTAAAATGCTTTTGCTTCTGAGGATAGTATTAGAGAAAATGTGCAGCATAGTTGGATAAGGGGGGTTTTGTCTTTCTTTCTACTGCAAATTCGTATCTGCAGACAGCTGTAAATTCTTCCAGGAGAGTTTTTTAATACTGCCTATGTGGTTATTAAGATTGCAGATTACATATTGGTATTTCCAAATTTTGTCTTCTTCACTTTGAAGACTTGGATTTTTACAGGTTATTGTTCGTACGGTGCAATTGGGGGGAAAAAAAAAAGGAAATAACTGCAGAGGTGCGCACAGGAGAAAAATACTCTGCGTGTATTCATTGGCTTCGCTTTGACAAACATGAACAGTGGCTGTGTGTACATGTCTGAACATACATCCTCCAGCCATTATATAAATTGTTTCTGAATGTTCTTTCTCTGGCAAAAGCTGGAAACTACTTTGAGCAATGGGATCACAGCAAAATGCTCCTCTTCAGATGTAAATGCCTGTGACCCTGAGGATTCAGGTGGAGCTGGTCTAACCTGTAGCACCTAAGAATCAAAAGATTTTGGGATTTGAATTTGGTGCCATGAAATCAGAAGAGTGGCAAACCGGTTATTTTCATTGCACAAGCAAAGACTGCATTTTTAAGTAGTGGTGCAGTGCATGAGTACTGTGAGTCCATGCATGCCTTTAGCACTCCCAGTTATATACATGGCATCCCTATGGATGTGTATTTGTACGTGTGTCTATATAACACCTGGATGTGTAAAGTTCCCTCATTTACCAGTTATCCAAGTCTATGCTGTAAAGTATTTCTGTCCTTAATGCTTTGAAACTTCGATTCACTGAGGAATGAACTGACTGTTCACACCAAGTTGGCGTAACTCTAGCAGAGGTTTAATGGGGTTTGCGTGCTGTGATTGAGTACTCAGACACCTTAAAAGTCCCCAGAGAGAACAAAGAACTCTGAAATGGTGTTTGTAAAAGGATAATTGGCTTGGAAAACAATCACAGAATCATATGGTTTGGGTTGGAAGGGACATTAAGATCATGTAGTTCCAAGCCCCCTGCCATGGACAGGGATACAGTTCACTAGCTCAGGTTGCTCAGGGCCATCCAACCTGACACTGAAAACTTCCAGGGATGGGGCATAATCAAATAGTTCAGCTTCCTGAGAAGGGAGCTGCCTTTCCTAGGTCCATGGAGACATCCAGCCTGGTGTCAGGTCCTGCAGGACAGCTGTCCTCAGGACATGGCCGATAGGAGTTGCCTGCTACATGCAATGACTTATCCAGTCCTCTCCCGGCGCGTGGTGTCCCCATGCTGCTCACCCATCTTCCAGTTCCTGGTCTTGTGGTCTTTGCAGCAAAACAATCTCCTTTCTTCCAGCTGCACGTGGCTTACAAGATCATGGAGACAACGTTGTGTTGTGGATCTGCTGCCAGCCCAATATGTCTTTGCCTCCCATATAGAAATCTCTGAGGTGCTATATTCCTTCTCCTCCTGGAGGAAAGAGGGGATTGGATTTTTCTTCATGTTCAGATAATGCCCCGAGTCTAATGGGCATTAGCACTATTCATTTCCATTCTTGTTTCTGCAGAGAGGGGTGAGTATAGGGTTAAGAAAGGTCAAACTATGCCCCACTGATGGTACTGCTTAGTGTTTCCCTGCTTGCTGTGTCTGCCTCCAGCAACCACTCTCACCGTGGCTAAATCACTTACTCTGTAAAGCTTTTGTCCCACAGTGTATTCCTGGCTCTGCAATTCTTCCAGAGGCTTATGAAGCACAGCTGATTTTATGGCCCCAGAAGTGGCTGTTTACTCTAATCATCCTTCCCCAGATGAACTGACTCTAGTAATTTTACAGTGCTTTTCTAGCAAAGGGACTTACAACCCTGGGCTGCTTTGCTTGGGGCAGGAGGTACTGAAACTTTCATTTTGCGCCAAGTCTGCACCACCAGGCTGTCTTCCTGTTCTGTCATCTCTTTATTTTCCATTTGTGCTTCAGGAATACCTCAAGTCCCAGCCTGGAGCACAGCATTGGTGGCTTACACGCAGAACAAGTGTGAGGCAGGTGTCTTGTCCTGCTTTGCTTCCTGTGATGTTGGTATTCCTGGGAGACACTCTCAGGGTTCTCTTGGAAGCTCTTAAAATAAGAATCACTCCTCATGACTCAGTCTCCCCAGTTTGAAATGGGTGTGGGGAACTCAGAATCGATGCTGGATACATTTGGGGTTGTCCAATGATCCTGTTCTGCAGTATTGGGGAGCCTCTGAAAAACACAGCAGAAAAAAACACAGTTAGACTTTCTGACTGCTTTCACTCTGCAAAGTAATTGCCAGAAGTTACAGGTACAGGTGTCAAGGTGTTTTCACCCTGGTGCCTTCCACAACAGTCAGGGTTATTTACACCACAGCAAGACACTGAAGCCAGGTCAGTTATTTATTATCTGGAAAGTTCAGTGAATGAAAAAAAGTTGTGAATTCAGAGTGAACCCCACTAAGAGTTAAGGCTGAAATACTGAAGTCTGGAAGGAAGACTGCTAGAAAAGCCTGAATGTGTCTTTTTTTTTTTTTTTAATTGGAGGCAACTTGAGGCATAGTGAATTAAAAGCCAGTTTGTTCAATTAAAAATAAATAAATGAAACATTACATTTCGTTTTAGCTCAGGCAAAATGCTTCCATCTGCTCAAAAGAAAATATTTTGTTGCAGGGATAACATTATTACATTTTAGGTCAACGCAAAGTAATTCCTCCTTTCTTCCTCCACTCCATTCTTTGGTTCAGATACTGAATTAAGCAATCAATTATTCAAGCAGATATGCAGATGGTAATTGTTTTAACATGTATCTCTGCACAGGCAATCAAGAGACCTGGATTTTATGTCCAGTTCTGCTGCTGTGTCTTGACATGACCTTGGGCATTTCACTATACTCCAAGTTCCTCATTTTTAGGAGGACAGATCCCATCTCACAGTGGATTTGCTGCACATTGGTAATACTAAAATAGCACGGAGGTCTTTTTAATTCCACTGTTAGCAATTTAGCTATCACTAATGCATGCATTCCTAATTTTCCCTGTGTGAGTTAGTTGCATTGCCTTACGAAACTCCCTGTAGTTTACTTAATAGGGCAAAAGGAATTTCAGCTGCTGAAATACAGCATTCCCTTAAAACGAAACCTACTTTAATAAGCCCTGCTAAATCAAAGAAGAAAAATACAAGTGGGAAGGTTTTTTTCCCTTCATTTTTAAAAAATATTTCACTTTGTAATCAGCACTCCAGATCCATACATTGCCTGTGAATTCTCTCACGCAAAAGGTTCGTATTTGTTTTTGCAGTTTCTAAATGTCTGGAATATCTCAAACCATGCTGAAGCCTATTTCTTTGTGCTTTAGAAACTCCCTCTTACCTGAGAGCTCGTGCCAGGGAACCTTCAACCTCCTCTCTTGATGTGAGCTTTTTCAGGCTGCAGGTCTCACCCCTTGGTTTGCCTGCTCCTCAAGAAAGCTTTCTCCCTTTTGCTTTCTCTGTGCTGGCAGTGGGGAAACCAGCTTCAAACCCAGGGGCATTTTGTGGAATCTGATAATCCTGAGGTTGAACCAGTTTCTGCTGGTGGCACAGCCATGCAAAAGGGTCGCTATTGCCCCTTCTCACCATTCTGGTGTTAGATTTGGAAGGACTGAGTGGTTGGCTGAGGGATTTGGGAGCAGTGCATGTCTTTTGGAGAGCATGGGAGACGGGTGGGAATCTGTAAGGATCAGAGGGATTTGAATCAGATGACAGTCAAGTTGAAGGAATCTCAGGAGGTCTCCAATTCTATTTCATGCTCAAAGCAGGGTCAACTTTGGGATTACACCACGTTCCTCAGAGCTTCTTTCAGTTGGGTCTTCGAAACCTCCAAGGATGGAGACTGCAAAACTTCCCTGGGCATCTTTTTCCAGTGCTTGACTGTATTCATGGGGGAAAGATTTCCCCTGATATCCAATACCCCCGTGTAGAAGCACATGAGGTTTTTGAGCCTTTTCTCCTGGCTGGTGACCTGCCAGATCTGCAGGGAACAACAGAGGGTACAGCCTTAAGCCTTGACGGCAGATGGGGACTCTGCCTTCAGCCTCGCTTGCCTTAATCTCCAAGTTTTCTTGCCAATAAACCAGGCTGCTGGGCTGGTAACGCTTGGTCTGCCTGGATGAGTGTCCTTCTGGTCTGCGGTGAGGAGACAGCTGGAGCTTTTCAGCCATAGACCAAGATTTCAACTGAATTGCTGGTTCAGAATTCAGGGGTTCTGAATTCGGAGTTTCTGAACTGCTCGTTCACACAGGACTTGGGATACCTGGCAAGGGTCTCCAGAAGGCTGAGGTGCCCTTAAGCTGTGCAAAGTCCCGTGGAGAGAGGAGGAAAACGGCATCCTGCCAGGTCACATGAGAGCAAAGGAGTTTTGGGACCGTGGGCAGTAGTAGAGCTGGCTTCTGCTCCTTGTTTGCTGGAGCCTGGGGCACAGCATTTAGCTGTTCTCTCCTTGCCCTGCCTACAGCTGGCACTTCTCTGTCTCACACCCTTTGCTTAATTAGTTTGTCAGGCAGTGTCATCGTAGCAGGAGGCTGCAGAACACCCAGCAGAGCGTAGCTCTCATTGCAGCTCCTCATTGTAGCTGGGCTCTGCTGTAACACAAGTGATAGCTTAATAAACCACAGCATTGCAGACTAAAGATCTTGGCCTGGGTTGCAGCTTCTTATTAAAATAAGAAAGGGGGAGGCAGTAGTGCAAGAAATTGGAAAAAGTTAAAATAATTAATGGACTCACTTTTAATAGTAGACTTGGGTAAAAATGTCTAACCCAAAGGTAAACATTAGATTGAAAGTTAAGATATTGATATATATATATCTGTTAATAACTTCAACTCAGCTTTCCTTCTAGTTCCAGTCTTAAATGTGAACATGCAGAATTATTTCTGGTTGGCCTCAGTACCAGTGAGTGATTTGTGGGACAGTTTAAACCGTGCAAAGACAGAAGAAACCTGAATCAAACCAACTAAAATTAACTCTGCATCTTGGAGCAGACTGAAAAGCTTTCTTATTTCAAGAGCTCTGATGAATTTCATTTTCCTGTCAACATCATTCTGAACCCTCACTGTGGTCATAGGTAATGACAGCTTTTTTCTGCTTTGAGTTTTGGGTCCCTGCAGAGATGGCACCCTCCAGTTTCCTCAGGTGGTCTGTCAGAGGTTATCTGCTGTCAGGGGATTCTGGGCTGCAGTTAAGTTGGAAACTGGAGCAATCTTAATTTTAGCACCTGCCTGTGAGTCACAGGCATGTGAGCCTGGCCCAGGTCATGTCAGAGAAAGTCCTTAGTGAAAGTGTAGTGACTGGATCCACGTCCAAGGAGTCCCTGCAGGCAAGACACAGGCTCTGAGCCACTGCAGAAGCATGTGCTGCCTTTTGCCCCTAAGCATCGCTCGTGACCATGTGCCATGCTCTGTCACACCTCCATCTGAACCTGGGGGATTCCATTCCAGGAATAATATCAATATAATTCTGTCTTCTTTTTTTTTTTTCCCCCTGTTGATATATTCTAATGAAAAGGCCTGAGTTTCATTAGCCTCTTACCATTAAGCAATACACTTGTAGGGCCAAGAACATTGGGTCAGGCTCTGGTAAGGCAGCCAGCCAGCTACAGATTAAAGTGCACCTGGAGTTAAACCATTTTCCTTGATTGCATGCTGCCATCCACATCTCCCTGCTGACCTTCCCTGAGGCATGCTGGCTGCACTGCTATGTGGGACTCTGGGGAGGATGTCCTGAGCAATGGATTATCCCTATTATCCCAGGAGCTCTGTGCGGGGAGGATGCTCCCTGTCTTGTCCTTGCCTCATTTCGGATGTTTTGTTCCTCTATTCCCCCGCTATCAAGGGCAAAGTGTCTCTCAGAATTTGAAAGATTGGTTTACAAGACTGGTTTAAGTGCTCAGAAGGTAAGCAGCTGCCACATAGATGGAGTGAGCAACACCACAGGCTCTATCCTATCTAGTGGGTGATGCCAAGACTCATTCTGTCACCCACGGGCTGAGTGGTCCCACACCAACTGTGACCCTTCCTCACAATCCACCCCTTTGAGGATGACCACCTAAAACTGTATGAGTAACAAGTATCTGCACACCAGCTACCTCTGGTGTTCCTGTGCCTGTAGAGCCCCCTTTGCACCCATTCCCAGTGGGCGTTTCCCAGGAAGACAGCACAGGTGCCACAGGAGCGGATGGAGTGAGGCTTGCTTTTCCAGAGCCGGGCCTTATCTGGGTGATGGGCAAGCGCAGACATGTGAAGGGAGTCCAACAATGTAGCTCTAAGGCATGCAATAAAACTGCCCTAAAATGGCATTTTCCTGAGTGCTACTTAAGCCGGACAGTACCTCTCCATTGGAATGATGTGACCACAGGGACGTGCAAGGCCTGACCCAAGTCTGGCAGCCATTGATGCAGTGACAAACTGTTGACCTCTTCATACATTCCTCTGGGGAGGGCACTTGTTTGATTTGTGGATCTTCTTCCAATTTCTGCTACATCTGTGGCATATTCCCTCCTGACCATTTCGGTTTGCTTGGACAGATGGCAGGGATGAGAATGCTTGCAAAAGGGTTTGCACTTTTGAGTGAAGTCTCTCAGGCTTCAGGGGGGTTGATGGTTGATGTCACACATCGAGGGGACTTTTACATTTTCCGAGCCAGCTGGGGAGGCACTGAGGGAAGTCTGAGAATTTACTCTTCAGTTGATGAGTTTTTCTCATCTTCTGCCTGTGGTGATGTACTTTCACTTTTTTACTTTCGAGGGGGTGGAAGGAAGAAGTGGAAGGCTTGTGGTCAAGTAGCAGGAGGCCCAGCAGAATGATCCTGCTACTTGGATTCCACATGTAACTCCCATGGGATCCCACTATGGTGGGTTTTGTCTTACATGGCTTTCCTGCTGGTTCACTTAAGAGAAGCACTGGACTACTTGACAACACAATAAAATGGGGCTTCTGCATGTTAAACCAAGTGCTGTGAATGTAAATATATCAGCACACTGGGTTAAGCTCTCTTGTATGTTAAACAAGCTTCTTGCTTAATTGGTAGTGTTAGAACAGCTCTTAGCAGTGGTTTAAATATCTCTTGCATCCAAAAGGGAGACTGCATATATTTGAAGTCTGGACTTAGGGTTTTGTTAGACAGTGCTCTGTTAAGAGGTTGTCTGACGTAAAAGGGAAATAGAGAGAAAGCATCAAGTGAAAAATTACATATGTGTATGTGTTTGTATGTGTCATTCCTGGTTTCCTCCACACAGGGCAATGGGGACAGGTAATCTTACATTAATAATTTGGTCTTAGAGGATCTAATATGAAGATCTGTGAAACAAGTAGCAATTTCTATAGTCATGTCCAGAAACAAACCCCTGAACTTACTGTTGCTGTGGCCGACACATCAGTATTCCAAAAAGCATTTTCCTTTGGCTACATCCGAGAAAAATGAGCAACTGGGTGAGAAAGTGTTTGGGCTGGAAAAAATTGGGTTTCAAAGGGTAGTAAAGCACTTGCGAAGGGTAAAAGGTGGCTGCAGACACTGACAGGTGAACAAAACACCTACCCACCTTTTGCAATTGTAGATTTCTGAGAACTGAAACTGGTTCTTTTATGGGATTTTTTTTTTGTTTTGGTCTTTTTTTTCCCCTCATCTCTTATCAAGGTGTTTAGAGGAAAGGGATGTTGTCCCCAGTATGACGCTGTGTACCTGTGGGAGGTTGGAGCAGGCACCAAAGCCATTCTCTGGTGGGGTCTAACACTACCAAGACATCTCACATCATCTGCTTCTGTTCCCCCCATGGATGTGGGGCAGATGTTTTTTACTTCTCCAAGTGGGGATATATTTGGAAAACTAAGTCAGGATGTGCACATATGTGGGGTTCTATTTTCTCTTGAGATGATACGGAAGACAAGCTGATTTGAGTTCCTCGATTCATTGCCTTTGTCCTCACCTTTGTTTCTCTTTACTTTCTTCATCAGGAAAATGGGAGCCACTCACCCAGTGTGAACTCTAAGGTACAGCAAGATAAAGGCCAGTGTCCCACTGACTTGGACACCTCCCAGTATGGATGGCTTGGTTGAGCAGAACAGTGTGCTGATGCACAGTAAGATCACTGAGGCTGGGAAAAGGAATGGTTTGATTAACACAAGGAACTTGGTGGCAGAGAGTCGAGATGGTCTGGTCTCTGTGTACCCAACCCCTCAGTACCAGAGCCACAGAGCGGGCAGCCTGTCCTCTCCGAGGTGCCCGGAGAACGGCAGGAGTGACCCCGTGCAGCAGCTCCTGGACCCCAACATGCTGCAGCAGACAGTGGAGTCTCACTACAGGCCCAACATCATCCTCTACTCCGAGAACGTGCTGCGCTCGTGGGGCGAGAGCCTGGGCTCGGAGTGCTGCGAAACAACGTTCATCGAGGAGCGCTCGCCCACCAAAGACAGCCTGGAGTACCCCGACAGCAAATTCATCGACCTCTCCGCGGACGACATCAAGATCCACACCCTCTCCTACGAGGTGGAGGAAGAGGAGGATTTCCAGGAACTAGAGGTCAGATGTCATTTGGGCTACATGGGGAAAGCTGGGAGGAGGAGGGCATGTTTGAAATTAGGTGTACACCCTGCAAGAGATGAGCTACAGGGCATCAGCTGCTTGTCAGGTCAGCTGTATCACTTTCTCTTCCAGCCAGGACAATGAGTGATCACTCGTTTTTATTTGTTGGGCTAAGTCCCAAATCTGTGGATACCAATGGCAAAATTCCCACTGGCCCTAATGAGGATCAGCATTTCCCTTCTGCCTCCGAAGGGGCTGGTCAGAAACGGAAGAAGACCCATGTGCTTAAATTCTGTGTAAGGTTGGGGCTGAGAGCATCTGTTTACCTACATGGAGACTGTCTTAGCAGGCCAACATCATCTCTTCCCTTCACCTGACTTGAGCAGAATGTTTGATATTACTGGCTCAAGCACAAAACATTTCTGTCTCTGAGTGAACCCAGAAACAGAAGTCTTTGGGTTTTAAGCTGCAATGAATCCATGTCTCTGAAATAAAAGATATTTTTCTGATGGAGCGAAACACTTCTTTAGATCCAAATACCATGTTTTCTTCTGGATTCCCATGCTTCATTGATTGCTCACTGTAAAGTAATGAGAAAGACTATGGAAATCAACTTCTTTCTTTCTTAAATGGTGCAATTTTTTATTTTAACCGGAGGCCCAAGTGCAGCAGGGATTTGTGTTCGTCAGTGTGGCTGGGAATGGAGTGTGTCCATAATGCTGCCCATCTGAAAACCTTCTCCACCATTGGCCAGAGAAGACCATTTGGCTGTCTAGAGCAAAGCCATGCCTTCAAACATGAATGTCCCGGTTGAGATAGGGACACTGTTCATGTTTCTCTGTTGCTGTGATTTTCTGTTAGGACTGAGACCTAACAAACCCTAAAATTTCTGTTTTCACCTCCTGTAATACCAGTGTCTCGCCCTGTGATCAGCACAAGGGAAATCCAGCAAGAGCCTGACTTCCCTTTTATTCTCTTTTCTCTCTGTATTGATAAGGTAGGAAGAGAGAAGTGTTTTTCCCACTAATGCAGTATTCAATGCCTCCACAGGGAGACAGAAACCTTCTCTCTGAAGCATGTGAGAGTATTAGCTCAAATCACACCCTTCTACAGAATTTCAGAATTGACTGTGGGAAGTATAATTTCCTTAATCAAAACAAAATTCCTGGTTGCTGTCTTTTTGCCCCAGTTTCTCTCACGGTGTGGTGACACAAGTGACTGCAGCACACATGGTGTTTTTGACACACCTGGCCTGACATTCAGACAGCAAAAAAAAGTCTCCCTCTCATCAATCCAAATCAAGAAGACATTCTTAAGCCAATTTTTTGAGAATGAGATAAAAAAAGGCTGGGAAAATGAGCAGCATGAGGAAAAAACCTCTTCAAAGTGGTACTGGAGGAACTTGATCAGCTTTTCACGGAGAACATTTGTGTCTTAAAAACCAGCTGTAGAACTTCATCCTTCCCTGATCTTAAGGGGAGAAATGAAACAGTAAATTTTGGTAACATGCTGTGACAGAGTGTGCATCCTTTTCCCTGCCTCCTCCTTCTTTCTCACCAATTTCTCTGGACTGTAGCCTCCTGAGGTCAAACGTGGCTGTTCTTGAATGGGTATAGTGCTTCTGGAATCACGTATTCCCAGTCTCAATTGACCCTTTGGAATGTTATTGTGCTAATGAACACAGATATGCGTGGACAGCCATCTTGACCTATATGTACAAGTGCTCAGAATAAGATGACATTCACGAAGTACACACCACCTATGCATTTTCCACTCTTATCAAAATTTCTCCTTCACCAGGAGAATGGAGCAAGGGAAGAGAAAACAAGGCAAAGTTTGGGTAAGGACCTGGTTAGCTGAAAACACTTGCACTGCTAGAAGCCTCCACTTTAAACCCAGGATCCATCTCCATTGCTGCGCTCCTTGACCAACCCTGTGCAGCACTGCAATTTTCACATTTTTTCATGAACCAGACCCAAAGGATCAACCTGCTGAGCAGCTGTTTTCAGCACAAGGTAGCTCAGCATGGCAAGTAACTGCCATTCCAGGAAGGTCCAAATTCTGCAGATGCAGCTGGTCGTGCAGAAAGATGAGTAAGAGAGGAAAGATGAATTTGACAGCACAAGGCCAGCAAAAGAGGTGACTGCTGTGTTGTGCTCCTCTGGTTCACATGTGGACAGATGCTGTGTCTGTGTGGCCAGATGTGTGAGGGCCTCCTGGGCTTGGCTAGGACACAGCTTCCTTAGAGACCTAACTTCATGTGTAGAGTTGTCATGTGTTGAAATTATTTAAGGACAAGCAGTCACTGAGTAAGTGAAAAACTCCATAAAACTAGCCCCTGTTTGGAAACATTGGCAAAGAGGGGAGCTTTGTGCAGAATAGCTGTTTTCTCTTGAAAACTGTGGGCTACCTCCTGTTCTCCACGTGCCAGCACAAGGCAAGGGGAGTCCCAGCTTGAGCATCTCTGTAAAATGCCTTCTGGGAGGCACACCAGCCGTGGGGTTGTGAGTCATTACTCTTCCCCCATGTCTCCCTGGCACCGCCTGACTTATGGCTGCCTAGGGTTTTTCAGGATGGATATTTAATTTCTTAGAAATACCAAAAAATCAATCTCATCCCTTTGTAATGTGTATTCCCCCTCCGACCCCATTGTCTCCATGCAATACTTTCAGGAGGGACACGCACAGAAAATAGTTTTATTGCAGGTCAGACTGTTTCTGACAGGATTTTCGTTTTGAAAAGAGCTGGGCTCTTGACAACCAGAAAGGTTGATGTTCTCTTGCAGAAAACTTTGCAGTAGAGAAAGGTTCTGAAAAAACACGGCTATTTTAATTGATTCGGTTTTGGTTTGAAGAATTGACCCAGACAAGCTGCAGGGTTTGCTACTCTGTTACTTGTCATCCTCCTCAGGACAAGTTGCTTGGAAGGAGACACCTTCTTCCCTTCCCAAGCCTGGGGACTCCGGAGAACATGGGAGAGATAGCAGAGGAGCAGGAGACATCCCAATCATGAATCATACCCTGCATGAACATTTAAACAACTTATTTATTGGGGTTTTTTACGAGCAGTGTTTCTCAGGTCCTGATGTAATGTTGCTCAGTCTGCCTAAGAAAATCATAATTGTCTGGAGGGAGAAACATCTGAGAAACAGCTGTCTTTAGCATATAGAGCCCTGCTTTGCTCCAGCAATTACCAGGCGTGAAAACACAAGACTGCACATTCTGTCACGGCTTTAAAGTTCTCTATTCCATGCCCATCCCTGAAATCAAATGATTCCCTATTTAGGTATCTCTGGATAATTTATAAATATCTTATGAGTTCTTTACGCCACAACTAATAGACAGACAACTTGTCAAATGTGGCAGCAGTGAAATATGAATTGCATTACAACTCCTGTTAGAGTTCATGTGCCATCTTTTATCCAAAAATAGCATTTGTCATATTATACTCCTACTAGTTTCCCTCCTAGCCACTAGGTAGATTGCTTATTTAGAGAAACCCAAGCTATTCATGGCAGCAAATTAAATTATTCATATACATCGCATAAAAGAATACATCGGAGCTCTCTCTTAAAACCCTTTTACTTTTTCCCAGCATCTAGCAATGTCTGAAACAATCTCTGAATGCAAAACAAATAGAATGTTCTGGGAGTGAAAGAAGAAAAGAAATGTAGTGCTTTCAAGGTATACATTTCTTCTTTATTTTCCCCTAGAAATTGCTGGATGCTGTTGTGAAACTCATCCTTTGGACCTGAGCATGAGATTGTAGAGATAGAATTTGGATCCTGTTCCATCCAACCATTCTTCTCAACATTCCAAGCATCTCCTGGCACATTTTTTCTGCAACATGAAGAGAAGGTCCTGAGGAGATTTATGCCCATCAAGCCCCACGGGGTCATGCATGCTTTCTATCAATGCTTCCAGCTTGTGGTCCTGCACTGGGCTGTGTCCTCAGCCTGCCCTGGGAGTAGGTATCCAGAAAGCATGTTTGGACACCCCCTTGGGGAGCTGAGTATGGCAGTTCCCCTTCCAGAGAGCTCTGCAACAAGCAAAGACAGGGTCTTGCCTTCTGGTTTTGCTAAAGACTTCCCTGGCCATCACAGCTCTCCTCTGAAGTGGGTGTGCAGTTTATTTTCCATTCTGCACTTGCAGAGTGGAAGAAAAAGGCACAATAAAGGTCTTGCCCAAGCTCACCTAGGGCTGTGTTGAGACTCTGGGCATGTAATTTTCAGGGTTTTTGTCCCACGGCACGTGCTCAGAAGAACCCAGGTGTGCTGTCAGAGTAATGGCACTCAGGTATGAGCTACTAAGAGGTGTGGCACTCAGATATGCAGTCACAGCACTGAATCATCTTACCCCATAGGACACACTTTACATCTCTGGTTTCTTCAAAGGCACATTATTAACAGATTACAAGAGTAATTACACTTTGTATCTGATTTATTTTTCTCCTTTGAAGGAGAAGCCACTCAAGTCTGGAGATACTGAGCCCTGCCAAGGGATATTAACCTCTATTAGCCAGCTCTAGATGAAGGGAGGATGGCTGGGAAGAGTCACCTTCAGCAGCCTCCAAGTGCCCTCCTATCAATCTTGTTAATAGTAGCCAGGGCCCATGGCAATTCCCTTTCTCATCATCACTTTCCTGAGTTTTCAGGCTAAAGCTCTGCAGCAATGCCTCTGGGATATAGCCTGGAAGTGGCAGGAGCTCTGGATGAGCTGCATGCCATCATTTGCAGAAGGTGGATATTTGGCACACTTCTTTGAGGACTGCTGTGTCAGCTCAGCAGCAAAAAGGGGAAAATCATGAAGGGTCACACCACTTGCCCCAGCTTGTTTTAGTGTGGATCCTTCATTGCTGTCTGCAGTGATCCCCTTCCAGTGGCAATGTGCTGGATGCAAGTCACTGAGGAGCTATAGGCAGGATGGCTGTGAATGTCTAGACAACATCACAAGAGAGATGATCAAAATCCAAGAGGGAAAGTAGGATTGGACAACTACATCCAGGGGGTTTTGCCCCTGATGCATTTTGGTTTTGCAAAGTTATATATGGAAAGCTTTCCAAGCAAGGAGAGACCTCTGTGAGCCCATTCTGCAAGGCTGGCTCCTTGACTGACAAGGCAATTTTTAGACCTGGAGTTGGGGAAATGAGAGGAGCTGGAGCAGGGCAGTGTTAGTGGATTGTGGATCATTTAAATGCCTTTAAAACTGAAGGGAGTCAACTGCAAAACTCAAAATTGTCAAAAGAAATCAATAAACAGGCAAAATTAAATAAGTGACAGGCTTTAGAGACATCACCTCTTAAGAAATCATCAGCGAGATGCTGCTCAGTGACAAGTCAGTGCATTGAGGCAGAGCAGTGATATACTACAGCCTTTGGTGCGAGAGTCACCACCCAGCTGCTGCCTTCAATGTCTGCTGCATGGAGGTGAACTCTGCAGCAGAAGAGCCAAAGGTTGCAGAGTGCTGGTCAGAACAGGTCATCGTGTTTAACTACATTACAGAAACAGGCATTGTGTGGAGGGAAACAGAGCACATATTATCTTACAGCAGCGTCGTGTTGGTCTTTGTCAAAACCAGACCGCTGGACCATCTGGATTTGAAGGCCAGTCCCACAGGGCCATAGGAAAAATTAGTTTTGTGTGCAGTGTATGCATGTTACTGAATTGGTTGCTTTGAAGGAAAAAAGGGCTGTTTCCTGAATATCCATCAGAGGTTGCTGGCAGCTGCAGTGCAGAGCAGACCTAGTTGTCTGACATCTCCAGGCTGTCTGCAGAACCTCTGCTCAATCATAGTGTCTTGGGTGAAGTAGAGCACACAGCTTTTAGGGATAGCCAGCCTCATTTTAAGAAAAGGCTTTTTTTTTAATAGAAAATCCATTACAACTGCAGGAAAGTGTTCATCACCACCTCTGTTAAAAATCTGCACCTTGTGTCTGCTCTTCATCTGTTCTGCTTTCAGTCACTGGGGTTTCTTCGGCTTTTCTACCAAATGAAAGAGCTGTCTCTGATCAGAAATTATCTACTCCAGCACTTACAGGCGGTGATGAAATTGCATCTTAAATGCATCTTACAAAGTGAAGTTGGCTTCTCTTCTTTCTTCCTGTGTAGAATTTTTTCTGTGGCATTCTGCCTTCTAATGCCTGATTTCTGCAACTTACCTGGGAAATGGTGCCCAAGAACTGGACTGTACATGTCTTTAGTACTGTTCTTTTCCTTCTCTCTCTGTGGATCATGCTTGCTTCTCCTGTGGTGTGCTATAGAGAAAGGGAAGGGGAAGGGGAAGGAGAAGGGGAAGGGAAAGGGGAAGGGGAGGGACTCTAACTGGTGAATGTAATTCTGACTTCTCAACACAACAAATGTCCAGCTTCTCCAGTGTCAGGGTGCAGCTCTCGCAGAACTGTGAATAAGTGAAGACAGAGAGCCAGGTTGCCAAATTATCAATTATTCCAATGTCAGAAAGGTTTCTGAATAGAGAAGATCTCTTGGTAAGCTCAGGATCAGATATCCTGTTGTAAGAGAGAATGTTAGGAAGGAAGGTTTGCTTGGAGGAAGGAGTGTTTAGATGGAAGAGTTAAGACATACTATTTGCTGCTGGATTTCTTTCTGTGATTTAGGACTTTTTTTTTTCATCTTTCTGATTCATAGCTGGTCTGCATGGTCAGGACTTTATGACTGGAATTATCCTGTCACTCTTGGTAACTCATAGACAGGTCAGCTTGGCCTTTGGGAAGCAGCATAACTGACAATTTTGTGGTTCAGCACTTGATCAAAGTTATCTGAAGAATGTTTGCCCTGTTTCATCGTTATGTGCAAGAAAAGGCAATTTGAAATATCAGAGAGGTGGTCTCCACAGATACTATGCCAGCACACAACTCAGCCAAAAACCTGAAAATCAAAAGCATTTTTTGATTTTGTATCTCACCTGTTCGGGCGAGTGCACAATTTCAAGGGATGGTTTCAGCAATACTGTGGATTTTCTCTCTCTCCTTCTCCTTCCGTGTTCTTGAAAGGAAATATTCACCCTGGCTCACCTGACTGGAGAGTCCCTTCCTTTCATGGTCCCTTTTCAGCTCCCTGCAGTGATATCTTTTCATTTGTCTTGTCTTGCTTTCAAGTTCATGCAATAGTGATGGAGTCTGTGACACTGTGGGTGAGGAGAAGGAGGAGACCTGCTGGCCACTGCTGTGGTGCAGTAGGAGAAATGGGCAAATGATCAGGGAATTGGCTCCTGGCAGAGGAAAAGCAATAATACCATTAACCAGCACATCTACATTTCTCTCTCTTTTGCCATTCCAGAGCGATTACTCAAGTGACACCGAAAGTGAAGACAACTTCCTGATGATGCCACCAAGGGATCATCTTGGCCTCACTGTGTTCTCCATGCTCTGCTGCTTCTGGCCACTGGGAATTGCTGCCTTTTATCTGTCCCATGAGGTAATGTTACAACATCTCCTGCCAGACATTCTCGAGGATAGTGGAAGGTAGCTCAAGGGGATGGTGTCGTCCCCACCTTGATATGTCTCTAGTGTGATAGTGATATAGTGTGATAGTGGTGGTTGCCTTTTGAGATACTTTGCTGAGGGAGGCATCTACAAAATATTTTAGCTTTTAGTTGACAAAGGTCACATTCCATGTCAGGTCATACATCTAACTAAGAATTTTCTGTGGACATGACTTTGGAATAGAAAACACCCTTGCTAGCTCAAACACTTGGCTTTCCCATTGGGAAAACAGATCTACTTGTCCCAAGCTGATAATTTAGAATATCCTCCCAGGAGCAGAAAAATAATTTCCGTTCTGCAGATGTGATTTTGCTTTCCAGGAACCGTTTCCTTCCCACAGAAAAATTGCTTGGTCAGTTTTTCTTTTCGAATTTAAATATGCAAATTTTTTTTACCAAAGAAGTGACTGTGTTTTGGTTTGTTTCCTTCATGAACATTGCCTAACTTGCAATCACCTGATGCCCATCATTTCTTTCGACAAGTATGTCTTCATAAGTGTCTGCAGTGTAATTACTGAGTTTCCCAGCATGGCAGATAATGTGAGGTGACAGAAAAGGAGTCACACTGGCAGCCTCATCAGTGACTGCAAGGAAATGTTTGATTATATTCCTCTCTAGTGCCTATTGCTGTGGAGTGTCTGCTCCATAGCAGCCTTCACATTCACCCTCTCAGCTGTTTTTCTAATCTGCCTGCACTAAACATCTACCAGCCCTGCTGATTTGTCAAACCAGAGCAAGCTCTTCACATCTGAAGAATCCTAGTACTCAAGATAAAAGAAAACAGACAGAGGACTACTATTTTTTGCTTTAAATGAACAGTCTGTCATTGCACTGGGAAGCCTCTGAGACAATTAGAGTTTGTCCAGTGGAAAAAAACAAGTTTTGATTATTTGAATTTTGATTGTTTGTGAGCTAGTTTTATCCAAGCAAAGAAAGCACAGCACAGTCCAATAATTACCAAAATCCCCAGCATAATTAATACTAAAAAGTGATATGGCTGAGAAGTTAAATGTGCTGAGAACCAGTGTGCAAAGGCCAGGGCATCCACATCAGCTGTGAACTGATCCCAGGGCCAGCATGAATCCATAAGAACCTGTGACTTCAATATAATACAGAAGGTAAAAGTACACATGAACACAGGGAAAGATGATGGTATTAAGCTGAAGGGTTTTGGCACTGGAAAATGAAAACCTGGGGTTTTTTTGGTTTAGCATAATGGTGGAGAATAGCTGAATGTGGCTGCCTAAACCCAGAAGCTGCCAGCAGGAAAGGTCAGGCAGGTGCTTTACTTTTATTAAGTTCAGAGGCTGTAAATGAGTCTTTATAAGTTCACCTGCTGGATGCATCCAGGCAAGCTGTGGTAAATCCAGCCAGGAGGAAATACTGTGTTTCTGTGGAATTTTGACTTCTGCCTCTTCTTTCTGCATTGGAAATAGAAATATTGTAGTAGTCTAACATTCCCCCTTCTTTCTCAAAAGCCACAAGTATTACTAGAGATCAACTCCTCGTAATTGTGTTCAAACCTTTTTTTTGCGGTTGCTTGAGCTCCTGAAAATATTCTGTTTTCTAAGGTCTCCTGGGTAGTTCTGCCAAAAAGGCTATCTGGGAAAAAATTGTAACACATAGGAAATTCAGGGATGGCGGATGGATTCAAATCTGGTCTGCTCTAGGTGTGCAATGCATTTGAAGATGAAGCCTTTGTTTGCAGAAGATGCATCTGCAGTAGAGCTCATTCCAAAGGCATAGGTGCTCTGTTTATTCCTGCATGACCTGCCAGCACATTTATGATGCATTTGCCTGTGTCATGCTGCAAAAGAATTACACAAGGATGGATGCTGTAAGGCAGCAGAGGTGCTCTTTACAAACAGAAAGATTTAATTTTGGGGGGTTTTGTGATCCATGGAAGCAATGTGTTTCCTGCAGATGATGTTTCTGCTCTGTGTGGGACTCACTGTCTCTGCCAAGGCTCTTGCCAATGTGCTGCTGACTTGGGGCTTCTTCCAGACCCTCTGTGTTGAGGGGTGCAGCTGTGCAGGGTCTGCCTCTGTGGTGGAAATGAAGATGTGCATCCACAGGTGAGCCAGCAGGCAGGAGCAGTGGGTTCAAGAATGAGCTATATGAAAGCCAAAAATGTTCTTTCCCATTGAGATATCCAGTTTTTCAAGACGGACATCACCTGGTGATCTTACCCCAAGCAATGCTGAGACTTCCTGCTTCTCATCTTCCTTTAGAAAACCAGAGAGACCGAGGCCATCACTGTGTTGTATCCTTGTTCACGAATATCTTTCTGGTTTTATCCGTGCTTTCCTTCCCACAAGAGACTTGCCCCCAGTTCTTGTAGCTGCCTAGTCCTATATTCCGCTCAGCTTCACTGCCAGGATGGGGCCATGTGTCCCATCTTCTCTCATACTTGCTTCTTTGGAATGAGGCATGTGAGTTTTTAGGCTTGCCATTTTTTGGATTGTCTCATTATCTAACAGCTGAAGAGCTCAATCAAAGGAGTTTTTGTGCAGTTTGCAAGGAAACTTTTGGAAAGAGAAAAGTAAATTATGCCCTTCACCAAAAATTCTCCTCCACAAACAGTGTGTGATCAAAAAAAACCCCCTCATTATGTTTATTTTTTCATAAATCTCCTCCCTCTGGAGTCTTGCGGGTTCCTCAGGTTTTTTTTCCAAATATATTTATAGCATTGTAGATTGTAGGCAAGTGTGAAGCTTCATAAATCAAAGAAAGAACTTTAAAAATATATCCTTTTTGTCTTGTCAAGTTTACCATTGAACTTGTCAGATGATTTCTCAGGGGCTGTCAGACTTTCTGCTCGGGCTGGGGGGTGGTGGAAATAATCTCGAAAGGTCTTTGTGCATAAATCCTCCTTTTCTCCCTGCTTTTATTTTTAGGAAAGAGAGCAAAACCATGTCACACATTTCTCTCCTTACTGTAAACAGAAATTCATTATGAGAGAGCTGAGCCTTTGATGGTATGAATGAGCCTCACTTTGCACCTGCTCCCTTACAGGCAGAAACAGGAGTGTGCACAACACCTCCAGCCGACTCCCACGAACCCTCCAAGGACCTGTGTCAGTGACGTAGGCACACACCTGAAAAATCCCACTGCACGCTTCTCCACATGTTTAGGTTCTCGGATAGCCTCCACACCCTCCTTCCTCCCCGGCAGCAGGTGAGACCTGCCAGGCAACAGACTGCACTCCAAGCACAAGGGAGCAATCACTTCCCGTCTGCCGCGCTGGCTCCCTGCTGTAATTACCTCACTCGCAGGGGGACGGAGGGATGCAAAGCTTTGTAATTATTTGCTCGCATTGTCTCACTGGGTAAAGGATTTTCTACAGTTTTCACACGGAAACAAGGCATATGCGATCAGAAAAAAAGAGTAGCTTGTCTTTCTTCGTGATCCCTTCTGAAGTATTCGGTTACTTTTCATCCAGTTTTCAGAGACAGAGGCTTTGAAAAAAAATCCGTATTTTGACATATTTCAGTAGTCACTGGGGAGAAGAAAGCAATAATGTTCGTGTTCCCACTGGGAGGTAGCAGACAATATGAATTCTAACTTTTATCGGAGTTTCAGTTCTCAGCACACATGTATGTATTTCAGTATCCTTGCTTTTCTGTATAAGGTTTTGACATCTAGCTTCAAAAGAAAAGGACAGAGAAATAACAGCCAGGTGTCATCTGTTGTTTATTCATTAGAAAGGTGGCTCACATTCCCCATATCAACAGGGAAAACCACGAGTACAGCAGTGAGATGTGCCACGCTCCACCAAACTGCCTGGTAATGCCAAGTTCTATCTGTCCACCCTACTTTTTTTCCCTCTCTGTCCTACTTTACTCCATCAAAAAGAGAATACAGTCTATTATAAACCACTTGACATCTACAGCCATGAGCATGTGTTTGTACAGTGGATACTGCAACCTCTTATATCAAAGATGAAAAGGAAAAAGAAAAAGAAAGAATCTGGTGTTTTTCTTTACTTGACAGTGACATGCCAAGATCAATACTTGCAGGATATGCTGGTCAGCATTGCTGAAGCAATGCTAGCAAAGGAGGCTTTTGCATTTTCAAGAGATTTTTCAACACTGCATTATTTTTTGGTCGAAGTAATGCTTGGACAAAAGAACTGTCTAAAGAAGATGAGCTTTAACAGAGTTTAAAGGCCTTTGTTTTGCTGTCTTGGATGAGATACCAAATCACACAATTCTTTTGCTTAAGCAGGGCTGTTGGTTTGAGTCACACAGACTGGATGTAGGGTACTGAGTATATTTTGGGGCTACACAGCCCAGTCTCTGCTGACTGTCAGGCAAAGGCTTGAGCTCTCTGTGCTGGTCACTCAGAAAGCAAACCCCTGAGTTCTTTATCTAGCTCTGTGCATGTGGGTACAGGCACATCCAGCTGCCCTTTTACCCTTCTGAAGTGTTGTAGTCTTTCTGCTGTAAGAGGTGCTGTGTAAAACAGTTAAACCCGCTTGTGCTAGGAATGAGTGAAAATAGGTTAAAGTGAGCTCCTCCTCACAAGGAGCTGCAAAAAAGGTCTTTTGTGGCAGAAATCGTCCTAGAAGAACTCGGTGCCACTGTCTTGCTGATGGTGTGGCCGCTGTGCTTGTGTGAGAGCACTGGTCCTAGAAGGTCACTGGGCCATGGACTCCTTGGTCACGGCTGGCTGCCGGCCCACACTCCTTCCCTCACTCCCATCAGGCAGATGACAGATTTCCCGGGCAGAGGATGCTGTGAACACTGCACAGTACAGCCTGTGCCAGAATAAAATAGCACGGCTTCTGTTCCCAGCCACGACACACAGAGGAGCTGCCTGCTGAGGTAGCCAGGTACTTGTGTCACTCTGTGAGTGCGCTGGGTTTCCTCCACTTGGAAAAGCAGCTCAAAAATAGATGTCCCCGGCCCCTGAATTTGGGTGACATCCTTTGCATCTGCAAAAAAGCTAATGGCATGGTTCAATACATTGAAGAAGTTTGCAACTTGCACTCCTTGGAGAGAAGAAAGCTTCGTCCTGGATTGAGTAAGAGAGGATGTCTCATGGCCCTCTCCCCCCAGGCAATTCCGCAGACAAAGATAGCCACTCTGAAGTGGGACTGATGAATTACCAGCATCTCCAATTCTCATCTTTCCAAGTGGGAGCTGGCTGCCAGCCAGTGGTTTGCGTGTGCATAGACATTGTTTGTGCCAGCTTTTCCCTTTGGGTGGATGTTTCCTGAGAGGTGTTTGTCTGCACAAGAAAATGGCCATTTAGAGGGTGTTGTGTATCAGCAGAGACTGCGCATCCTGGGTGAGGTCATGGGCCAGGGAACTTTATAACTGTCTTGTATAATTTCCTCTTCATTCCTTTTTGTCCTTTTGATCTTGTAGTTTCATTTCCAAGTCACGGAGTACAGCTACAAAAAGGAATTAAATTAATGAATGACCTGATTGCTTTAGCCCTTAAGCTAATTTTAAATAATTGAAAAAGTAGCTGGCAAATAACATTCCCTGGAGAGTTTAATTCATTATGCAGGTGTTTAATTACAAGGAAGTTTTGAGATAGGAGAGAGACCAACTTGAAATGTTCGAGGAGATGAGGGATCTTTTTTTATTTTTGAGAGCATCCTGCACAATGGCAAGTTTTGTACACAATTGTTTCTTTGCCAGTTATTTATGACTCACACATTTTGCTGAGCCAGACACAGCCCAGAGACATGTCAATATAGTCATACTGCAAGGGTATAAAACATCCTCGTGCCAGGAGGGCACCCTCTTCATCCTGCTGTTGCTTTTTGTTGCTTCTCTATTGATTTGTTATGTCACAGCTTTATGAGAATGTGAGGATTGTTTCAATGCACACCTGCCACTAAGCTGGAAGTGTCTGTAGTATTCACAAATTCACTCAGAGACCTGTCTGGTGGAGGCATCTGAAGAGCAAGATAATAAATCTTCCACAGGACTTGATTGGGGGTTCAGTCACCCTGACATTTAGGCAATTCTGACTAAGTTTAAAGAACTTTTTATTCTTAAGCAGTGGGGTTTTCATGTTTTGCTTTTTTTTTAATTTTAGAGAGCAAGGATGCTGTTAGTAGGATTATGGAAATAGACTTATTGGCAGGAATATGGAGGGGCTTTTGCTAGTAATCCTCACGTATCTTAGCTAAGTACTTCATTCTTTTGTATCTGCCAAAGCAGATTTTCCGGGAAGAATTATATTCCAGGAGAGGAAACAGAAGGAGCGTGTTCACAGTCTGAGGGCAAAACCAGGGCACGTTATTTTGCACCTCCCTATGTTTGCCCTGCTGAAAGAGGCATGAGGGAAGAAAAGAGACCTCTTTGCAGGTCTGGGAATGGAACATGGTCCCTTCCTTCTGGCCGTCCCAAAGTCTGCTTCCATTGTCAGAAAGGCCAAAAAGGTTTGGATGCTTTGTGACCTGCTGAAAGGTCTTCATGTGCAAGGTGGTAAAGGATCTCCTTTGAAGTCTCCTGTGGCAAGGAGAACAGAGTGTTTGTCCAGAGCAGTTCATCGGGTGCTGCTTATAGAATAGACTTTTCTTTCATCTCATGCTGTGGCAGCAGCAACCTTTAACAAAAATTTAGTGAAAGGAGGCGTGCACATTTGAAGTTCAATGTATGCAGCAGTAAATGGGTGAGAACGTTTTCAAGACTTAAGGTTAACATTTTATCAGTCTGCAACACACTCAGGGTTTTTATACTCTTATCAAAGATTAATATCATGTACCAGAGACTCAGGGCTGTACTCTAATCTTGAATATACAGCTTGCTATCTCTCGGCATCTCTTTTGGTGAGGACTACTGAATCACTACTTTGTTTGAATGCACTGCAAGGGAAATTGATCACTTCTGATTTCAATCTACACATCTCATTCAAATAGGCTGCAGAATAACTCTCTGAAGATTTGAGTCAAGAGAGCTGAGCACCCAAAGATGCCTTGCAAACAGTTGTAATTCTTTGCTGAATTGACTGACATCCCAGCAGTAGGAAAGAGATCAAGTTTTTATATGTTTATTTTGGGATGAACTACAAGAACCAGCTAAAAAGAAAGGGATGAGGATCTACCTGCATCTGTGCAGTTTGCATCTAAAACATTCAAATATACCTCTCAAGACACATCATCATGTTGGTAATAAAACTGTTAGTCTTGGTAATAAAACTAATCTACTATTTTATTTGCTTGGGGTGAAAAAAACATCATCTTTTTCATATTGTGAAGGTCTTTCCCCCATGCCAGTTCAGTATTAAAGTACACTCATTATGGGTTGTGATGAGCAAGGAGTAGTTACAAATGACATTTACACGTACTGCATTATTGCCATTTCTTGCATTATTTCTAAGTAGTGTGAAAGAGTCAGGGTTGCTTCTGTGGATGCCAGTCCACACGTCTGCAGGAGGACTCAGCTTCCTCCAAGAGGATGGATAAAACCAGAGACGAAAGAAGAGGTCTTACAGTGTCCACTGAGAAAGATGGACTTGACAGTCTCTGCTTGACCCCATTCCTCATCTTGCCATCATCAGGAAATCCAGGAGAAAGGCTGCAATTCTAACCAGCTGTTACCCAGAATTCCCATTCCCAGTGGTGGCCAGTGGATGTTTGTGTCTGTCCCAGAATTATGAGGTGTATCACCATGAGTGATCTCTGCTTACAGCTGCTGTCTCTAGCAAGAGATGTAGAAATGTAGTGGCAGGAGCAAGAAAGTCAATTTTTCTTCCAGTTCTGTTCAGAGAGCCTCATCTGACTTGGATTCAGACTTTCTGTGGCTCATTCATCTGATGGGGAATCTGTAGAAAGAATTGTGATTCCTTCCCCACCCTTCACAATGGAGACAAAAGGTGGCTGGAGTATTCATTATCCATAGATCCAAGCCAAGTAGCTTCTCCCAGCAGTTTCCTTTGCTCTGACAAGGACATGGTCCAAAAGCTGATGGTGGTCCTTGGGCTGATAATGGCAGAGAGAATGCTTCAAATCCTCACAGGTGTGATAACCCAGGAAATGGGATTTGGTGTCCAGAGACACATGGGACTTTGTACTGATTTAAATAGTAACTGTTCCAGCCTGAGATTTCTGAATTTTGTTCAAGACACCAGACTCAGTCATTATTCCGAATGTGTCCTCATTCCTTGACCTTGTTGCACAGATGGCATTGTTCTGAGCAGATTTCTACAGGCTCTAGCTAATTAAGCAATTAATTAGGAGCCCTGGCTTACACTGAAGCTACTGTAAAGCAAGAACTTCCGTGACCTCATGGGACCTTGTCACAGTGTTGGTCCCAAGACTGTCCAAATTATCTGTGCTAAAGATTCATCGTGTTCACCCAGTCTTGGTTTGACTGACCTGAGCATCACCTGGGCCTTTCCTGATGTGTCCTCAGGATGTCACACATACTGGAAAGATTCACTTTGTTGAATGTGGTGCAGACCATGTCGTTCTGTGACGTTCAGTGGCTCTCTCTATATAGTTGAGATCACAAATTTCTTGTTTTCCAGCACATTCAGTATCCTTCACAGTGAAAATTAATATTTAAATCCCGAGGGCATTGGTTTTTATTCTTACCGGATCTCACCTTGTTCTGTCAAAACTTTAGCAATCTTTCCTCAATCAACCTTCAGATACTGTGTTTCTAATTGTGCCAAGCAAGATCGTTCTTCCTAGCAATTTGCAACCTGAGGATCAAAGGTAAAATATAGAAATACCACCATTTGTAAACTCTGGCAAACATGTGAGCTGCTTATCCTGTGAGGTGTCCCCATGTCTGGGGACATTCGTTGTAATGTCAGGAGGATCCATGCTTTTCCTGGTCTTGCCAGGATGTGGCTTTTTACCACTTTCTGGGAACAACTGTCACTGTCATTAATGAGGTGGCTGAGGGCAAAATGGTGCTGCTACAACTGGTAATTACAAGATAACCCTGTCTGGTATTTATGTTGCTGAACAGAGATGGAAATGTTGGCTGCTTCAGGCAGACCTTCCATTTTAGCACAACCAGATGGAACAGGGAATTATACTAATGTGAGTAGTGAGAATAGCCTTAATTTGATGCCATGAACAGGTAAATCTGAGAGGAAAATTTGGCAGGCTATATAACACCTTTTTTCTACACAAAATGCCCAGTAAGACACAATGTTTAGGTATGACACCTCTGGGGGTTGGTTGCACTGTCCTGCAGCTACAGAAGCAAACACTGGGTTATATATAATGGCTTTTTATTTATTCTTTTCACCACATGCATAGCAGAATCGTGGAGTCTGCTGTAGGAGAAAAAATGAAAGTGGAAAAAGGAGAGACCTGCTGGGAGAGGGCTTGAACCTTGCCTGTGGAACCCGCCCAAACCATACCGAGTCCTTTAATCAGCTCAAGGCCCCCTCGGTGAATCCTGTAAAACTGTGTCACTCTGAGTTACGACGTGTCAAGGAAAATCTTGACTTCTCGCCTTAAAAAGGAGTAAGCCAGAGACTGCAGTGCTCTGAAAGGCAGCAACAGCTATGCCAAGGGAATCTCAGCCGGGCATTTTAGCCAACCCAGATGGAAGGGATGCTCAGTTAAGCAGCCAAAACAAGAATTGCTGCTAAAGACTGCAGTTAAGTATTTTAGGTGGATTTGGATGTAGCTGTGGCAGAGATGTTGCTGATTCGTTTTTGATGCTGGAAGTTCTGTAAGTTGCTCAAAGACCAAATTGTTCTTCTTTGCATATGCAAGAGAAAGCCTCTTGCTTTTCTCTAGTGAATTGATTCAAGAGAGAGGGGTCACGTATTTTGTAGAAAGCAAGTTAAAGCTGTTTTGTTAACAAGAAGTTGCTGAGCTCAATTTAATTTACTACTAATTCCAAAGAAAGGAGAGAGAACCATGATGTCATGTCTCTTTAGCTCCACTCAGATGTTTCATCACCTCTTTTTCTGACTGAAATGACTCATGAAATCAGAGACACTAGACATGGCAAAGACTTTTAAATTCATCTTGCCCATCTGTCTGTCACCACCATGGTCTTATTCAGGATGGTAAACAGGAAAACTACGTTAGAGACAGACACAGTGTTCTCTTAAAGAATGGGGTATACTAAAAAATCCTTTACTCATTTCTGTACATCACCCTGGGTCTGAAAGCAGAGACATGGAGTCGGTGGGAATGAATCCAATGCTGTAACAAGTGAGGCTTACATCACTTCTCACGACTGCTTTGTCATGTGTTGTTTTGCTGACTTCCTTTCACATTCAGTGGATTACTTTTCAGAGCTGATGGCTTTCATGAGTCACCGGCTGAACTCACTGTAAACAATAAAGCCCTAGAGCATTCCTGGTGGGAGACATCTACGATTGGGTGTGTCAGGTCGAGGGGTCAAAAGTACAGCTGCTGGAAATAAAGGTGATCTGATGGAAATCCAGAGCATGAGAGGCAGGCCTTAGAGCAAAAGCTGGTGGAAGAGAAAGGGTCTGTTATCACACTCTTTTACAGAACCTGCCATACTTGGGCCCTGATACCAGTAAGAAAAGGCTGAGGGACACACATCAGTGACTTCTCAGGAACTGCAGTCACATACAAGCCAGCCCCCTCTCTGCCTTTCCTTACACATTCATTGATGCTGCTCTGGTGTCTCTGCTGTCACTCCTGACTGAAAAGCCTATGTGCCCTGGCTGTCTCGAGAGCACTTTTTTCAGAGCTGGCAGCGTAGCTTTGCATGAGCAAATGCCAGCACCTACACTTGGACAGCCACTTTTTCAGCTTGTTTTGTGGCACACATGTTCTTTAACATCATGCCAACCCACTGGAAATCGTTATCTGCAAGGCAACATGTGGAAACCTAATCCATCTTGGATGACGTGTACCTGGTCAGCTCCCAGGAGTACTTTCACTGTGGCCTTAGCAGCCTGTGGGCATGGGCTAATCCTCTCCTCTGTAGCAGAAGCGACTGGGACAGCTCCATCCCACTGCTCCCCCTCCAAGCTGATGCCCTGACTTCCCTGATTAGCTATCTGTGACAGGGATCTCTGTGAGAGCTCGCTGCCTCTGAGCCCCTGCAAGGAAGGATCATTAGCATGCAGCCTGTCTGCCTCTGGAAAATGATAACTCTATACCTACCAGCAAAGGATAACCACATCAATACCCAGTTGGACTCCATTAACATGACTCTCAGGAGGCAAATGTCTCTTGACATGAAATTATGTGCCACTGAGCATTTCAGCTGCCAAGGCTGCTCATTAGTTCACAAAATAGGGGGTTTTTTTCCTAGTGAAACATCTTCAAAGAGTATCTTTCACAGCCCTTGAATCTGCTTCCTCGAGTGTCAGGGTATACGTGGAAGGGGCATTTTTGTACAGTTAGGAGCAGGAATCTCATTTCTGGTGCAAAATCACAGCTAGGAATAAAGGTCTCAAAGTCTTAAATCCATTTTGTCATGGCCTTATTCTCTGTCTTATCTTGGCACTTCCTTTCTTCAACTAAAACTTCTTGAATAAGTCTCCTTATATTTGGAATATATTGGTCTTGTATTGGGAATGCCCAATACCCTCTGTCCCTTCCACTAGCTACGCCCCCCTTTTCATTCTTCTCTTATCTCTGCAAACAGAGACACGCCACCAAAAGCAATAATGGGCCAAGCCCCTGCTTTGACAGGGCTGATGATGCTGGATCACCGTGAGGGAATATTACACGTCTTTATGTTTGTGATTTATACAGACTGCACTGTATGGGTTTACAGTCTAATCTATGCACTGGCTGCTCTGTTGGGAGCTGTAAAGAAGAAAATCATGTAATAAAAAGCCGCCTGGTCCTGACATAAAATTCAGCACAGTGCCTTGCCCGTGCCAACGCTTCCTTCTCTCTTTTGCCTACCCTTCTATTGTGTGGCACAGTTACCAGGATAATTAAATTCAATGTCTGAAGGGCAGCTAAGGCTCCTCAATGCTGCAGAGCAGAGGAAAAGGCTGGAGAAGAGCTGAGCAGGGAGAAATTCAGGAATGCTCCCCAAGCATGTGAAAGGCCAGAAGTATTTATATTCTCCTCCACGCATACTTCAGGATGACTAAAACACCCTTGGTCCAGTGAGATGGGATTGATTTCAGAAAAAGCTTTCTAGGGGTAAAGAGAGGGAAATGCAATGCCATTTCACCCGGGCAGAGCTGGGTGAAAGGTTTAGATGAGCAGTCAGGAATGGCTTTGCAGCTTTTATAGACACAGATGAAGATCTCTACAAGCTTTTAATTACTTTTCCTTATGCCTGTTTGCTGTGCACCAGAACTGATTTATTAACATGCGTCTTCTCTGTGACTAATTTCAGTTGGAAAAAAAACCCAGCATAGTAATTTTTAATTTCACACAGCAGCAATCAATCTCCTTCTTAAATTAGTTTACTGGCTACTTCAATATGTGGTGTGTTTGCAGTCTTTTCCCAATGATCTTATTTACAGATCTTGGGGTTGGTGAATCCTGTCCTATCTCTTCTAGCCAACTTTATTAGAAAACATAATGCCAATATTCTTTCAAGTCACATAGGCAGGTGAATAGGCCCGAAAAGTAGCTCATTTCTTCAAAGGCTAGAGAAGCATTGGCAGCAAACACCCAGTGCCTCTCTTCTCCCACCATTAATTTCTCCTTCAACAGGGAAAAAAAAGCCCAATTAATTTTTCAACATAAGAGGTCTTTCCAGACTTCAAAAATTTTCCTTAGGATCAAATTTCTGTTCTGACATTTCAATGCTTTTTATGAAGAAATGGGAAAGAGGTGGGACCGATGATTAGAAATCAATTTTCAGCTCTGGAGACCCTGCATTATGAGATGAGACGTCTCCATTTCCCATAAATGGGTGCATTTAAGGCTCTAAGATTTAATTTTCTACTTAAGTTCTATACTTCATTTCTGAGTAATGGAACAGATCAAGACTCCAGGCTGATTCCTTCTGAATTATTCTTGATATCCATGAAACTTTCTATGCTTTCTTTGCTTTCAGGTATAGTGTTTGTTTTGCATGATTTCTCACTTCTTTGTGAGACTTTTGTGTCCTTTGACTGGTAAAGTGACGTGAGATCTCTGTCACATTTGTAATGTGTTTGTATCACTTGCTCTGATGTCGTATGCAAACAGTTTATGATATAATGTTTTGGTGAGTTTCCCAAATGGTGACCCTGCTGCTTTTTTAGGATTGCAGAAGTCAAGACTGTGTATTTCTAGACTAATATTTAGTTATTTTCTGCTTTATTTTATTAACCCACCCTATACCCTAAAAATAATAAGTAGTCTCCTCCAGCAGGAAGAAAACTCTCATGGGTTTCTTAATACTCAGTAAACCCATAGTGAATATCTAAGAATAGTTACAAATTCACACTAAGAGACTGTGTTGATACATTTCTGGCCATCAAAAAGGGTTTGACAGCCAGTCCAAAAGCAGAACGATTTCTTTTTTTTTTCTTCCTCCCTGCAACAAAAGAACTTAAACCCAAAAAACAACACCTCAGTGAGAACGCACGAGTCAAAGCAAAACAAAAGGAAACCCTAGTTTGCAGCTAAAAGACTCCATGTCTCCACACAGAATTGCTACCCTGGTTTTTGTCTGTGTTATTTAGTGGTTGTAGGACTCCCTGCAGGAGCATCCTGGAGCTTCCCGGCAGTGCTGCATCGTGGTGGAGAGGCAGTCCAGCTAATTGCAGCTGCCATCAAGCTGCAGGACAGCAGAGTATTGGAACCAAAATATTTGCCTTTTCTCAGAACCATTTTACACTTCCCCAAGAAAATTTTCAGAGGGAGCAGTCCTGTTCTGTCAAATATCATAATACAGGCAAACAGACATAAAACACATCGAGAAAAAATTCCCAGCCAGGCCCTGCTGGTTGTTTCTGTGAATCTCAGGTTCTGCCTTGCAAGTTTCCCGGTGAAGAAAGGGCTATGAAAAATTCCCCCGGGGTTCTGTATTCCTGGGCTGCTGGGGCTCTATATCTGTGTCAGCTGACAGCTATTTCCTCCATTGCAACTTACCCACTTAGAACACGAGCACTTTCAGTCCGTGCTCCGCCAGCAGTCACAGCTATTTTAATCACCCTCTTTTGCCAATTCTGGATGCTGCACATCGTTTTGACATGCACATCCTCTTCAACCAGATCATGCAAGCAAACAGCTGCTTTTGGAGCACCCCTATCTGGAAGGTCGCTCCAAATTACAGAAGGCACATATGTATATTAATATTTAAGATCTGTCAGTGACTATATCAGCCAGCCTGATGGTTCTGCTGAGATCTTCACTGCAGAAAGAAATGAACAAAGTAACAAAACAAACAAAAGGGATCTGAGATCTCTAAATCGTTCCTTTTCCACAGCAACCTTCCTTGAAGACTAGAAGGCTGTTTTGGGGGAAAGAGCATAGTGTACTTGGCCAGCCTTTTTACACTTGACAGGGTATGTTTCCCACTGCTGAAGACTTAGGTCACTTTTAGCATCCATTCTTTGATGTTATGCAAGCTCATTTTTCCAGCTTCAGACTTGCTGAGGAGCAGCAGTACTGCTAATGGAGTAAGCAGTGATCCCCAACTTTTTTGAATCCCAAAGTCACACTTTTCCAGACCTTTTAAAAGAGTTGATGCAGACTGGTCCTGCCTCTCCCTTTGTGTACTGTGGGAGCATGTCCTCACCTCTGTGTCCATGGAAGGAACTTGTGCCTCTCTGTGCCTCAGCAGCAAGCAGAGGTAGCATTGCACACTAAGGACGTGGACAAACTCCAGTGCAGGCTAGGCTGGTGCTTTACCACATCTGTATCCTCTCCCAGCTGTAGCTGTTCCTCATCACCAAGTGTCCTGGCTCTGAAGAGCTACCATTCCCACTCATTTATGGTGGAATACCAACCACAGGAAGAGCAGGTCACCCTGACTCAAGGCTGGGACTGTGAGGGACCCAAAGCTGTTCTTGGCTCCCCTGTGTGACCGGAGATCTTGCTTTGCCCTCGAACTTGCACTCTGAGGTGATGGATGCAGAGGACTGATCATGTTCTTTAAAGCAAGACCTCTGACAAGGTGTGAAAGTGTTCTTGCCTAGTGGAAGCTGGGGAGGAGAGCTGGTGCAGGCACCGAGAGGCGCCTCAGATCTGGCTGCTGTTGCTACCTGTGTGTCTTTCTAGCAGAAAAGTGTTGCTAAGTTCCCCGTGCAGCCCTGGGAGCATGTCATTCTCTGTGTGGGTGGGTGTAAAAAAGCTGTTGCAGAAAGTTTCCAAAGAAGCTCAGCAGCGAGAAGAGCTGCAGCTCAGGCCCATTTGCAAAACACGAATGCCACCTCCGCTCCGCACAGAGAGCAGCTGACGGTGGCAGGAACAGTGTCATTTCTTCAATTGCTCTTCGAATTTTTTCAATCCTTCACAAAAATCATTTGGCTCGAAACATAGGTCAGCTAATCAGGATCAAGGCAAGGGCAGCTTGACACACCTGCCACTGGCCCCTGGTGATGGTGAGAAAGGCTCAGTGCTGGCGTTCTCATGGCTTTGGGAAGCTTGCTGTAGAACAGGGTAAAAGTCAGAACTGACTAAGTTCTCAATGCTTTTGTGAGTCAAAGCACCCTTGCCAGTTCACTCTGTGTTATGAAGACCTTTACATTCTGTGGTCTTTTGGAAGAAAGGCGGAATTTTCCAAGAGGACGTTTCTGAATAAAAGACACAAATGACAATAAATTTCAAATTCCAGAGAAGTTTAGGGCAACCAAAGATTGCTGCTTGAGTTCTTCAGCTATTTATTCTTGAATCTTCATTGCAGCAGGACCTCTTATCTTTCTCCTTATCATCTCCTTTCCCTTTCTCAGTGTGCCCTCTGAGAGTGATTTCCTATCTCTGCAGGTTTTAGTTATGATGCTGCTGTTGGCAGGAGGAACCACGAGGTCACTCTGAATGAGCAGGAATAACTCTCCCTATACAACAAAGAAATATTTCCTCTAGCAGCAGACAGCTTTTCTGTAAAGGGATATAGAAATGTAAGTAGAAGTGCAATATATCTTTACCTCTTTAGAGTGTTTTTGGGGTTGGCATCCTTGCCACTGTGAGAACCTCCCCTCTGAATTGAAAGGGCCTCAGAGCACACTGTAATAACATTTGCACCCTGTTCCAAAAAGTGTTAGGGCCTTCTATTTTCTAGTGGAAGAGAGAAGTGTGGACAGTTAACTTTGTGTCACTAGGATGCTCTTGATAATGTCTGTATCTCTTTTACTGCCACCAGCACTTGTCCAGGAAAAGGGTCCCTATTGCAGTAGGAGCTCTACAAATTAAAGACCTTGGAAATACTAAGAAGAATGGCTGAGCCTGTCCCCGAGGACTCACAGGTTAAAAAAAGTGAGACACAGAGAGGGAGTAGGAGGTGACAATGGGAAAGTGCTGGTCACCGAGGCAGACAGTTGTTTTAGACCTCTGGCAGAGTAGCTGCCATGAAGTCATTAAGCACTGAGCAAATAATTAAAACTGTTGTTTATGAATATTTCAGTGGAATATTTTTGGAGAGGATGTATTTCAGTCATGAAACATGTATTAGCCCAGTGAGGCAGAGACATGACAGGGAAACACAGAGAGGAGGAGAAAAAGAGGTGAACAAGGAAACTCTGAAATAATTAATTATCAAATCCTTTTCCACTTGCATGACTTCCTGCTGAAATCTTCTGATGGAACAAATGCAACAGTCACATGAGACCAAGACAGGCTTTGGGCCTCACGAGAGTAACTCTCCTTTTGTAGCTCCACTGCTGCACTGTGGAAGATACTTAAGCATCCACACTGTTTATATCTTTGCATCCAGATTCTCACCTTGCTCGACTTGCTGCCACCTGTGGATGGGGCCCATCATCTTCCGTAGCCTTTTGTGTAAAACTGCAACTGAGTGAATCAGATGGGTCTGTTTATCTCCACAAGAGGTAAGAATCACTCTGAACAACTTCTGAGAAATTGGTCCCCAGAGGCAGACTAGATCTTCCTGCACTACTCTGCGCTTACTTAGGAACCCACACAGGAGGCGGATTTTAAAAACAGTTTGGCATTGACTGCCCCTTTCATCTGTTCTCAGCTGGCTGAGGTCTTGGGAAAACCCTGGCGCAAGCAAATCCAAGATATCTATCCCGAGAGCTGTCAGATCCTAAGGCACACCGGTTTCTAGCCTTTCCCAGGCTGAAGTGCAGCTCATGACTTGTGTGCTTTCAGCATCTCAGCTGATAGATGGAAATTTTCACTGTAGTAGTGTGACATGTGATCGCTATCAGGAAAAGTGACATTCTGTATTTAACAGGGAAGGAGTGTCTTCAGCCGGGTTTTGTAGGAAGAGCAAAAGCAAACTTGTAGCACTCCTCTTCCTGCCTGCATGGGATGGAGTAGTCTTGGACATGAGACAGCCCAGATAAAGGGACTTCCATGTGGAAAGAGATCTCCTTTGTGGATGCTGCCATCCTATCAGATGCCCAGGGGCATCTGCTCCCCATACCTTAAAAGAAAGGGACTGGACAGCAAGAAGCAAAGTTCTTTCAGTACAAGGAAGGGAGCCTGCCCTGATTCCTGAGGTTTGCATTTGACAGGATGAGTCCTCTGTTCAACCAGGGCACCCTGCTGAGTCTTTTATCCCTCTTCATGCAGCGCGCCATATGGATCAGCTGCTCCCGCAGGGAATGTTTTTGTGCATTCCTGCCTCTCCCCAGCCGTTTCCTCAGTGCAGGATGTGCAGGCAGGGACATGGACACCGACAAACAGCCCTCCACACAGGGAGCTGCAGCAGCTGCTGATGAGGCTTGACCCACCTGCTGCTAGATGAGCCAACAGGCTGGAGAGCAGAGACTCTGCTCTCTGTTATTCATTTCTTTTGGCATAAATAGCCACGCCAATTAGATTATGGGGAATGAGACACTTGCTCTATGTATGCAAAAGAATGAGAGGGAAAGAGAAACAAAGCAGACTTCATGTTTTTATTTGTACACACTGGAATAATTTCGTATTAAAAAACTTGAGCAGGTTGTTGATGACTGCTCAGAGGCACAAAGAAAGATCCTTGTTAGCAATCTCTGCTCTCCCTGTTGGACAATGAGGACTTATGTTTATGCACTAATGGATTTCCACCGAGGAAAAACCCTGCTCCTGTGGAGCAGTTTGTTAAAGGGAGAAGAGACCCCTGGGACGGCCTCTTTCTTCCACCAGCTATGATCAAAGCAGCAAACATTCTGACTTGGGGCCCTGGGAAGCGAAAATGAAATGGTCCCAGAGTGCCAGTGTAAGAGCAGCTGCAGTGCTGCTTCATCCTACTCCTTTCTCTTAGTACAGCAACAGGAGGTTCGGGGAGCAAGGCTGCATCGAGAAAACAACACCGTGAGGTGGTTACAGCAGGCATTGCTGAGATGCTGGATGAAAAGAGCACCAGAGAATCCTTGGAGATCCATGCCTCGAGGCAGTTTGTTTTCTTCCTGGGGCCAAGAATAGAAGCTGAGTCAAGCACGATGGAGGCACATTAGCAGGATGTTCTCGAAATCACGGAACTTCAGCCAGCAGCTCTGTGCTACAAGACCTGCAGGCTCCCTCATTTACTCTTTTTCTCAACACACTGCAGTTGTGGGGTCTCACTGGTCTCCCTGTGATGCAGGCAGAGAAACTGCTGGGAGAAGCTGTTCTTTGTACTTGGGCAGGTGACTCATTCTTCAGCAGCGTCTTTTCTGGAGGACTCCCCTGATTTATTACCAGCTTGCTGCCTGTTCACTGTGCAGTGGAAGGATGGGCAGAGCCTTTCTGGCTGACTCTTGGTGCTGCTGGGCTCCTTGCAGCTGCACAGGCTGTCTTCTGTACACCTACAACTCAGCTCTTCCATGGTGGAAGAGATGAATCTCTTTGAATGACACCCACGCACGTGCGAGCCCTGCCCATTGAAACCCAGCAGCCCCTGCCTCTAAATGCTGCATTTATAGGAGGCAGGACTTCTGTTTACAAGAGATGAGGGGCTGGTATCTGCTGGCATGACAGCACTGGGATGTGTTTCTGCTGGAGAACATGGAGTTCTTGTCGTGTGGTTGCTGACTCATAGAAAAGGCAGAGCAGTCATTTCGGGGTGCTGGCAGCTTAACACAAGGTTAGACCTTCCATTTCCATGCCAACAGCGGTGCTGGTGAGCAGCAATTAATTGTTCCAGGTCAGCTGGTGAACTTTTCCCATTGTGAAAAATTATATCCTGTTGAGTCTTCCTGTACTGAGTACGGAATCCAGAGATTCCAGAACGTGTCCTCCAGTTTCTTCAGCCGGTGTAGAGATGCTACTGGCACTGGTAGATGCTGTTGGATGTTTGGGTATGATGTTTGTCTTACAGAGCATTTTTTTCTCCTTATTCTTTCTTTCCTCATCCAAGGATGGTTTTGGAGACTAGGCAGGCAGGAAGGAAAATATTTTCTCTGTACTGCAGTGATCACACTAAGTAATACAATTACCAGGGCTCCCCCACAGAATGAGCATCCTAGCCAGGAATAATTTCCTTAGTGTCTCCCTTCTCGACCACGTGTTTTTCAAAGTACGTCCTCAAGTCTGCAGTCAGCAGCAAAGACAAAATACCCTCTAGGTCCAGAACATCTCTTTGCAGGAGTTTATTCACTCAAACCTCCCAGCCTCAACAAGAGGAGTTTATTCCTCAGAAGGAAGGAATTTGCATTTATGCACAAGAAACATGTGTTGACTACTGAAAAGCAATTAAAAATTGAATGCTTAATGACCCAAATAGGAATTTATGCATCAAACTTTTGTTGATTTGTTAAGACTTTGTGTGCATATATATACTAAGCATTTCAGAAGAGAGTTTCTTTGAGAAATCTATTGTATCAGAGGGTGTTCAAAAATATTTTGGAAAGGTTTGATCATCCCATATAAGTACATTTTCAAGCAGAACAAAATGAATGCCTTTTTTCACTCGGAAAGAAACTCTTCATCTGCAAGGTTTAGTTAATGTATATATATGAAAAAGCACACAGAAATGCTCAAAAGTGGTGAGAAATAGTTCGAAATTCTGTATAGAAGGCGCTAGAATTAATTTCTATAATCTAAAAAAAATTATGATGGCATACATTTGTGTTCAACATATTTTTTTAAAGCATTTTCTGCTCTTGGTCAGAAAGAAATGAAAATTTTCATCTCAATCTCTTGTCTGTATCTCTGATTAATCTTCAGTGGAGTTTGATCTTTTAAAACCTTCCTTCTGCATTTTTATCTTCTGTAATGTCACAGTTGTATTTTTAATGCAATTAAATTAATTGACACAATTCAAACATTTTGGTTTGTATAGGAAAGAGGTGTCAATCTTGTTAATCAGAAGAGAAAGGGAACACATTAAATTTTTGAAATCAAAAAAGACACCTGAATGTCCGCAAGGAAGAGTTAACTTTGTCAAGGATTGTTTTCTGTTGCTGGCCAGAGGGAATCCCAGAGCTTTGAGACACCTGAAACACAAGTTTCCTGACACTCAGCTGGGTTGGCTGCTGTTGTCTGGCTGGGAGCCAAAGTCCAGGGGCAGGAATGTGCTGACTCTGAGAGCAGGCAGGTGCTGCTTCTGTCAGGGAATGATGGTGGGCAGGAAGAGAAGGAACTGTAGCTCTTGGGATCCTGCTTTTTTTAGGTGGACTGGGCTTTGCTTAGCACTTCCTACTTGCCCTTCAGACTTTGGAACACCAGCAGTTCTCAGGAGCTGACTTTGGGGCTCCCTGCTCTTTAGCTATCTTTCCTCTCTATCGTGTGCATTCCCAATGCAATCAATAGTGCAGTCAAGCATATCCTGAACGCACACAAAAACTATCTGGCATCCCAGCAAGGGTAGGTTCCCTTCGGTGCTTCCTACTGTGTCAAATGCATCCTTCTAACAGCAGATCCAAATCAATTGAGTCATTTTCTTCTTGGCATACCTTACCAAAGCTCCTTGCACCTTTTCAAAACCAAAGTCTTGCTTTGTAGGGAAGAAGAGCCTTGCTCATACTCTAGAAGGTAACATATGGCAGAGCTGGCTGATACAAAAAGCTCAGTGCAGACTGATTTGCATCTTAAAGCATTACAATTAAGCCGGCAAATATTCTGTGTAGACACTTTCTGTATCCTAGTGACCCTGTGATTTAGTCAGATTTCTTTCTGATTGATGGTAAAATGAAAGTTTAGTGGCATCTGAGTACCTTGCCTGAGTTTGCTGAAGCCTCTGCCTTTCCTTGAAGGATTTTTCCCATGAGAAGTGTATAAAAGACGCACATCTCTCTCTGGAGGATCTTGCAAGCTCAGAAACAATGTAACTTTGAGCGCCCTTCTGTAGCCACTTTGAAAAAACATCAATTCTTCCATTGTCTCCAAAGGAGAACTTGGTCTCAGACCTTTGGAGATGCTTTCTGGCCTTTCCCAGTGTTGGGATCCAGCTAGTGAGAGATGCCTCTGCTTGAGCGAATGTGCAAACAAGACCATGTGCCAAAGTCAATAATACCGATTTTAATTAATAATGAATGTGAGGCAGAGAGATAGAAAGAAACAGAGAAGATGAGGGGGTGAGAGAGATCAAGCACAAGACAATCACCGCCTGTGGATCCAGAAGCGTCCTGTTGGTCCTTCTTCAGCCTTCTCAGTGCTGGGGGGTCCCAGAGTCATTCTGCTGGGGGTTCCACCTTTATACAGTCCAAGTTCTGTGTATCTCACATAATCCTCATCATTTCATCTTTGGTGGCTCTTTGGAAAAGTTGAGTTTATTCATTTGTCTTTAAACATAAAGGAAGACAAATAAATTACCTCGTGTTCATTGTCAGATGCTGCAGAGACCACAATGCCTGGTAACTTCTTAACCTACCTACTACTTCACATATCAAATTACATGGTGTTCCTCAGGAATAGCTTGGGTTGGATCTCCTTCCTAGAAAAATGAAACTACATCAGTGGGGGTCAGAGGAACTGCAGACTTTGCAGGCTGGTCTGGCAAATGGTACTCCCAGGAACAGCCCTCCAGGGACAATTCCATATAACTGATGTGGTACTCACTGCTTGTGCTGGGAAAAAATCAAACCCTCCTTAGGAAACCAGGCTCTGCCAACAGCAGTTCAGAAAGTGCTGTTCTGAAAAGTCCTCAACACATGGAATTGGGACTAAATAAACAGTGTGACACAGATCACACGTAGGGAAATCATGAGTGATTGTAATACCAAAAAAAGTAGCTGAGAAAGCTACTGCTATCAACAAATGAGTGAATCTTACCTCAAGAGTTCTTAGTCTCATCTCAAAAATCATTAATAAGACAGGGGACTGCATAATTCCCAGAGATTTAGTTTCAGCTCAGAAGGGACACCTGTGGGTGGGAAAATTGATGAACTAATCTATCAAATCTCTTCCTGTCAGGAGGAGAAACCATTCCAGAGACACTTTTAAAACTGCACTTTTTGTCTTTACCTTGTTCTTCCCCAAAATGTGGCTCAGGGCGTCCAAGGCAGAAACCCTCATCATTCTTGTCTGTTCTGAGGTGGGAGGTGAGGATCGAGGGCTGAGATCTTCTCTGGCAGCACTGAGCAGCATCCTCCACCCTTTCCTGTGCTGTGTGACTCATGTTGGAGGGAAGAGACATTGTTATGAATGTAAAGTACCCACTGACTGTGGTCTGCCATCACACAACAGGAAGAGAACGAGAGATGTTGGAACCCTGAGCTTTCACTGTAGTAATTAAAAAGCAATTTGTTACATTACTAAGTGAAATATGTAGAAATGTAGAGGTTTGGGTTTGTGAGTTATTAATAATGTACTAGTGGCAAGATGAAGAATTTTGGGTGTGGGTTTTGCTTCTTTGTTCTTCCTTCTTCTTCACCAATCTGGATAGTTTGACCATTGGTTCAGAAAGCCCGCATTGCGGACAATAAATGAATAGTCACTGAATTATAAGTGAAAACATGTTAGTTGGCAGTCTATAATTGGGTAAATTAGGCTTTAAATAACCTTGGAACTCACGGTTCAAAGCCATTTTCCACCTTCCTAACTTAGAGAGTGCCCTGTGCTGCCATGCCATAGATAAAAACTTAATAAACAACCTAATTAAAAGAACTCCAGCGTCTCCTGTGCCTTACTCCAAACTCTAAGCAAAGAACTCACGAAACAGTAAAACAAGAAACAGAAACGGGTTTCTATCAGAGAGACAGACAGAAGGAACTACAGCAACAACAACAAAAAAAGACAGGGCTGGTTCACTCTCATTTGATACTGTGGACATACTGCAGGGAGGGACAGTGGGTTTGGATTTGGACAAAAGGAATCTACTCTCTACACCAACTTTACACAACAAGTTAGAGGTAGAAAGACATGAATGCAGCTTTTCCCAGAACCTCACTCTAGCAGATCCTTCAGCAGAGCCCTAAAAAAGTCATCACAGGGTTCTAAAAGCCCTGCTTTTCCTTGTGAAACGAAGAGGAGAATTTCTCCAGGCGTATTTGTGTATAAACAGGTTAACAGGTGAATGACACCTTGCACAAGTCTGAACAACAGTAAGGACTTGTGTATGTGTAAACTAGGCTTCACCACCCGCCATCTTTCCCCAATTTTCTTCTCTTTCATCACAAAACAGTAACATCTACTTAAGAGCCAGAAGCAAAGCGGGAGGGCAAAATCATCTTCCTTACCATAAACATCCAAATTCCTGTGTAAGCCAGGCAAACAGAATTGCCTTCGTATCTCAGGCTGAGGTCTCATTCTCTCAAGTGCAATCAAATGAACAGCTGTTGCTGTGGAGCTTGTCTAAAAACATCTCTCTGCATTCTGCTCGTTCAGTCTCTTATGCCTGCTGTTCCCATTATTATGCTCCTTTTCCAAGTGTCGAAATTTCGCTCGGACATTTGTAGTTTTATCTGTACTCAAAGACAATCAAACACCACAGGCAACACCAGCCAGGGGCTGAATCACATCTTTGCTTATGTCATATTTTCAAATTCCAGCAGAATACTTTGCTACCAAAATGATCCAGTGGCTTAAACACAGATGTTATGAGAGTTGATCATGCAAAAGAGGCAGACTCATGCTGTTCTCCATGTACACCCTCATCCCCTCATTCACACTCCCTTCTCTTGAACCTTTCGTGTATTTCCAGGGATAAATCTTGTTCCCAGTATATCTGCTTCTACCAACACAGCATCATTTTATTTAGTGGCAGTAGAGATACCATTTCTCAGGCCACTGCTTTTCACCTGCCACCTCTCTGTTCAGGAGCTTGGCAGGATATTGTAAAGGCTGGAAGTTAACTTGATATGGCAGGGAAAAGAAGGGGGTGCTCACAATGACGGAAATGCCACTTGAAAGACTGGATAAAGAAAGGTTAGATTAAACTGTGTATCTGTTTGGAAGTACCTGCATTTTGGATGACACCTGCTTCCCATTGTTTCCTCAGTAAGCTCCAGACAGAGAATGTGTGTTTGAGACTCATGTCCATTCCCTGGGCCATCCTTCCAGCAGAAATGACAGAAACCTCTGGAAGATCTCTTTGCCACCTGAAAGTTACCACAGGCTGCACTTTCCATAGTACCATGGGCATAATGGAATTTTCAAATGCCTGACAGAACAAAGAACAATTTGTCCTTTATTTAGTTCCTCATTTCTGCCTGTGGAGCTGTTCGTTTGGACTGCATAGTCCCTTTGATGCTCTCTTCAGGACTGAAAACTATTCTGCCATGTCCCAACCCCTGTGCTGGGTGTCTGTCAGTCCCATACTTTCCCCTGCTGACTGGCACCTCCCTGCTGTCATTGTCATGGTCCTGAGCCAGATCCCAACTTCACCCTTTACCCATCCGTGTCTTTAGACGGTAAAAGACACTGGAGTCTTTTACCCATTATCAGTGGAAATAAGTGGTGTAAGCCTGAAGGTGGAATATATTGCCCAAAAATTGGAGATCAGCAGAAGTGCAAGTTAGGCAAGTTAAAAAGAGCTGGCCAGTGTCTGCATGGAGCCTGTGCATCCCTGTCCTTTCTGGCTGTTTGTTCCCATGAAAAGAAATCCTTTCATCACCTGATCAAAGGGGTCAGGATAATCTCTTCTCCTTCTGCATGGGGCCAGTCCTGCCCTCCAGCCTCGGGGAGATGAGGCAGGATTAATAATTGTGATCAGCGTGTTCCCTGTTTCCAGATACTGCGTACCAGAAGGTATTTTGAGAGTATGATATATGAGTCACTGTGGGATGCAGCAGAATGTTTTAGCCTTGCAGCTTGGAGGTACATTATTCATCTTCTCTGGGCCTATAAAACATGCAGCCCAGAGACATCCTGAACGTGGCCTGCAGAAGCTCAACTTGAACCTCCAGGGAAGTTCCTTGAAAGTTTTTCTAAAAAATAGATTGATTTTGTTAAACTAAAGAAGATAATCCTTCCAGATCTCCTTACCACTTCTTCCCCCACCCCTCCTGACTCTTCTGGCTTACTTCCAAGGCCTCTAAAGAGAAGATCGATTGGGGGCTGGTATTTGCTAAAATCCTTGTTTTCAGCTTTGTAGCACCCAACCTTCATCACAGCCTGTAACCCCTGCTTCTATCCAAAGCTGTGTTAAATTAATATATCCATCATCTGGCTGCCAGCCACAGTCTTGCCAGGGATGGGAGGAAGTGGATGGACAGAAGTACTATAATACTCCACAGATAACACAGTTTTGATTAGGAAGAACCCTAACTTCAGCCACTTTCGAGCACGTTAGAATAGGTTGAGACACTTGGTTTTGAGACACTTAGCTTGAAGAGGCCATAGTAGATTAAGCCCTCTGTTAGTAGGGCATTTGGATCTTCATTCCTACACCAGTCCTGGCTGTACTATCCTCTGAAAGAGATGTTGCTGAAAAAGATATAGAAAAGCTGGTGTATCTGGGTGTGATTTGGCTCTCTGATCTACACAAGACATTTCCTGACCTCATGGATTTTGCCAGAGCACAGACATCCCTCACGTGGAAAACTCAGCAGGTTGTCATTTCTTCGTGTCAGGGATGAAATGGACTGGGTCTTAAATAGCTGGATTTGTCCCAAAACCAAGGGACTTTCTCAAAGTGATCAAAACCACCAAAGACCTGATCCCAATTATAGGGAAAAAAAAAATCATGAAAAACTGTTTCTTATCTGCCAGATGCTGAAGTATTAAATTTGGCCTCAACTGCATCTTGTTTGGTAAGTATTTTCAGATCCTTTTAGCTTAAAACTGCAGAAATGCTGTAATTTTCATATAATGACGTTGAGTAGTAATGTGAGGGTTTTGCTAATTAGGAAATAGCATCAAAGAATTTTCTTATTACTAAGCAAATTCTTTCAGACTACTCTTTCACAGATGAAGGCTGGTTTCTGTGTGGATGGATTCTCCATCTCAATGTAAATCTTTCTGAATGGAATAAAGGAGGACTATAAGATTGTCCTTCCCATGTGCCCTTACCAATGCAGCCTATGTTTGAAATTCCATTTAGGAGGGATTTAATTTTCCTAAATCACAAAATATGCATTTAGAGGGGAAAAGTGCACTATCACACTGTATCATAGCGTCTGGAGCTGCAAAATTCAAAACCTTCATGGCAGCACATGACTAATGCAAGACATCTAGTTTTGGTTGGGTGAACAATTTAATGAGAAACTGCATTTTCACCATGGGTCCAATCCTTTCACAAAAATCAGGGCTGTCCTCAAAGCGTTCATGAAAAAAAAAAAAGTCCTTTTGAGCAGGTTTGTTGCTAGGTTGAAGATCCTATCAGGAAAAAAGGCTATTAGTATTTGAAAAATAAGCCTTCTGAATCCTTTTGGGTCTCCCAACTCATCATCTTTGGTAGATACAACCTCTTCTATTGAAGCGATCAAGATAGACTGTCAAATTTTTGGATTATTTGACATTTTGACTAATGGTTTCTTTTCCCCTTGACTTCCCATCTATTTTTAGGTGAAGAAATGCTAGTTTAAAACTTTACAAAGTTTCATTTAAAAGAGGTCAACCCAAATGTTGCAGATTTTTCCACAACATAAAGTGACATTTCAGAAATGTCAATTCGAATTGTTGTATCATTTTTAAACTTTCCCTCCATTTTGGGGGGTTGAACCTGTCCTGCCTCTGTTTATCCAAGAGCTCTGTTATCTTCATTGCTGTGCATTTACCTCCATCCAGTTTCAGCAAATAGGAGCCTCTCAAATCAAGGCTGGTTCTGTGATGGGCGGCAGGTGCATGAGGAAACTCTTTGAGGAGAGTTGAAGGATAAACTCTTTCTAAACCTTCCTCTACTTTCCTTGCCAAAGCTTTTAAGAGACCCCAGCGTGATCCCCAAAGGCCCTGGTGTTTTTTCTGAAAAGGGATCTTCTTTTTAGTCTTTGGAGGTGCCAGACAAGAAGATCATAAAGTCCTTGGTTACTCTGCTGAGAGGCTTTGCAAAGTGAGTAGGATGCCTTCCCCACCTAAACCAAAGGACACGACAGCAGGTGTAGACCTGGTGTTGTTTCTGCCTTGCTGTTTTGAAACAGCTCCCTCCAGCCTGCAGCCTCGCCTGTATTGTTTGGTATTGTTTCTGCCTGAAATATTCATAGAGCATTATGCTTAAAAAATTAGGTTGATGAATGACAAGAGACAGTTCTCCTAATAAAGTCATTGACAGAAAGGCCAAAGCAATTTTTTTTTCTGTGTGGAAGCTTGGATTTTGGCTGCTGCAAATTGGTCTGAGCAGCAAAAAAGTTTTTTTTAAAAGGCCAAAAATAGAGTAGTAGATGACACTGAAGAAGAAAGTGTCCCAGCAAATCAAGCATTTATGGAGACATACAATTAAAGCATTGAGGATTCCTCACTCATTGTAATGAGGGAACAGAGATTGTCTCAGAACTTATGGAGCTCATTTGCTTATACAAGACCTGTCTTGTAAGTGACAGATCTCGTATTGCCTGCCAGGTGTCCCTGCTTGATATCACACCGTGGTCTATAAAAATGACACTCTCCTTTAAGATGCTGCTGGTTCCATCCCCATCTTAATCGTGCAAATAACTTCATTTGACTAAAAAAGTGTCTGACTGCTAACCAGTTTGCTGTCATGTCCCAGGATCGTGTTTCAGCCAAGAAATTAGCATCACATCTCTATTCCCAGGTAGAACAAATAAATATATGGCATTGTTGTCGTTGTTGCATCTCTTGCAGACAAACAAAGCGGTAGCCAAGGGGGACTTCCACCACGCGAGCTCCAGCTCCCGGCGAGCTCTCTTCCTGGCAGTCCTGTCCATCACAATCGGAACTGGCATCTACGTCGGGGTAGCCGTGGCTCTTATTGCCTACCTGTCAAAAAACAACCACCTATGAGCCTCAGGAAAGGGGGAAGAACCAGCCAGCCCGGCACCTGCGCTGCAGAGGTCCCCAGCACGTCAGACTGCGCGATTTTCCAAAAAGAGACAAACACTTTCTGGGGGCAGGTACAGGATGAGATGGGCTCGTGCGTTATCGTAGGGTGGGAAGCTGGCGGGGCTGGGGGAAGTTCCACCATTTGTGATGCACGAGTCTTGCTTATCTTCATCAACCCCTGTACAAAAAAAAGGGAAAGAAAGAGGAAAAGAGAGACAAAGAATGATAAAAGAAAAAATAAAGGGAAGGAAGACGGGGGATGTGTGGAGACGGGTGTTTTGCCTTTGCCTTCTTTTCAATATGGTGTTTACAAGCATCTGGCAAACTGAGCTGTTCTCTTAATATCTTCTTGGTCACCTGAACTTTGCAGCCAGCATGAGCTTGTGCTTAATTTGCTTGTTAAGCACGGCACTGAGGTCCGGGAAAGCATGGACAGTGACTGGCTCTCTGAAAGAGCAATATAAAAACAAGAGGAAGAACGTGGCTTTTTTTGTCTTTTGAACGCAGGACTCATTTGCCTAAGAGTGAATCAGACACCCCAGCGTAGAGTGGTATTGCCTACTCTTGTTCGGGGTAGGTTTCCACAGAAGGACAAAAGGAAATTAAAAATATTTTTCCTTCCTTTCCTTGTTTTTGGGTTAAGGTGTGCCCCACAGGCCCTCTCAGTGAGGAAGAGCTGAGGTTACTCCTGCATGACTCGGCTCCGCAGACAGAGTGCAATTTCAAAGTAACATGGGATCCGTTGTAAAATTAATTCCTCCATCCAGTCACATTGTGATAACAGCACTTTACTGTGGCACATTGCTCATCTGGGCTGCTCCACCTCGCTGTGGAGACCTGCACAGCGGTCAGCGCAAGAAACCTGGGGAAAAACGCAAACTGAAATACTAATAAGTTTTTAATTAAAAATGACAGTAAAGCATGGGAATTAACCAGAGAAAGGAATGCTTCATACATTTCTGGGGTCCTGCTCATACACAGACCAGTGAAGACCACTCAGATTAGAAGCTCACAGCTCAGCTGTGGATCAGGGACACAGCATAGCCATGGAGAGACAAGTCTGTTCCCCAACAAGCAGAGCAATGGTAAATTGTAGGGGAATTGAGCGTTGTCCTTACTTCACTGACTGAAATAATGCATTTATTTTCTTTACTGGCTCCCCACACTCAATTATTTTTTTGTCTTACAGATTTCCCTGCACTTAACTATTTTTTTGTCTCAGCATTTCGTCCCACCAAGGGTGTATCAGCATAGACATATATATGTAGCTACACATATATATATACACACAGCGAGGAAAACCAATCAAATCAATGACCACTTTATTATTTAACTGCCTCGTGTTTTTACAAACATGGTTTCTTTAAACAAGGATGTCATCAAAGACCTGTTTTTCCAACTCTCTATTGTGTGTCATTGCTCTTGGGACAGTTTTTTCCTCTTGTTTTGGGTTTCCATTATTTTGGTTTTAATTTGACTTCTTTTATTTTAGGGGGGAGAACAAACACATGCAATCCTATTTTTCTGGTAGCTATACAGTTTATTAAAACACATGGTATACAGCTACTGGTGCTTTGTGTGACAATTTTTTGGGAGGGATGTGAAGCATTAGACTGAGAGAAACTCGCCCCAGTACACCCAGTTCAGCTACCTCAAAAGGTGGTTGTATGGACCAGCTCATGCTCTACCTGGACCCAAAAGCCTGTTGCAGTCACTGACAGGTTTTTTGGTATTGAATTCATAGAACCAGAGAATTATTTCATTTGGAAGGGACCTTAAAGATCACTTAGATCCAACCCCCTGCCATGGACAGGGATTGCATCCACATTGGATGGCAAATTATTGGGCTTCAAGCTAAGCCTGGAGACTGGTAATATGCTCCTAGTCCCTTCTGCATATATATGATGCATGATTTGTGGGAAATACAGTCTTTTCCATAAAGCCTGAATTTTGGAGTACATGGTACTGAATAAAAAAACTCTGATTATTCATTTAAAAGGAAAGGAACTAATATTTTCTAGCCTTGATTTGAAGTTAACCTGGAGTTCAAAAAAATTAGAAAGCAAATACAGGTACTGCAAGGTCATTAAACAAGCCTAGCAACAATAATAATAATGTCATTTTGAAACCGGTCTTGTGGTTGAGGACTCTGCCTTACGAGTTTTGGTGATTGTGTTGGCTGAATATTGATCTGAGAGGCAAAAGCCAGCTCTGGACCTAGAAGAAACTTTCCCAGAAGGGCAGCCTTAAAAATACCGTAGAGGCCCTTGCACCTATGCTATTTAAAAATAGCATCCCAAACGTGGGGAGTGCAGCTTTCCATGTCTCCAGGACACCCCAACAGACAGTAAACAGGAGCAGCAGCACTGTGTGAAAGACCTACATGGGAGGAGCACTCCTGGAAACATCACCTGGCTGAAAGCTGATGCTCTTGTGCTTCACATCCTGAAGCAACCCACTGTGTGACAAGGAGCTGGCACTTGGAATGGCAGTCATGGTGATGAGCAAGGAAACTAAAGGGGGCTTGCATGCTGAGGAGGTGGGCCTGGGCCTCGGTGCAGACCAAAGTGGGGATAAAGCTCCCACTGATTGTTTTTGTGCCTTAGTATGGGTCCACGTTCCTGATTGTCTGAACTGGGAGTCACTGAGGAGCTGAACAGGGACCTGTGTCTTCCTAAGAAAAGTGATGTTGTCATGGTCTGCTGCAACATCTCTGGTTGACAGAACAGATACAGTCCTCTAAAGGTCTAAAATCCTCTAAATTTATGGCACAAGGACTAGAAATTGCCACCAAAGCCAGTGGTACAGTCTGAGTTTCTGCTGAGCAAGGACCTCTGAATTTGGGTGTGAGGGATTTGCTCCTCAGTTGTGAGCAAGGTTCTGATGAAGGAAGGCCTAAATTGAGAGGAAACACTTGATTCAGGGTTTCCTCAGCTCAGCCTTCAGAGTTGCCACATGCTGTGATATGGTTGAGACAGATGAACCCGCTCTGAAGGAGGAGCAGCTGCTCTCTCTCAGACAGCACCAGCTTTTGCCCCACGTGGTACTTGTCACCTCCAAGAAGGTCCACATGCAGTGGGCTCATGTGTTTGGATACAGGGAGATCTTTAGTTTACAATAGGTTTCTGACATCCCAGGGAAAGAAGAGAGGAGCCTTCCTGAAGTGAGACCTTTTTGCCATATTGGCTCAAAAAGGAGGTGTTAAAGACATGGCACTGGTACCTTTAACCAGATGACGAGTGGTTGTGATAGCTAAGATCAGCTACAAGGAAAAATCCCAAACTGTAAAATCCAGGGTCGGAAAGCGCCAGTGTAATTGCATAATGTAGGGTGTCATTGCGGATTAACCTCAAAAGATGCATGGGGAGTGCTGGAGATTCACTGAGAGGAAAGAAAAAAATCCTTCTTTGTGAAAGCCTCAGTTCAAGGGAACAGAGACACTCAGCAAATAATGTGCTGGGTCAGAGCCTAATACTGCATCTGCCATTTGACAAGATTTCATAACTCCCTGGTACCTCCATTGATTTTTTGTGCCTTCATTTGGGAATCTCCTAGCCTGGAGCATTTTTATAGCTCAGCCTGAAATTATTTTCGCCCATCGTCCAGGCAGTCCCCACCATACAGGCAGCTTGCAAGAGCTCCCTGCTGAGGCAACAAGAGGGCATAGCTTGGGAGCATCACTGTACACCAAGGCTGGAACAGCAGTGGCAGTGGCACCTACCTTCTCTGGGCTGGCTGCCACGCATCTCTCACAATTTGGGAAATGCCACCTGCTGAGTTGCAGAGGAAATTCAAAGGCAGCCAAAAATGTAATGAAATTAAGTGCCTATAAACTTCACTGTAAGGAAGATATGAGAAAGGTCACAAAGAGAGGGTGCTCTGTGTTTTAGATATCAGAGAACACACTGCTAAAAGCCCCAACCAGTGGTGGAACCTCAGTCAGAGGGCACAACAGGCCACATCTGCAGAGGAACAGGCTTCATTAGCCTCAGAGATCACTACACTTGGCTGAGCAAGGCAAGGCCACAGGATGAGAACTTGCAGAAGGGCTGCACCTGAGAGACCTGTTATGTGCCTAATTTCTTCAGGGCAAGATGCAGTGCAAACACCCACCCTTGGCTTAGACAACTTGAGATCCAAGATAGGAGGCAGAGGTGGAGATGGGCAACAAGAACAGTGTCAGTTTTCTCGATTAAACCAACCCAACCCTTTTCAGCACCAACATCTTTCTGTATCAGGCCAGCACAAAGGATGCTCTTTACTGGCTTTGCTCACAGATGCTGCTTTACTGGCACAATCAGCAAAGTATGGTCAGGAAGTCAGATCACCAGAGCACATGGTCCCGCTTCTCTTGAGAACAAAAGAACATTGGGTTTTGCTTCAGACATCGTGGCATGACTCACTGGTGCAGACATCAGGATCACAGCGGTGCCAAAGGAATGACAGCAGGAGCTGCCAACACTGTTACAGCTTAAGGTTGTGTGGTGAGCACAACATATGTCTGCTATTTACAGATCGTGAGGCAGCTCTGGTGAACCTGCTCCATGCAATTGTCAGAAGGTGGGCGGTTCTCCTCAGTGCCATCACATTTCCCTCCTTGAACATGTCCAGGTGTGCTTAGGACCGGGTGCTCCAGCCATTTCAGGGTCTGTTGAAGGACCTGAGGGGTGGGAAAGGCTCTGCGAGGGAGATTTTGTGGGGTGGGAGGTAGGAGACAATCTGTAATTTGCTGTATCCAGTCTATGACTGCACACAGCCAGAGTGCCATGTGGCTGGGAAGAAAGCCACCTTCTCTTGGCTGATAACTCTGTGTTGCTTTGGTCAAAACCCTCCCTCTGAAGAATCTCCTTGCAAGTAACAGACTGAGCTTGTGCAAAGGAAAAGCATCTGAAGTGATGCACCAGATGGGTTACAGGAGCCCTCCCTTCACAAAACAAGGTCAGGTGTTTGCATACAAATTCAATTTGTCCTTCCAGAACACTCAGTGGTGTTTCAGATTCATCTTTCAGACTCCTGCTGTCTCAGTGCTATATATGCACACATACACATCTGTACATATTTATACACATACATACAGGTACCTGTACACACACTTATCCATATCTCACATTTGGGTATATGTAACACATTGCAAGAGAAAGGGAAAGCAATTTTGTTCTCAATCAAGGAGAAGGCTGCAATTTCAACAATAGAAATAACAACAATGCTGATCAATAGTCCCCTGCAAAGTGGACAGCAGGCTACGAGAGCTAAACTTTGCTGCTTCCCCACTATATTTTTGAGTCAGCTGTTTGCTGCTTTTTTTCTCCTTTCCACCTTTGCACAATGCATCTTTCGCTGGCACTGAGTGGGGTCAAACTGGTGGCTGTGCATGGAAGTGGCAGTGACACATCCCATCCTCAGCAGCATCTGCTCACTGTTTTACTGTGGAAAGGACACAGCCCTGCGGAGGCAGGCCTTGATCCATCTCGGCCATTGATTTAATCTTTGTCTTTTGATAAGCCTTCAGAGACTGGCAGCTCATCTAAGTTGTCTACCACCTCTCTGGAGTCATCCTGTCATCTACTAATTCGAGACATACTCAAGAGGCAAGACTGATCACAACAAATAAATAAATGCTCAAATGAGCCAATATAGGTTAACCAATATAGATTTTCTTTCAAAAACAGCTTAATGAAGCAACAGCTTGTATTGTTACTAAATTGTTGGTAACCAGTGGCAACCCATAAAACTGAAACATGAATGAGTAACCCAAAACATCTCATTGAAGGCTGAACATGCTTGCATGCAGGAAGACTTTTAAGATAACACCTCAGAGCAGCACTTCCAAAAACAGTCTCCAATGCGAAATCTCACCAGTAACTTTCAAGCAGCCAGTGGCTTGTTGAATCTTTAAATAAAAAAAAATAAAGGCCCAAGCACCCACCTGTTAAGCACACAGAAATTTGGGATAAAATATACCTTCTTGCTGGCACTCACAGCTCTGAGGGGCCGGGTGCAGCTGGGCCTTATTTCTGATCATTCCCAATTCAGAGCAATGAGTTTGGTCGTGTTCAAAAAGAACTTTCACGATCACAGAGTCATGAACAGTGTGATTTACTGACACCACAGGTCAGGCTGAATTCAACAAGAACTTCCAGAACCCAGATTCACAAATAGTGTGGTTTTTTGAAGCAAAGGGAAAGCAGGCCAAGATTGCTGGTGATAAATACACTGCAATAAGTGAATATTGGTCTGGACAGAAGGTATAAAGATTTATTAGATATAGACATTAAAATATTTCTGGATCTGTTCCAATGCAGTTGAAGGCACAAATCTCACCTAAAAGTATCCCTTTGTGGGAGGAAGAGAGACAAAGTCTGTCGACTCATCCCAAGCAAGCAGAGGTGTTTTTCTCCCGCTTTTTTTCTTCCTTTTTTTCTCTTCTCTTTTTCTTTTCTGTGAAGCCCCCCTTCTTTTATACAATAATTTTTGGTCCTTCCCCAAGAGAAGGACAATCATAGGTTGGGTGTTGGTGACTGTGATTAACATGTTCTGTCTCCTCTTCATTTGCATTCTAAGGGATGTGAAAGTTAACATGCAAGCAACATTTTAATGAGGGTCTTGGTTACTTTTGGCCAGAATTTATGGTTGATACAAAAGGTAAAATAATGGCTTTGGTTCACCCCAGACATCATTTTGTTGTTAGCCCTTGCTCAAGACAGGTGTAGGATCAGCAGGAAGCTCTGTTCACGTTTTTCTCAATCATCAATTCCTCACCAACTTCAACCAACCCTGTAGCAAGTGTGACAATCCACCACACCTCTCTTTTCCTGCTGCCCTCGAAGAAAGGAACCTGTTGGCATTCACTTGGCACACAGCAGCAATCTTTTTATGTTTGCTAAGAGCACTTTTCATCACAAAATAACATTTAAACACGTAGAAGTATGGCTGCAGGAAAATGTTCATTTCAAGGACTTTTTAAAAATTGAGAAAATACAAAGTGAAACCCTCTCACAATCACAGAATATTTCACACTGACCTTTCTGAGACGCAACACAAGGTACTTTCTTTTGAAATTATTTGTCTCTAAAATATTTGTTGCTGATCCAACTGCAGTTCGGCTGGCAAGAGCACATCTTGAATTTTCTAACTGACTCTGTTTGACAGATCCAAACTGAAATTGTTAAAAACATTTTGTTTATTTTCGCAAGAACAGCCAAAGCTCAATATTTTCCCAGTTTGAGCCAGAAAGAACTGCTCAGACAGCAATATTACCTCTCAGATAGGAAGTCCCATGCACAGATCTTTATATTTCATTTTTCTGTAGAGAAATTCTCCATGGCCCTGTGTTAGCTGCCCTGAGCCCCCTTGCATTGAGTAAGTAACCTGTCCTTGGAAGCACAGGCTCCTCTTTTTCTGCAGTGAAGACCAGGAAAGGAAGAGCAGCAGGTCAGCAGAAGATGCAAAGGGAGAATTGGGCTACTTCCAACCCAAACCTCATCTTGACACCATTCAGACACAGTGTGAGACGAAGGCACTGAGAAGGTGCCCCGTGCCAGGATTTGGCCTCTGCTGCCTCAGTCTCCTGGAATATTTACTTCTGCCTTGGGAAAGACTCCCCACTGAGTGCCATGGCAGAGCCTCTTTGCTTGCTATCACACACCTTCCGCAAATTTCCCCCACGCTGAAGACTTCCCAAGTTTGAAGGGGAGGACCCAGCCCTGCCAGCAGGTCCATGAGAGTGATCTGTATGGGAAAAAGCAGCAGCACTATCAAGATTCTTACTTTTATTTCCTATGACCTGTGCTGTAGTCCCTCCTGAGTCCCATGCCCACCGCATTTTCACACTGCTCTTCCTGCCACACACACCTGGGCCTTCTCATTCCAGCCATTTCTGCAGGTCAAAGTTGCCTCTGCAGCACTGCCATTGCCTGGAGATTAGTGGGAGCAGCTGGTTAGGAGCCCATTCCTGAATTCCCAAGCCACGGTGCCACTGGTAATTTGAGGAAGGCACTGATGTGCCATCATCACTTGTCATCTTCAAGGAATTGGCAGCTGGGAGGCAGCTTGGGAATGTTCAGTTAGCTGAAGGTACCCTGTGTGTGCTTCTGCTCTGGCCCTTCATTTAGTCCAGCATCAAAACATAATAAGAGGCATTTGGGAGGGACTCAGGGCAGGGTGTGAGAGGTCAGAGTGGAGTGTCTTCTAAGAACTGAGCTGCAGGCTGAAGGCCATGGCCCAGAGCATCTTTTAAGGTTGCATTCTTGTTTTCTTTGGCAGGGGAATTCTCTTGAAAATGGATTTCCTGTTATTTTCACTTCCTCCCATATCCATCAACACAAATTATCTTTTCTTCAGTCTTTCTTGGCTTTCCTCACCACAGACACTGTTGGTCAGCTTATTCATCTGGAATCTGGCATTTGCTAACTGATCTGATTAGAGTTAATTACTAATTATTTGTATTACTACAACCCTGATGTTATACGCACCATGGGAATATAATTTAATTACAGAATAATATCAATCAGATGCATAAATTAAAATGTTCACATTTTAATATGAACCAATTTTCTACTTTCAGCTGTATGATCTGCCAATCTTGGAGGAGAAAAAAAGCTCTTTCTCCTGCCTATGGAGAATGGGGAATTCTCCAAAATCAGGTGGAGGGGCTCACAGTTGAATGAATGGGATTCAGATTTCCTGAGGTGTGGTTACACTTAAAAAGAGTTCTTTCTGGAAGGATTTTTAACCAGAGAAGTTGTGTCTGAACACCATTTTAAGTTCTACAGTGTGTAGGACAAAGAAAAGCACATGTTCTGTTTTAAAAGAAACACCTTTTTGACCTCCTGTGTAGACCAGTAGACTAAAAAGGGGGGAAAAAATTCAGCTCAGACACAACATTAGGTTTCAATTGTGAGCTGGTGATTGTGTTGCCTGTTTTGGCATGTCTTACAGCAAAAGAAGGTGTTAAAATTAAAACTGGCATTCAAGTCTTTCTATAAATGATTTTTGGCTTATTTTGATTCCATAAGAACCAGAAATGGTATTGGACATAAATGCTTCCCGCTACAGGCTGCCCAGCAGAAGTGGCCCAATTGTGCTTAAGTCTTGAGCCAGCTGGTTTCTGTGGGAGCCACACATCACCTCTGGAACTCCAAACACCAGCCACCCCACAAATCATGCACACACCCCATCCAACCAAAACTGGGCAGGGCCAGAAGCCTTCTCCCAGAGTTCCTCACAGGTGGCTCATGCACACACTCAGAAGACATCTTTTTGCAGAAGTTTTTGATGATCAAACTCCAGGCAGGCACTGTTCTTTATAAGCTCTAAATCTCCCCTGGCAATCCTCTTTTTTCTTGAGGTCCCAGACTTGGGCTCCCCCAGGGTTTAAGTTTTCTATCCCATCCCCATTGAGGTTCAGTACTGCAGCCTTAGCTGTGGGCCATGAGAAAGTTCCCAGTGGTGTGGGAACACCTCCTTGGGCAAGGCTGCTCTTCTTGGCTTTGCATTGTAACCCAAGCATGGGAGAAGATGGCCAAGCAGCCACCACCCACAGGTGAATGAGACAGCTCAGTGGTTCCCTTCCTAACCACAGCTTTTTGGAGAAAGCAACAACTAAAGCATATTCCCATCTTCTCCCAGGAGCGGAGCAGGCTTTGCCACGCTCTGGCCCCATGTGCACCCAGTCTGCTCTGAAATGGTGAAACTCACCCTTTCTGAAGGACTTCCAGCAAATGCTGAGGGAATTCTCAAATCTGCATAGCCATATGAATGCCAGTTTACTGTTACTGAACACTGCACTGTTTGTGTTTATCGATGCAAGGGGCTGTGGAACAGTACCAGGTAATGAATATATTGAACAGGGCAGAAGATGTATCTTGAATGTGTAACTAGATCCTGCTTCAACTTCAATTTTTCTGCACGATCGTGGGTGTGCTGTATGCATTCACTGCACACAATAGAACCAAACCCAGGAACTGTCTGTTTGCAACACTTGGTGCCCCTGGAGAATTCAAAAATTGAGTGAAAAGAAATGTACTTCTGTTTGTAGAATGTCTGCTGAGTCCTTATGAATTTCAAACACCCAGCTACAGGCACGAACTGAAACACCAGCATCTCCTGCCTCTTTCTATACCTTACTCCTTTCTTCAGAATTCATTATTTTCTTTCTTTCCTTGTTCTTTTTATTTTCTTCACTGTTGCTGATGTGGCTTGCATCAACAAAAAAGCTTTGAATGCACCAGGATGGAGCTTGGATAGCCAAACACTCAAACCATGAAACCGGGATGCCAGTGCCTGGTGAGAAATAGTTTCAACCATGATATCTTTTTTCCTTTGGTTTTCACTTTTCAGGTTTGTTTGGTGTAGGTTTGGGGTTTTTAATAAGTTTTTAGTCCTTTGGAAAACAATTGGTCTCTCTGTTATGAAAACAGAATATCCCATGAGCAGTTTCCACTTAGCTGGAAAGGCGTTTACCACTGAGCAGTGTCTGTCCCACTCACCCAGAGACCTCACGGCCGAGGTTTCTCCTGCTGTCCTTGGGTTCCATGAGCCACTCGACCACAGCAGGACAGAAGAGGATCCATTGCCACCATCTCTCATTGGCTCCTGGATGGAGGACAAGCAGAGCCTTCCCTCCTGTGAGACAGAGGTGGGGAGAAGCTGATTTATGTGAGCAACACATGCCAATCTGACAGAAATAAGAAACACCAATTTGACTGTGGGCTTGGATCTGGTCACTGAAAAACCCAAGATGCCAATATTTAGGGAAAAAAACCCAACCAAACAAGCAAGGAAGTGAAGAGAAGGCCATGCAGTAATGCAGCTCCAGGATTTTTAAGTAAAGTACCTGGTATCAGACACAGGTAGAGGTGTCTTACTCTTCAGCCATCAACTCTGTGTGGAAAACTGCAGGGAGCTTCTGAGCCTCCTTATATGCTGCAAATTCCAAAACTAAAACAGCCCACACTTGCAGAGGACTTTGAAATGTTCATTCCCATTCACTTGTGCTAAGTGCTTTTACTCTTTAAGATAATGGCTACTCATCCCAACACTATTTTATAAAAATCCAGGAGTCAATCTTCTTATCTCCTAGGATACAAAAGTTTTGTTTGAATATAAGGCTAAAGAGAAATTAGCTTATTCTCTTGAAATAGTCACACTTTCTATGTATATATGTATGTGTATATTTATGTATTTTTACCCAATGAAACAATAAGTATAGTTTGAAACTTCAGCTAACAGAATTATTTGGTTTTATAGAGAAACAGAGGTTTTAAGCCCCTACTAATTAGCACATGATTCTGATGGAGCAGTTTAAACTGGCTGAAAACGTAGTCCCAAAAGTTGCATTGAATTTTCTAATTTAATTTCAAACTACAAACTGGACTCCCTTGGTTAGTTTTTAATTCTATGTTTAAATGCTAAAGGAGTATTAAGGACTCATGTTTTCCAAAATTTGTGGCTGCAAAAGTTCCTGAGACAAGGAGGTTCGGTTTTATCTTGATTCTGTCAAGATAAGGGTAGAAAAAATAAAAAGACACAGGGAAATGAAGTTGTTGAGGATAAAGCTTGAAGTGAAGAGGAATGGGCAGCAGATGCCAAGTAAGATAAGCAGAGTATGACAAAGGAATGGTCAAGTTACCTTCTAAAGACTGTTTAAATTTGAAAAAATAAGTTTTGTCATCCTTATCGGTTTCTTATCATACCACACACAGTTACACCTCTGTCACAATTCCTGTAACGAAGAGCAGGAGCTCTCTGATTGCTGTGGGGATTTACTGTTGCAGGTCCCTTCCCAGCAGCTTTTTTAGCACTGAGAGTCATAAGAAGTCCTCCAAGAGCCTGCCCGGATGAGGTGTTTAGTTGGGCTGCAAACCTTCTCGCAGACACTTCCAGAAGTTTGTCATAACCTCCTTTGACACTCTGAGGCTCCACTCTTCAGTCTCAGAAACCTGGAAAAGGCAGACTCCCAAAGTCACTCGGACTGTGCTGTAAAACCTCACAGAGTTTTCCTCCTCTGCTTGACTACTCTTATGCAACACATAAGCCAACATGCTATGAAAATTTCCAGTCAAACCCACTCCACTATAAAAAAACCCAATAAAATAGACTGTTAGCACATTCATATTCTCCAACCTTCCTTTGAGACCACCTGCAGGAGGCAGGGCCTCTCCATCTACCATGTTTCCACCTCTGTAACTCGGCTGGACCTCAGCACTGAGGTCTGACCCAGCCCACCCGATCAAGTCACACGTGAATTTGCACAGCAAAAGCATTTGAGTCCAGTCTCCAGCACAGCACTGCTGTAAGATATTGCCCTCTAATGTCTCCTCTGCTCTGAGCCTTTCTCGCTCTCTAGGCTGAGTATCTGGAAATTCTGGTAGCCCACTAGCAATGAGAAAGGGTTATAGCATGCAAGACCGCTCCGTTGATTAAGTTGGGTAAAAACTGACCTCCTTTTGAAAAAAAAAAACCCTGAAATTACACCGAGTATAAAGTTGTATTTAATGCCTTGGTTTCCACCAAAGTGAGCACCTTCATCTGGATTTTTCTGGTTCGTCCAGCCCAGGAGACTAAGGACAGCTATGAACTGTCCCTCATTAAGGGGTGAAGAGAAAGAGCATTTCCTGGTGTTCTTCCTGATTTCTAGCATCTTGGTAAGAGATGCCCTGTGGGTCATTAAGATCAGGATGGCTCATTTTTGCAGCTGGAGGATGATGTCCTTCAAGACCCATCACCTTTACCTAAGCTACTTTGCCCTTCAAACTGCTTCCCATGGGACCCCTTCCTCCCCTGCTCTGAGGCACAGCTGGGACTCTGGTTTCTGAGAAATTCCTCCTTCTGTCTTCCCAGAGCAGTAGAACCCAGCACAGCATAGTACAGAACAGGTGAGTAACAATTTGACAAATTTGTAAAGCCACAAGCCTAGTGAAAGGGATAAATAACACCAATCCAGGACAACGCTGTAGAAATCTCCACACAGGATCTATTCTCTGAGGAATTAAAGGGAATACAAGGCAAACCAATAGGTTTTCATGGAAAATAGGCCTTGTCAAACAAACCTGATTTCACTCTGTGATGAGATTACAAATTTTGTTGATAAAGGGTACTGTCCAGATGTAATAGGCTTAGATCTTCAGAGCGCTTTTGACTCAGTATGAAATGATATTTGGGTTTAAAATGCTGTACTATATAGCATCAATAAAGCATGAACTAAACAGATTAAGAACTGCCTACCTGACAAATATCAAGAAGAAACCAGTCAGGGGAAACCAGCACAGCCCTGGTGAGGTGGCATGAGGAGCAGGACTATGCCCAGAATTCTTTGCTGCTTTCAGCTGTGCTCTGGGAGTTGATGCAGATAAAACTGGCAAATGAAGCAAATACCAGCAGCTCTGTAGAGACTGATAAAACGAGGCTGTGATACCAAGATATCTGGGTCACTGAGGATGGGGGGTCAGAATTGGTTTGAATATACCTAATTGTGTGTCTAGCTAGGAGAAACTCATGGAACAGGGACTGTACCCCAAAAACAGAGCTGCAATGGCCACAGGACTGAATGTGACCTCACAGCACGAGGATGGGCAAAGAGGCAAAATCCTTGTCTACCAACTGACTGCATGTGGCTGACTCTTCATGCTGTGATGAGGAGACCAATCCTGGGATAAAATGCAGTCTTCTGGCATCTGGAGATCAAGAAAGCATGGAAATGTCAAAGACAGAGAGGAAAATGCTGCCTAAACGATCTAGACCAGACCCAGCCGCTCACACACAGCTCCTTGCTGCAGGTAGGGGAGGTGGGAAAGACATCAGCTGAAGTTACATTCAGGCATTAGCAGTGCACTCTGACACTCCTGGGAATAATGGGCTGTGCTGCCTCTAATTTACAGCTTCCTAACCACTGTAATTTGCAATTTTCCCCAAATGAGACATTTGCATGTCAATTGTCTGCTACCAATTGCAAGGTGGGCAGTATCTGTCCTGAAAAACAGCATCAGCCCCTATTGGGAACACTAAAAGACAGCCTTGCAATCTCACCTGGGCATTTAAGGGGCTTAACCAACCAAAAATGGCAGTTCTTTTTTTTTTTTTAAGAAAAACAGCAAGAATCTGCCAAACATGTCTTTTAACCATGTGGAGCTTGCCAAGGTGAGTTCTGCAGTGCTATCTTGAGACAGCTAGACAGCAGCACTTTGAAGATTTTGTGGTTTTTTGCTTTTGTTGCCTTTTTTAAGGAAAAGGGGGGAAAAAAAGCCTAGGAAAAAAGAAGAAATACAGTAAGGAAAGAGAAGGAAAACAGAAACCTATAGCCCTTCACTAAGAGAGCTGCATCTCCTTGATAAAAGAGCTTTCTGGAGGATGCAAGGCAGCTCATATCATACAAGTCCTATGATCTGTGTCATTCTCCCAGGCCAGCTGGTCCCCCAGGAACCTGCAGGTCATCAGGGCAGTAACACTGCAGTTCTTCTTTCACCAAGATGCAACACATATGCAGCAAACAAATCCGAATGATCTCTCCAGCAGCACAAGTAACCCCCTCTGCAAACTGCCCCCAACTCCCAAGATGATTTGGAGCAGCCCAAAGGAGGCTGAAATAAAACCAGTGCATGTGAAAGGAAAAATAGGCACTATATAGGCAAGCAGCTTCTTCCTCAAATATTTGAGAATTAATGTTCTTGTCACAGAGCCGGACAAGAGAAATGGTGAAAGAGCAGAAGAGATTTAGCACAGAGAAGACCATTACCAGTTTATGTCAGCTCTTTTAACATCACAACCAGAGCCAAGGAATCTTTCTTGTTTGGCCGCTTCTCATCAAGCTGTCTCCTATCCATACCTTTGTGTCATTTCCCTCTCCAGCACCCACACTGCAGTTGGCATTACTTTATGCAGGCCATGTTTTCCAGCAGACACCGACAAGAGTTTGTGTCTCCGGGAAGGATAAATTGCAGTGGGCTGTGCAGAAACAAACATGTTCCCTGCCCTACAGTAACTATCAGGCATCACCTCTTCATTACAATCATTTCTGGTGAACAACAGCTCACCGCACTGGGGGCATGTGTAGAAAATCTCCATCATGTGGGAGGTGAAGAGGTTTTATTAAAAAACATCAGGAAGGGCCCTAAAGGCCTTATACCACCCCACATGTCTCACAGACTGGCATACTCTCCTTTTACCTGCCCTAGGAGAGCAAAACTTGCCCTAGCACCCAAGGGCTGGAAGATTCAGGAGAGAATTTCATCAGGACTGGGAAGGTAACAGGGCGGTTCATCAGGTGGGTGGGAGCTGGCAGAAATCAAATCCTAAACCACATGGTGGGGGAAAGCTGTCCAGGACGTTTTTCCTGCATATGGTTTGAAATGGCAGCTGAATAGTGGGGTTTCACAAGCTAAACCTGCATGTTTTTAACCTGAAGCATTCCTTGGTTGAAAGCTTATTTTTCTTTTCCCACACTTGTCACGAGAACAAACAGCTGCCCTACAGCCAGCCCTTTGCAGCTCTGAAACACATGGCACAGGTCTTCCCCTCAGAAACCTAAAATGTACTGCTCACAACACTAAAACTAGATGTTGTGCTCTGCTTTCAAAATGCTGATTAAAAATCCATCACAATGTTTGCAATAGAAATTTTGAACGTAATTATCACTGTAACCCAAGTTGCTTCTTATTTTAAAAATTTCTTGCTCAGTTTAAAAACATACAAGGTTTGGTATACTTAAAAGGCAGCAACAGTAGACTCTCATGCAGGCTGGGATCATGTTTTCAGCTCTGAAAAAGAAAAGAACCGGAAAACACAATAAATACCTCTGAATTCCAATAGCTTTTTAATGTACACTTCTCTTGCAAGCAGATTGCATTCATGAAACATGAACAAATGCGCACATCAAAATATGCATACTTCAGTTACAGAGATTGAGCTTGATGACTTGTGAAAAGACCCCTCAAGTCTTCCCTGGGTGTTTGTCAGTCTACTGGCCTGAGAGTCAGTCCAAAGACTCATTTTGAAATTGCTTTATAGGATTCTCATAGAAACAAAGAAAGCTGTGCGCTAATTAAGTGTTTTTATCCCTCTGAACATCAGGTACAACTCGAAGCAGCTGCACTGCAGAGTTTTCCCCTGCAATGGCCCACTAACACCTCCTGAAGGCTCCAGATGGAGCCAAGCTGGAAAATGTGTTTCTGCCTTTTGTGTTCTTAGCTGGCTGGGGTGGCAGGGGCTGTGCAGAACCGTGGAGTGCATAAACCTGACTGATGCTCACCTGCAAGCACAAAGAGCTGCAGCTGCTCCCGAGCCGTCGCAGACAGATTTCCCCTGCCAGAAACAAGCAGGAACCCCATAGGTCAGGGCTGTTATGAATAACATGGAGAAGTCTCATTGCACACCGTAAGTGCTCATTTGACCATGACAAAGACAGTGATGAGAGGAAGCACAGAGACTTCTCGGCTCAGTGTGAACGCTGCACTTTAAATCACAGAACAAATTAAATTCTAAGAGAAAAATGCTATAAGGCACTTGGCCAGGGTGCCCGAGCTGGAGAGTTATTTCCAGTTTCTTACTCTCAACAGCAAGTTTTCTGAGAGAAGCTAAAGCAAATATTCATTGGGAATCTAATTTGTAGTAGACATTGAATGCTAAAAAAAATGGAAGGCAGAAGAGAGGAGATCAGACGTCCTAGAAAGAGATATCTTCATCCACACTTAAATTATTGACCCACAGTCTTCTGAATAAACTCTCAAGAAAAATGTACGACAGTTCAAAGTAGGAAATTGGGATGTGCAGGATGCATGCCCCCCTCGTAATACTCTATCCCCAGCCAACACACTGCATTAGTGCACAGAAACTGAGGATTAAATCCTTCAAAACTGGTATCTCCCTGTTAAAACTCAAGATAAGTCCAGATGAGTTTGAATTTTACCATCAAAGCAAAATTGAGTCAAAATACCATTTAAAAATGGCATAAATTACTCTCCACAAACAGGACTGCCGTCTCATGACCAAATCTGTATTTCTCAGGCTTTTTTTTTTAAGCCCTGTGTTTTGAATTCCACTAAGTCCAAGACAAAAATTTTTTGTCCTTCCAGGTAAGCACCTAACTTCCATTGGAAACATAAAATATGAAAATTTGACCTGAAGGACTCAAAAAAAAAAAAAAAGAAAGAAATATTCGAAATGCAAACTTTCAGGTGTGGAAACTGTTTGAGCTGACTTCATTTCCTGAGCTCAAGTGCTGTCCATCCCAGCAAGCAGAAACTCAGGCAGTAGTGTGTGGATAACCAAGGTAGTTTTATCAGTTGGCAACACGGCCTTACTACATATTTTACCTGTTTGTTTGTTAAATTGATCTTGGTTTGCTTCGGCACTTGGGCAAAAAAAGGTTGAAATTCTGAAAAAAGGTCAAGCCAGTTGCTTAAATTAATCCAGCAAATACAAGTGCCAGTCTCAGAATGAAAACATACAAGCATGTTAAAATAGCAACACAGCCTCGGATGACTCACACTCATTGAATTTTAGAACAATTTGTGTTGGAGTGGACCTCCAGAGGACAGCTAGCCCGTCCATCCGCTCAAAACATGTCCAGTCAGATCAAGGGATGCTTGTCAGCTCCTCATGCATTAGAGTCTATGTTTTCCAAAGCCTTTTCCAACCCTCTGAGTACATGACCAAGGAGAGGACAGATACTACTCCTGTTGTTTACAAGAGGAAACTGGAAGAAACAGCTTGTCTGGGCAGAGATGTAAATGAAACACGAACTCTCCCCATGGGTTTTTGAATCATCTTAATATCAGGCTGTTCTGGATCAGCCTCCCAGGGGGAACACGAGGTGGAGCTCGGCATGGAGCGAATACAGCGATACTGGAGATGCTTCCCAGCCCTATATCCATTTGCTCATCATCAGGCCACAACACGGCCCCCAAAACAAGGCCAAACACCCCTGCTGACCAGAGAAGGCAATCTCTGGATGGAAATCTGGGCAGAAGACCTTTATTTGATCAGAGCATCTCTCTTAGGTGCTGTTCTCCACTAAGTGGGATCCCAGAGCACAAAGGAATGAAGAACAACTAGCACTGTGGTCACATGCAGCAATTCAGTCTCCATCTGCTCCAGAAGAAACCAAGGCCATTATCCTGTGTTGTCGACGTTGTTAATGAGCTATTTGGCTTCATTGGTAACATGCCAGCCTGCTTCAAAGACAGATAGCAAAATGAATGGATCAGGACAGGGAAAACAATGACCCAGATGTCTAATAGACAGTGTCTTGCAAACCACGACAAAAAGAGAAAGGAGATACAGAAGAGCAAAGAGCTTATAAAGAATATTTCTCATTCACAGAACTCAGTGAAAATTTTGGCCACCCTCAGTTGAATTTTTGACTACGGAAGAGAAGAAATAAATTCAAATTTAAAAAATAAACAAAAAAAAAATATTTCCTGTTCTTGCCCTGGCATAGGGAACATGAGATAGGAACAAAGCGGCGCTTTTAGACTGCATCTGTGTTTCAAGATGGAGGTTAGAGAAGAAAGAAGGGTTCTGAAAAGAGCAAAAAAGCCCTTCAGAGTTCTGGAACAGGTGCCTTATAGAGAAAAGCAAATTCCAAAGCTCTTGCCTGTATTAAATTATATCAATGTAGGTTATCAAAGTTACTGAGAAGCATGAATTCTCCCATCTCAAAAAAAAAAAAGCAAAATACAGTTCAACACTGACAGCTGAACGAATCTAAGAGGAATGTAAATCAATCACTTAGAACTTCCCTCAGGACACAGCAGAATCACTGTCACTTAAAGTCTACAGCCAGCCGGACAAAGGATTCATCCTAACTAAATCAGGAGCTGGGGGCTAGAGAGAGAAATCGCTGGGTAAAGTTTCAAAGCTTGAATTTATTATGCAAGGGGATGATACAGACCCATAATGAGCTGATCCAGCTTTAAGACCTACAAATGATGGAGTCCTGCTTTCATTTTGGCAGCAGACAATGTCTTGGATGCAAGTCCTCAGAACTCCACTGCATCCACTACATCTGAGCTAAGTAAGTGGGAATACCAGCAGAGGATACAGCTTACGGGATGGAAATTTACAGAAATGAAACTAATTAGCAGCTTCCCAAGCTCAGCAGTACTCATCTGACTCTGCAGCACTGAGTATGCTGAGAACACTCGTGCTGTTATGGCTGTAATTATGCAGTCCTGTTCATTGCTCCACTGCCCAGACCAAGGTTTACAGGGAGACAGGAAGATTTTGGTTGTTAACCCTGCCTGTCAGTCACTGCTTTCACTTCATCTTATCCCAGCCCCTGCTGATGTTTATGTTTCCTACCTGCTTTATGAGGGTTTCACAGCAGTTCTTTAGGCACGGTTTCAATCTAGCAGCACTGCAGGAGAGCCGTTGTCCCTCTTGCTTGGTGGGATTCTTCATCTCCAAGACAGATTCGGAACTGCAAGCTGGGGATGTGGGCTCAGATTCCCCATTCCTCACGTTGGCCTTGCTGGGCAAGCCAAGGCAGTCCAGTTTCTTTCATGTATTCCAGTGTGACTGACACTTCCTTTGGATCCAACACAGGCACCTTTTCCTTTCACCCAGCAGTTTTGCAAGGTGATCTCCAAGGCATCCAGAACTGCCTCATCATTGCTTTGTAAAAGGGCACTTATCTTTTATTATCATGTGCTGATTGTATTGCAAACAGGCATTACCCTCACATAATCAGCTGCCTCTGATTTATCACCAGATTTATTACAGGTCCATAATGGGGTCAGATTTATGCTTTCATTTACTTTTATGTCTTAAAGAGACCGGCACGGGTTTTATTTTGCATCGTCCCAGATTTTAAGTGAAAGGCATTTATTTGCTGCTTTCTAACCAGAGCTCTCTCTCAAACAAGCAAAATCTCCCTTGCTACACGGAGAGAAACACAGCAACTAACACTTTCAAACAAAGTTTTGACTTTACTCACTACAGTATATACCACAGAAATGGCGCTTTCCTACACTACTTTTGCCAAGAGATAAAAAAAGGAAAAAGAGTCAAAAAAAAGAAATCTCCCAGTCATTACCACCCTACAGCCTTCTTAATTAGCCAGACTCTTAATAATATTAAAACCTCTTAATCAGTAGCCGCTTTTTCATGCAGAAATCCTTACACCTCTAAATGTGACAAGTGAAACCCATCATTGAGCCAGGTAGGGTTTTCACAGCACATGTTAATTGATCATCTCATGTAGCTCCTGGGCATGAATTGCACCAGGATCTTCTGCTTGCTCTGTTGTCCCCAGAGCATCACCTGAAACCTGTTATCAGCTAGGAATGAAAAAGAAAGTACAAAGCAAGAGAGACACAAGCCCCTTCCTGGATGAAGCAGAGCTCTGTCAGCAAAAGAATATCTGAATGCTGCATCTAAGAATTTCGTGCAGTATCAACTCAGGTATAGCCGGCAAAGGTATCCATCTCACACCACTGCAGGAAAACTGACTGCCCTTGGTAACATAGGCCATGGCTAATAGACTCCTCTTCATTAAAGTATTGGAAATTTGTCTTTTTTGCAAATGGAGAATGCCTTGATTTAAGGTTTTTCTCTGTCTACAAACACTTCAGCACGTATTTTCAAGCACAGTTTGCTCCCTATTCCCCTAGAGATTTCTCATCTGAGAAACACTAAATGCCTCCCCATTCTGCTTCCTATATCATCTGAATCTTTTTTATATTACTGTGGTTTCAAACCAAGAGGATATAATTAGAGCAGATATAAGAAATCTTTGTGCAATGATGGTAGTGAGACTCTGGAAACATCAGTGAAGTGTAAATGCCCAGAGATCACAGGAAATCTTCATGGTTGTGTTGGATGAGGCTCTGAGCAACCGAGTCTAGCTGGAGATGTCCTTACTCATTGCCAAGCAGTTGGACTGATGACATTTAAAAGACCCAGTCTACCTCAAACTGTCCTATGATCCTGTGATCCAACGTTTCTCCCATTTGCTGGATGGATTCAAAGTCAAAAGGAGTCAAAAGGCTCGCAGACTGCCAGAGAATGGAACACATTTGGGGTTTTTTGAGAACCACCTGGGTAGTAGCACTGGGACCCCGATTTAGCCTAGGATCCTGCTTGGCCTGGGTGCTGTACCCACTGTCCACCTGCATGTCATGATCCAGTTACAAGAGATGCCTCTGCCCAAATTAAGGTGCAAACAAGTCAATAGCATGGCTTTTATTGAACAGTAAATGTGAGGCAGACAGATAGAAAGATACAGGAGGAAGGGGTGGGGGTGAAAAAGAGAAAGAGAGAAAAAGAGAGAAAGATTAAGTAGAAAGATATCACCACCACATGGATTCCTGCAGCATCCTGCTGGTCCTTCTTCATCCTGGTAGTTGGAGTTGGGAGTCCCTAAATTGTTCCTTTGGAGGTACCACTTTTATATAGTCCAAATCCCGGGTATCCANGAAAGATACAGGAGGAAGGGGTGGGGGTGAAAAAGAGAAAGAGAGAAAAAGAGAGAAAGATTAAGTAGAAAGATATCACCACCACATGGATTTCCTGCAGCACCCTGCTGGTCCTTCTTCATCCTGGTAGTTGGAGTTGGGAGTCCCTAAATTGTTCCTTTGGAGGTACCACTTTTATATAGTCCAAATCCCGGGTATCCACAGGGCAGAGATGCTGTTCCCACAACTTGGCTTGGCATGTGTGGCGCTTCCCACAGCTTGCCACCGTGTGAATTTTAGGCCTGGAATTAACAGCTTCCTCTTTTGCCATCTGCTTACCTCAGGTTCCTGTTGTGGTGGATTATCTTATGGGAACTTCCTTCTTTAACAGTGTTTTGAGAGGTGCAATTGCATTCTTTAAACCCTCAGACTGTGCTGTTAGATGGGGACACTGAACACCTCCACTGAGCTCCCCAGCCTGTGTAGATCTGTGTGCACCCACAGCTGCTGAGCAGGGAGAGAAGCCAGCAACAGGTTTGGCCCATTCCTGGGCACCAGAAGAACGGCAGCAACAAGAGATGTCTTGATTTATGCTAGGCAGTGCCTGACCACAAAGACAAAGACTGCTTTTAGCACAGTCAGCACCTTAAAATTCAATGCTATTTTTGCTTGGCAGTGCTCCAGGACCCATGATCACTGTGATGGAATCCTCCAGCACAGCAAGGCTCGCTCTGCTGCAGACTCACTGGAGGTAGCTGGGCCTGAATGGTACTTTGGAAAAACCATTTACACAGGCCCCCGACTGGCCACAAACCTCACCTCTGTGACAGGGCAGGTTTTTAGCAGAACAGACACGTTTTGGAGACACAAAACCTCCTTGCCACTGCAGCTAGACCACTGTCACAGCTTGGTTCACACCATCCACTACCACAGAAACTGGTACACTTGACCCCAGGTGGACACTCCAGCCAGAGCAATCAGGACAACCCTTCTGACTGAACTGGCAGTGGCCCAGGCCATTTACATCACCCTGGCAAAAAATCTTCTACGTTTCACATTTCAGTCAGCATTTAGACACTTCAGATATTTTTAGAAAACCTTTTCTCACCTTGTTTTATTTCCTACTTCTAAACAGGGCTTGCACTACTTAATATCACAAAAAAATATTAACACCTTTCATCAGCTGTACTGAGCATCCTTTGCCCTATTTCAAGGTGACAGGGTATCCCAAATTTGCCTGTGAAGTGCTGGCACAGACACCCAACAGTGTTTACCTAGCTTTGTTTTATACAAACATTTGCATGGTGCACTGCAACGGGCACGGATGAGCTGTGCTTCAGCAGGAAAGGGTGTTGAAGCATGCAGTGTCCTTCCAACTCTCTTTTTATGGCCTCTGCTGCACAAAGCACAGTGTGGAGGCACAGCACCCATGCAGGGCTCATTATCTTTACCCAAAGCAGCTCTGGAGTCGGTCAGCTGATCTCTTCCAGTGTCAATTTATGGTGTAATGACAGCCTCTGTGCAATATTCCGCTCTACAGCCTAGGAAATTTAACCTATCTCTCAACACTCCTGCATTTTCAAGCTGGAAATCATTTTCAAGCTGGAAAAGAACTGCCCATGGGAGAGGGACACACTCAGAAGTATGTATTTTACAGCAGCTCCTGGTTTTGATGAGTACTATTACGTCCTGGGAAAGCAGAAGGATTCCCTGGCTTCTTGAGAAAAATTTGGAGGCTCTGAGTTTGCTAACACAGGTTAACAGGAAGATGGATTTTGATGAGACAACATCCTTCCCTGAAACAAAAAAGGGGGTGATACAATACAAGCCTGTTCACAGAAACAAGGCAACCCCCCAGATCAAGTCAGAAGCCAAAAAGCAACATTGCTGAGAAGAATAAAACCCAGTCCTGCACTTCTCAGTGTGCAGCAGCTCAATGCTTTTGGAGTCCAGAAATGGAAAGGGACCAGGACATGCCAGTTTCCCAGCACCCCCATTAAATCAGGCTGTTCTTCAGAACCTGTCAGCTGCAGGAGTGAGCACAAATGAGCAAGGCAGGCACGGTAGTGTGTGAGGTTGTGCAGTCCTTTCGCCTTTCCTTTATGGTCCTGCCGCCTCCTTCTCTCCCAGATCTGCGACCTCTCACCACAAGTCCCACAGCAGGGTTGTCCAGAGCCTTGGGGGCAGGATTTTCCACCTGAGTTTTCCATGCTGGCGTTCCCACAGCTTTGAATATTATAACGTTATGGGAAGTTCCAGAACCACCCCATCTGCCCTCCTTTTATTTACCCCTTATTTTGTGGCTCTCAGTTTACATTAACACAAAAATAAGCCTCTGTGAATAATAGTCACAGTAAACATAAAGTATTTATGCTGTTAGCATTTCCTGCAGGGTCAGCCATGCTTGCCCCAGTCTCCTGCTGCACACACTACAGCTAAAGGCAGAGGAAGGACACCGAGACAGCTTTGACCCCAGGGCTGGGGGAAAGAGGTGGGGCACAATAAGATTTGGGGGACTGGGGTGCATGGCCTGGCTGTTGTTGCTAAAACACTCAGTCAAGCACTTGGGCAACAGGAAAGTGTCAATGCCAATGACTTTCACTGGCTGATTCCCTGCCACCAGCCAACAAGAGAATTAAAATTCAACAGCAGGTCTCAGTCTTGCCTTTCTTTGTTCACCCAGTGAAGAGCCTTTCAACAGCCTGGGAGAGCAGGCTGAGAAAGTCTCACTGATCCAAGGGGCAGCATGGAGGCAGCAGAAGGAAATCAGAGGAAGGCCAAAAAAAAAAAAAGGCAAGTAATGATCAAGGAGAGCAGGAGCTGGGGGGGAACTGTTCGTGCTCCTGGGCATCATCTTGCCTGACATCCAGACCACGCTGTGTCAAACCCAGAGGGGTGAGACTCAATGAGAAAGGGGAGTCTGGAGCCCAGACTGACAGACAGATGTAGAACATTGATCCCCAGCTCGCCCCAGGTCTAAGAGAGCACCCTGCCTTCCTGGGACTGCAGCTGCCCAGAGCACTCCTGTGAGGAACCCTCATCTCAAAATGCCTTAGAAACAGCAGGAGCTACCAATAGGGAGGAGAATGGTACAAATCCCAGGTGCTGCAGGGTGATCAGTGAAGCACAGCCGGTGGGAAAGGGCAGGAGAGCCCACCAGGCCAAAGGGAAAGACTGCTGGGTTGTGGAGCGGGCTGGAAGTGTATCTGCCCCCACCTGCTGGGACCCGCTGCTTGAAGGAGATGAAGAACTTCCTCCCTTTCCTACCTGCAAAATCCTGCCCCAGGTAATGGCTGATGAAACACTGCAAACTGCATTATTTAAGACACTGTTGCCGTGATACAAAGCCAACTTCTTTCAGAGCCAATACCTGACAAAAACAAGCATACAGAGATACTTAGAGCTCCCAGAGAAGGAATTTAAATTGGTCAGGAAAAGCCTCTGAAAAACAAAAAAATCAATGACAAAGCCCATTTCGAAAAGCAACCCCATGGAAAACTAAGTTTTTGCTTGCATGACCCGCTCCATTGACCTAAAACAGACTGAAATACATGTTTTGTTGCTGGTAAGAAAAGCTAACTCAGCAAAGCCCCCTTGCTTATGATCTGTGTTTTCTATAACTATCTCGAAATAACAGAGGATACCCAAAAAGGGGAGTTACATATAGATATATATAAGTATATATATATATATATCACTTGTGGTTTGCTATGTCTGCTTCAGACAGTACTTTGCGAAAAAATAACATAATAATCTTTTATGTACCAGATGCTTCAAGGTGAACCAACTAAAGAAGCTGCAAAGATTGCTGTGGGATTTATGATCCAAAATCCTTGTGGGCATTGCCAGGTCTGAAGGACGAATTCTTCCTTGATGTTAGGACAAGTCTATTTACTCCTGTGTGACCAGCTGTCCTTTCCCTCACCACAAGTTAAGAAAATACATTAAACTACTTAAATCATAAGTTTTCTTTGGGTAGTGACTGTCCCATCTCGAGTATGCACAGCACTTACGACCCAGCTGCTAATTGCTAGTTTTGATTTGGGTCCAATAGAGATGGTTTGGAAAAAAGATATTGAGGGCAAAGTCACAATCAATTAGGCTAGGTCAGACTCTGAGAAGGGCTTGCAGCTCTCTCTGCATGGGTAATCTTTCTAACCTGAGCCCTCTCCCCTCTCTCTTCTCTCTTTAACAGTTTTATTTTTTGGAGCTACTAGACTTTTTTTTTTCCTGCTGAGTGCTGGGTTAACAAATGCAGGAAGCATACATTAACAGTATTCTTTGGAGACCACCTACACCAGTGAGACGAACAATGGGCCCTGAACCATGACTAATTTGTAGCCCAGAAATATGGTGTATTTTTTAAATGTAAAACCGTTGCTCACACTTTACAGTTTATTTGAACTAAAACTGTCTTATTATCTCCTCATTATTTTACCTGGTATATTTTAGACAACGTATCTCGGGGTTGCCATAGCTACCTGCTGAGTACCTTTGACTGGAGTGTTTGCAGTAATCAAAATTAAAGGCTTCTTATAAAAAGAAGCATGCTCTGACTAAAGAGGAACCTGGGCAAAATTGTCCATAATTGTATTCTTTTGCTCAGTGCTGCTGCTGTTGGCTGAGCTTGTGCGGTGGTTTGAAATGCAGCTGGAAAATTAAACCCACTCGAGCTGCTCCCTTTTCCCTGCCTCTTCCAATAACGGGGGAGAACACTAGAAGATTGAGTGTTGGAATAACAATTTACTGAAAACGGCAATAGCCACAATAATATTAATAACAAAGAGTGTACAAAAGAGAGAAAGGGTTTTACCCACAAAAGGATACTCAGCACCAAACAAATGAAACCAAAAACACTTCAGCGTTAAGTACAGTCCTCAGTCTCCCCCATAAAAATCACATGAAAACAAAAGTTTGGAAGGGCCTGTGGAAGTCTGTAGTCCAACCTTGAGCTCAAAGCAAGTCCAGCCAGTATTAGGACTTTGTCCACACAGGTGTTGGAGATATCCAAGGACGGAAGGGGTGCCAGGGATTTCTCTGTGGTGTCCAGTGTAAGGACAAGAGGCTGTGGTCACAGACTGAAACACAGGAAATTGTTTGAACACAGGAAGCACTTAGGAGTGACCAAGCCCTGGCAGAGGTTGCCCTGAGAGGTTGTGGAGTCTCCAGCCTCGGGGATATTCAAAAGGCAACTATGCAACCAGGTCTAGGTGACCCTACATGAGCAAGGCTCATGGATGGCTCCATAGGTGCCATCCAACCCCAACCACTCTGAAATCCACCATCAAGGATGCAACCCCACAAACCCTCGCATGGCAGGCAGGACAGACCCAGTGAGACCTTCAGCTGAAAGGACAAATGCAATCAAAGGCAGGGAGAGTCCCTGCTGAGCTTCTTATCAGCACCCCCTCCAACAGCTCTCTCCAAAATTGAATGCCTCCACCATACCTAAGCTGGCCTAAACCAGGATGCCAGACCCTCAGGAAGAGGAGGATGCATTCAAGCTCTGCCACTGCACCTCTGGACGACACAAGGTAGGTCCTGGCCCTTCCCTGTTCCTCTATTCCCCATTTGGATAGCGGACTAGACACGTCCCCGAGCTCTGATCAGATGGCAAGGACTTGTGGGCACAGGGAGTGACTGTCCCAAGTCCCCCAAATCAGTAACTTGTGAAGTAACTCACCTTTCCATAGCAATGTTTCAGGATACTTCAGCATGCAGCTAAATATTTACCTCACTTTTGCAAAGAAGTGAGAGCAAGTAACTTAATGCTTTTGGGGAGAAACCATTTTTAATTAAAGCTAAAGTATGCCCTATTGGAATCATCCAAACGAACTGCAAGCAATTAGACAATTAAAATGAAGGTCACTAGGAGAACATACTAAACAGCCATCCTGACGGAGTATTTAGGTACAGAAGAGCTGGATAGCGCAATTAAAACAGTTTGAACAAACACAGCTCTGTTGGATTAGGGACAGACTTCTCTAGACCCTACAGGAACAAATCAACAAGGCAACTGGCTGCGTTCAGGAGACAGACTCCCTTCCCTCTGTGGCTAAAAGCAGGTCTAGGATCCAGTGGATCTGGGTATTATCAGCTTGTCCCCACCTCCACACCACATGTTGACAAGCATCCCTCTATAGGGCTCAGCTTAGGGAGTCGTGGCCACCACAGAGGAGAAACCAGGCTCCAGAAACACACCCTAACCCAGAGCAGGAGACATGAAAAGTTTCTTTTATTTTACCAGATAAAATGTTCCTGCAAACCATAACAGCAGCCAGCTGGCAATGTAGGCACAGAGAAAAAAAGTTAGTGGGGAGCTTGAAATACTCAACAGGTCCCTTGGCAGAGAACTGGACCCGGGACTACACACTACTGCCTTCCTCTGCCTCTTTCTGGAAGGTGCCTAGAAAGGAAACATTTTGTCCTTTACCTCCATTCATTCAGCTTTCTGGAAATTAGAAACAAACAAACTAACTAAAATTACAAACCCAAACCTCTGCAGATTGTGCTGTTATGGGGCCTGACACATTAATAAGGCAGAAAAACAATTTCTGCTCTAAAAACATGGAGTATATTTGCCTCACACCCACATAACAACCCATGTACCTGAAGCAAACCAGCTCCAAAAAGTCATTTACTCTGTGCAGAGTTTAGCACCCCCAGCCACCTCTCCAGAATTGCAATCCCCTTCTGTCCTGGTCTCTAGACTGCCTGAATTTCCACTTTCCTCAGGCTTCCTAGATTACTAGCTTTAAAATTAATCTGAAGTGAATTACTCCTTGAAATGAACTTTTTGGGAAAGTTAAATGTCAGCCTTTCCTAGTGCCCACTTCAGCACAGACTTTAGGAGGAATTATTGCCTCCCAGTACCGATGTAAAAGCTAATAATGCTCATTAGGTTAGCCACTGCCACGTTTGAGGGATTGTCCCAGTGAGGAAACCCTGGCACACTGCCCAGGTGTTGCAGAGATCTCTGTCCAAGGTACATTTTGATCCTAACAGCTGGACACAAGCCACCCCCCTGGCTGCCATACAAGCACAAACCGAGCGTGCAGCCCAAGGCTCCAGTGCCCTCACGTTCCCCTTGAGCTGGGTGACCCACGCAAAGAAGACCAAGGCTTAACCCTGCCCTCTCACAACTTGGCTACAGGGACCCACAGACCTGTTTCATTATTTTGCAGCCTTTTTGCAAAAAGATGGGTTACCCTTTGCACAGATCGGATCATTCGTGGGTGTTCCTGCTCCCTATTTGCTCAAAAAGCCCAGGGCCAGTCACTCATTAATTTGTTCTCTGCAGGGTCATGTCTAGAATTGCAAACCAGATCTACTTTGCCTGTGACACAACGAGTTCAATGGTTCCCAGCTTGACAGAAAGTTCAGCTCATGCCCTTCAAGACACAGGAGCTTGCACTTCTGCCCTCTGACCGATCCCTACCCTCTGACTGATCCCATTGAATAGGGAACGGATAGAAACTCACACCGAGCCTCCCAACACGCACTGCTGCTGTCAGAAGCCATCCTTCTCTGTGCCATAACAGCGGTCCCATGCTCAGCAAAGAAAACTGGGATGTATTCTGATTCAGCACAATTCAACAACAGAAGTAAAGGCACAGAGATCACAGCCAGCTGTTCCTTGTTTGTGATCCCTGAACATCCCAGAGTCCTTTCGGCATTCCTGTGCTAAACCATGCGCTGCTGCAAAACACAAAGAGCCAGAACACTTCCCTCAGGGAGCTGCCTGTTCTTTCCAAATGGTACCAAGAGCGAGCCTTCAAACACTGCCTGCCAATCCAGCCCAGGATATAGCAATGCTAGTGATGTCTTCTGAACTCCCTTCTTCGTGAAAGCAAGGTGCTGTACCATGCATGAGACGAACACAGAAGGGTCTCTCTTCTCACCTTGCTCAAAATCAAGTTGCTTTGCTTACTCACTGGGAAGAGCACAGCCCGCCTGCCTGACATAATGGGATTATGTTCAAAGACCGACAAAGCTGCAGGAAATGGACCTTCAGCACATGCTCAGAGACACAATCTGTCCAGTCGTGATCAGAAGCTGCACTACCACAGGCCTCACCCCCACCACTGACACCATGCAAAATCCAATCAGCCTCCGCAGGAAGTTGACTTGCAACAGGCACTCAAAGGGATTCATCCCTATAAGGATAAGGAGGATGAGAGAACTCATTTGGCAGCTGAAAGGTGCCTAATTAGTGTCTGGTGCCAGCGTGAGGAAGGGAGTTTGGGCTGCATTGTTTAGCCCTGTGTGCCAGGTTAATGACTCTTTTAGCTGCTGGACCAAAATTCACTGCATGCGGAAGCTGGAGTGCCTCCCAACAGCTGTGAGGTATGGGATAGAATGGGTAGAAAACAATCCCATTTCTATCCCATTCCTATACCTCCCTAGACTACTGGAGCCACTGCTAAGGGACCAGGAAAGCAACGTCTCAAAGACTCTGCTGTCTGTCACTGCGGGATGGTAGGAAGAGTGTATTTCCACAGCTCCCACCAACTTCTGGGCCCTGTGCTGTCCACCTGAGCTGGACTTGCCCAAATGACCGGAAAAACTGAAGTAATTCATCTTCTCCACCAAAGAATTTGTTCACCTGAATATAAAGAAAAGGAGATAACTCTCAGGCCCAAAAGCAATAGGGGTGACCAGTGCAAAAAAAATCCTGAGGGAGAAGAGAGAGCAGCGCCAGATGATTGCTGATGGAGCAGGATTAGCAACCTGCTGAAGGTCTTAAAGCAAGAGGTTTGAAAGGAAGAACAGTTTAGCACAACCTCTGTAAGCCACACTTGGCTGCAACAGACTGGTGGGGAGTACTTTTGGGAGGTCAGGTCCATGGCTTTTCTGGAGCCAGTCTCCCTCTTGCTGTCATCTTTGCTCTAAGGGCTGCAGTTCTGCCCTCTCACACTCGTGTGTACCCCACACCCAGCCAAGCTCTAGACAGGCTCCAGGCGATGCATTGCTTGGCTTTGCTTGTGGTGTCTCATGTCTATAGCTGCTGTTCTTTCCAGCATCTCTTCCTACACCAAACCCTCACCTTCTGCTCCAGACCTGTTAAACGGGTCTCAACAGACAAATTCAGCACCGGCAGCCTGTTCTCCAGCACCCCTATGCTGCCCTGCACCTCTCTTTAAAAGGCTTTTTGTTCTGTACAAGTGAAGTTTGGAAAAAGGAGCTTTCCAAACAGTGCAACCAGAACCTTTTCACCCAAGCTTTCCTGGCGAAACACAAAGCATAAAAAACTGAAGTATGTGTGAGCACGAAAATTGCTGCACCAGGTTTTAAGCCTTTTCACCAAAGCAGTTTTTCCAGCATGAACTGTTATAATGAATCTTAGTATAAAAGCAGGTCTATTAAAAAGTTGTCTTCAATGTCTTTGTGTCAAAAAAAATCTGCAATTTTTCCACCTTTCCCACCCCATGTTGCATTTCAGGCACCTCCTAAATTTGCTTTTTGTTGCATAGTCTTCTTTGCAAGCCTGTGGTAACTGGAAGAAGCTGTGAGGAGATCATCTTACAGCTTTGATAACACACTATGCAGTCAAATACCGAGCTGCAGAGGAGAATAACAGACTAAAAATCCATGCATTAACTGAACCTCAGGTAAAATTCAGTCATTCAGTGGTCTGTACACATGACAGAAGTACTTCATAAAAGTAAATGAAACAAGAGTCAGCAGGAAAAACAGGTTTGTTCCTCTCCCAAAAATATATATCTTAGATTCCCTAAGAAAAGTTCTCTTCACAGTTCAGAAATCACCCAGGTTAGCCATAAGCAGTGAGAGCACAAATCAAGTTTTCTCTGCTTCCAGGATGTACACTCTTGGAACAGTTCTATCTAGAGGTCAGCACTCAAAGCAACCTTGCACATTTTTCTTAAGACATCATCACAAGTAAGGAAAAAAATACTTTGGGGTGAGACAGACAGCAACCAAAATAAGCAAGAGACTGACTTTGGTAAGCTGCCAAGTGATATCACTGTTACACTGATCTAGAGAACACTCATTTCCAGCAGCACCGCAACTGTAACCCTGTCCTCTGTCATTCCAACTCTGGGCTTTTGAGGACAGCCACACATCAAAGCAATCAACAGACATGGTGATGGAGGAGGAAATATGGAGCTACAAAGAGATGGCAGACACATTCTTCTGGGATATTTTTCTGGGAGCTAAGGCTGTTCAGCTTAATACAATTTCACCCCGTAAGGCCATGATCTGCAGTTCACAAATTAAGCAAATGAGTTTCACAGCCTTGTTCATTCATACCAAACCTGCCTCCTGTGCCACACTGTCTGTCCTTGGCCCTTTGACCTCCCAAAAACCCAGCTGTGTGTCAGGCACCACAGAAATGGGCCCCTTCTCACCCCCAACTCAGCAAAGCAGCCCCTCCCCGGGCTCCATGGACGGCCATGGCTTCAAGCTTCTTACCGTGAATAAACTATTCTGTAGCTGTCACAGGTGAAAGGAGAGCAGAGATTCAAGGGGAAAAAAATTAAATTAGTCTTTAGTGAGCAACCATTTGAATTAGCTAAATATTGTGACAGACAATCTGCATATACACGAAGTGTTTTGTATGTATTCAAGCATCAGCTGTTGAAAAACAGAAAAGTTTTATTTTCTACACAGGAGGAAGAATAGATAAACTTCTGCAGTCTGTTAAGTACCTCTATTACAGCATGAAAATAGCACAGCAAGAGTGAGTGTTTGTTTAAAACAGCTTAACTGCAACAGAACACCCAAATCTTCTTAGTTGATAATGGAAATGGTTTGGGTATGATTATCCATTTTAAACATATTTATGCCACACTGCAGAGAAAGGCAAAACTAATGTTAGATCTAAAGAATATTTCAATGTACAATTATCTTGACTCTCGGAGCAGAGAACATTCCTATTAGGTTTACCACCTGGAGTTTAAATTTCACATTTTCTTTGCAATTTTATTTTTTAAACAAGGTACCTCACAGGTATTGGGGGCTGCATTAAAGAGATCTTATCGTTCCTAGCTGTAATGTCTTCTAGCTGTTTTTCTTCCACTAACCCACCAAGCCTAATTCTCTGTGGGTTCACAAGTGATATCTCCAAAGACCATATGGAAATTTTGGGGTTTTTTGGTCTGATTAGCCTGCTAGCCATTGCCATATTTCCCTCAGTTTAACTCATGTCTCTCCTCTTGTGAGCATTTCCCAATGGCCAGTGGGAAGGGAGCAGAGTAAAAAAAAAACGACTGACCAATCTCACCACAGCCACACAGAAAAGTCATCATTTTCCTGCACTCTGGAACCTGCTATTCCCCCTTCTCATTTTCCCAAGCTTCCCAAGCCTATTTGTTGACATCCTTACAGCAATTCAATGCTCTCTGGGAGCAGATGGCATCAAGCTCAGAAGCCTTACACATGCACTGTTACATCAAGCCCTGTCTGACCCGAAGCTATTCCCAGTGTGATATCATTGCCTTTCTTGGAATAAGCAGCAAACCCATCTTTGGAGATTTTAGGCTGTTGTATAGCCTGTAGTGTTGTTTAGGCAAGAACAACGAAACGCACGAGCCAGATTTTCTTGGATGTTCTTGACAGTGCATATCTCAACATCTTATTTATTCAAAGTTTTATAGAGAAAAGCAGTTCATCTGCTACTTCCAAGCCTACTTTTCCATTCAGTCCTCTGCCCTGACAGTACAAGTCGACTTTCTCCTCTCATTATTGCCAGAAGAACACAACTTTCCTCGTCCTCCACTTCCTTCCCAGTCAAGTTCTGTCTTCTCTCCCTCCTCTCTCCAAAACACACAGAACATCACGACCTGCTCTGTCCTTGGGTCCCACACTTTCCTCCAGCCTGGCCCTTGGCTAGCAGCCTCCAAGCAATCAGGCATCACTGTGCAGAAAAGAATTTCGTGGCTCTTTCAGCTGCTGTCTGTGAAACATATCCACAGGACACGTCAATAGCAGCAAGGTACACGTTTGCACACGGAAGAAATCTGTTCTACTCCTGGCCCAACACAGCAGAGACATCTCTGAAACAGGCTCAACTGGAAGTTCAATCACTTCAGCACATCCCAGCCAGCAGTGAGCCTGTAGATAGCAGGAAACTCCCTCCTTTGTTATCACAGCTTTGGATGGAACTGCTACTTTTCCCATCCAACACCAGCTCAGACGGTGTATTTGCCTACATTTTTGCACAGAAGTCATCAAATGTGGTGACTTTTAGCCCGGGCAGAAGAAAACTGCTCCAGTCCTTTGCCCTGTTGCAGTTAGTGCCTTACCAGTGAAGCAGCTATAACCACACTGGGTTTGACCTGATGAGCCCTGACTAAAGTTTTGCTTGCCAGATAAATGTCTGGGCCTGGGCTTTTATTGGCTGCACTGAAATGGAAGGGACGAGAAGGTGGTGAAGCTCCATACAGAGGGATCTACACAGACAAGAGGAGCTTGGAGGAAGAACCTCTGCTTTGCAGGGGTGCCTTTTGAGTCTTCCTTCTGCTCCACGATTCCTGTGCCCCTGAACTCCCGAATAAGGAAAGCTTTTCATCTCTGCCGCTTAAATTTGCACTTTGTGACACAGAATCAAAAACTGGGCCGCACTGCTACAGCAGAAGGTGCAAAGAGATGCAGCATTTGGCACAGAAGGGCACACAGAAGGAATCACAGAAACTCTGCTGGGGACAGTGTGTGTGTGTGTGCTCAGCAGTGGTGGGGATGCAGCAGAATCCAACAGCAACAGCAGGAACTGCTCCAACACAGGCTGAACACCCCGTGGAGGCCGTGGCAGGAGAAGAGGTCTCCCTGCCTGAAGGAACTGAGTACTTGTTGGAGAAGTGCAGGAGGACATGGAGAGTCTGCACAGCATCAGACATCACAGAAAAGAGAACAGGATTTTCTCCAAGACACCACAGGAGTCTGAACACCCAACTGCACGGCAGGAAGAAGATTCAGAGCCTGTATTTGGTGGGTTGGGAAAAAAGACTCCCGTGATGGAAAAGGCTGTGAGTTGGTGACTTCAGGCACCAGGAGGAAGGCTGCTGCTCCACCTTCAGATCAGCAACTACAGAACAGATTTAGTGCCATGATGTCAGATGAGGGGCTGGGAGTTCTCTTCTGAGCAGCATTGGAGGCGACTGAGCCTAAATCATGCGGTGGCACCAGCAGAGAGTGAGCGCTGAGTGATAGCAATTGGTGTCTCCCTGCTGGGGAGAAAGCTCTCACATGCTCTTCTTTTAAATGCATGCATCTCTGTAGTGCTTGAGCACTAATCCAGGCAGCATGGGGAACAAACAGGAGGAATTAGGAGTCTGTGTGCATTCCAGGGTTATGAGCTCATCTGGATCATTGTCACACGGTGCCTACAGGCTCATGTGCCTGGAGGGCTTTGATGGATGGATACTCTCTTTAGGTAGAACTGGCCAGAAGAGAGAGGGTTAACAGCTGGACCCAGTGATTCTAAAGGTCTTTTTCAAACTAAATTATTCTCTGATTCCACAATAGGGAATTTCCTTTAATATGAGAGAGAAGCAGCTTTACTTTTAGGTGGATGAGGAGGGAGCTAAGAGCTAATGGATCAGGCCCTGAGCGCCCTGTTCTGGTTTACACTGGGACTTGGGATAGTCTTCAGAGATGCACATTTGTCCAGGACAAAGGCTCTACGCTGCAAACAAAACTTCCCCCCAAACACAGCAACTCTGAATTTTAACTCCCTTTTCTGCCCTTGCTCATGGGCTTTTTCTCTTCCTTGACTCCTCCCTGCTCGGAAAGGGAGAAAATTAGAGCTGAAAGAGAGTACTCCAGAGGACTCATTAACTATCCAAGCCAAGGCACAGAGTTCTGCAAATGATGGACAGTACATGTGAAATTAATATCAGAGTGCTCCTACACAATACAAAGGTGAGGCTGAGCATGTCATCCTTAACAGCCATCCCATGTTCAAACAATACTGTCCATTAATTACACAAATCACACACAGGCCTACAATTTCACAGAGGCTTTCAAAGTCATTTTTCGTGGGATTTTCTGAGATCTCTGTGAGTGTATCTTTTACCTACCAGGTGTCATTGTGAGGCTAATGGGCCGTAAGAGTTACTTAAAGGTTGTTCTTTGCTCCTATAGGCTTGTGTTTTACGTGTATAGCATTGTATAGGAAGCATATTACAGTAAAGCTAACTCTCCACATCTAGAATGAAGCAGAGGAGTCAGCTAACAAATCCAGAGACAATCAAGGAAATATCTTCAAACTGATGTCCTTTGGACAAAATAGACCCAATAACCCAATACAGACAAAATGGTAGACATTTCACGTGCTTTTGGCAGGGAATCTGCCCTTGAAAGAACAAACCAAGATGGACAGATGGCCTTTGAATCCATGAGAGGCTGGGAAGGGGAGCTAATTGGAGTTATTTGGCACACAAACGTCTACAACACTGCCCTGAGAGAATATAGGCTTGTACATCTGTACCAGAGGCTGGGAAGAATTTTCAAAGCGGAATAACTGTTCATGCATCTCATTTCTTCTGGCCACTCTCAGAAAGACAAGACCTGGTCCACAAGAACGCCCTTTCTCCTTTTTTAGCAAATACAGTCTGACAGAACCTGAATGAGAAGAGCAGAGCACATAAAGAAAAAAAGTGGTTCTTAAGAGAAGCCCAGGGAAAAGATTAACTTGTCTTGTCCCACCTCTTCCCAGGCAGATGAAGTTATCCTTCTTCAAATAGGGAAAATGATACTTTGAGAGTGTTTTGAAGTTCCTTTTATTAATAATGGAGCAGAAAAAGATGTGTGAGAGCCGCAGAGAGAGAAGTCTGCAGGGCTGAAAGGACTAATTGGAGACAGATGGTCAGATACAGGCTCTTAAAAGCATGAAGATCAGCTAAGAACATCTGAAAATCACTTGAAATTCTGAAAGAGGGAAATCACATGATTTACTTTTAGTTCCAGGAATCCAGCTGCAGTCTTGAGTAATAAAACCCAACGCAGCCCAGTAAATATGAATGTGGTCATGACTGACACATGTATTTATGCTGACCACAGACTTTATGCTGACCTGCCAGTGGAGGTTCTCAGCAAGAAATCTGTGAGTGATTCAGCTCCTGTTGTTATTCACTGCTTCACCCCACCACTGCTGCTTTTTACTGTACGTTTATAATATCTGCCTAAATCTTCTTTCACTTTTTCTTGTGATGAACTCTGCTATCCCCCGCTAAGACCACCACCCCCATTGCCTGAATCGAAGGGTCTGCCTGACATTTACACATCTGCTCACTGGAGAAGGAGTGACAACATGCCAGTGTTGACTCCCCATCCAGCAACCACGTGAAGCATTCCCCAAGTGGATTAGGACTTGACTTCATGGGCAGTGTGTGTGTAGACTGTGATAGGCCCCGTGGACCCCATACCCTCCCTGTCCCCGTTACCTTTTTGGTCTCGAGAACTAGCAGAAGCGCTGGATTGAGGCAACCCCGTGGTCTGGGACAGATGACATGGATTTACTGCTCCAGAGGAAGGTCTGATCTGCCCTCTCATCACCCAGACACGCTGCTGCTCCACACAGACGACACCCATGTGGGAATGACATTGAGCAGCTTCCTGCAAGGGATCCCAAGATGAATGATCCTCACTTACACTCAGTCTCCGAGCCAGTGCAGGAGAGGGCTGCAAGTGTTCCAGCAGGCCACGTGGGAGGCGTGGGGATGCCCGTGTCCCCAGTGTAACGCCCAGATATGGGGAAGCAGGCTCTCCACCCGCTCCGTCTCACTGCAATTCCTCAACATCCCGCCATCAGCAGGAACTCCCGGGAGCGCAGACCTTCACTGCTGCAAACAGCACTGATCTCTCATGCTGCAAATGGGGCCATCAATCTCCGGCTAATGTGGCTTGTTAAAGCAGCAGCCATCACTTTGATGAAGGAGCATAGTGAGAAGGTCGTTTCCTAGCTGCCACTTTCAGGGAGATAAGCCCAGAGATCTCAGATAACAAAGATGTTACAGGAAACTTAAATGGACAAACCTCACCTCACTATCTCTGTCCACTCCCAAGGGTTTTTGTCTTCTACCTTATATTCCTTTGGATGTTCTCTACACGTGCTATACTCACCCCTTTTTTCTCTCATGTTTAGTACAGGGGACTTTCACTCCACCTATTCAGAAGCAGTATCTGTTACCTTCCTAAGTCAAACACATCCCAGTGGAAATCTAATTCTCTGTGGCACATAAGACTCACTGTGTAAAGACCCACATATGAGAAAGACCACTTTCAGGGAAATTGTACCACAGCACAGACAGGGGATAAGTCAGAGCAAAGATATTTGGACAAAGAGATAGATCCGCTCTTTTTTTATGGGGACATCGTGCCTGCCTGTTCAATGCTAATGCCTCTCCCATCCAACATTTCTCTCCTCTACCTCTCCATCTTCAGTGTTTCCCTTTTGTTTGAGACTCCCTGCCATCGGGCTTCCAATAACATGAATTTCTTCCCAAACAGTGGTTGTCATGCTTCTCTTTGAAGCTGCTGACTTGACACAGCTTTAAACTTTTTTTCCTTTTGGGATGGGGGTTAATCATTGAAATGCACATCTTTGCTATTAAAATCCATCAGACAACCAATGAATCAAGGTAATGAGACAAGACTGTCACTTTGTGGCAAATCAACGTCATGGCGTTTTAGAAACAAAATCCACTTTACAGTGACATTACAAGAACAAATATATCTAGGCTGCTTATTTCACTGCTGATTCTGAGACATGCACCATCAAACACCAGCTATGCAGCTTGTGCAGAATACGAACATGAGCACACATTTTGTTTGGAAGATACGGTGCTAGACTGCACTTCCCAAGATTTTTGGATGAAGGCTTCCTATTTTTTGTAACTTACCAGTCGCATTCAAAGTTTTCAGTAGAAATAAATGGTCTGTGTTTCACGTGGTTACACAGGTCAGTACTGTTATCTTGTTCCACAACTACAGCAAGATGTTGATTCCTTGGAAATGCCTGTTCTGCAGAAATCTGCAGTGCTTGTGACAAATCCTCCATGAAAGCCATTACAGTACCATGCTGAAAAACAATCCCCTAGCGAGGAACAGTCCCTTAGTGAGGAACAGTGCTTTCTGAAGCTCATTATAGAAAGCATCATACCAGCAGAAGTGCCATTCCATGGGCCTGAAGACCCAAGGGGTTTCTCCTGACCAGCCTCTTTGCCAGGCTTCCAGCTTCTGGGTGTCTCCACACAGCAAAGCCTGTATCTCAAAGATACAGAAGCACACAAAACACAGAACAACCCCAACAAAAAACCAGTGCCTTTCCTCGCCCCCACACAACCACCAGCAGTACTGACGTGAACAAAATGAGCAGCCCCACCCAACTGCAGTCTACCTTGGCAGTAGGGAGTTCCTTCCTGCTTTGCTACAGAAGCAAGCACAAAGAACCTTTGGAAGTCCAGAACAGGGGGCAGGTCTTCTTTCAGATTTATTGTCGCTGCTGTTGTCACTTTGCTTGTTTTGTTTTCCAGGCCAAACATTCACTAAGAGATCCTCTCCTTTGTTGCAGTGTGTGATTTTTGCAAGTCGCCTTCACAGTGAAGTCTTTAGAGGTGGGTGTCTGCTCTCTACCCAGCAGGAAACCTGCAGCCAGGCTCATCAGATGGCCCCTGAAAAGGGCTGCAAAAAACCACACAAGCTGTGTTGGTTATTAGCCATGGGAACTCCTGTTATGGGGGTCTAAGAGCCTGGCAGCATCCAGCATGAGGCTGCTCATTCCTTGCAGGAATCTCATCAGTATCTCATCAGTTCTCCAGCCTGATCTAGCACTACTGATGGGCTGAAGCCTGGAGGAAAAGATTGCCATTTCACAGGAGGAAAGCTGAGGAAAGAAGAGGTGGGTGGGCCTCTCCCCCAGTGAAGTGTGCACACGACTTTATCTTAGGGCACATTCACCAGGCACCCAGAGAGCTCTGCCCAGCTGAGGTGCTGGCTGGTTCAGAGCAGTTGGGGCCATCAAGGGTCTCTCCTGGGCAAGAGTGGCCCTTCACTTTTAAAATAAACTTCCTGACAGTCACAGTTGCCCGGAGCTTCCTGTTAAAGAAGTTGTGCTTTTAGCAGCTTTTGGAAAAGCCCCTGCTGATTTGTTGGCTGTGAACTGCAGTCATCAGCCAAAGATGATAAAACATTCAGGACTGTAGGACAGTTCTTTCTCGTGCAACACCAACTGATGGATTTAGTGTAAGCACTAAGAAATACAGCTACTCCTCTGCAGTGAGATTTTGGACCCGTGCTTTGGCTTCATCTCTTTTGAGAATGCACAGAATCATTAAAAAAAAAAAACAGACTCAGAACCCCTGGAAAGAGTTTGGTATCACTGCAGGAAAAGCTCAAGGAAATTTTTTCCCTGACAAGACCTCCTGAGTGTCCTCTGCTCAGGTGCAGACAGTATGTAAATGCATGTCATCAAAGTAGGTATGTGCTTTAGGATGAAACTCAAGATAGAGTCCTGATCCTGTAAACTGCCTCGTATAGGGATGCTGCTGTCCATGTCCAGAGCCCACTGCAGGATCAGGACCTCTTTGCACAGCAAGATGAGCTATTTCAGGGGCCAGACACAGAGCAGTGGTGACCACCCACGTCACAGTCTGAGGACCCAGAGACAGAACATCCTCTCTGTTCCAGCAAACTGCTCTGAATGCCAACAGTCTCAAACCCAGCACAACCCCGTGCACCTTCTTAACTCTAAAAGATGCCGTTTGTTTTTCTAGCGAACACTCGCGGGTTTCACACTTCCCGCACGCGGGGCTTTGCACTGCGGACGGATTTCACTCAGCCTGCCACGACCAATGAATCACATTGAACAATGTTGTCCCCCACGGCTTTCCCTGCTGGCTGACGTGGGAGTCTCTTTGGGCCAGATGCTGCTGTTTTTATTCACAGCCATTCCCTCACCCCACAGTGACACTTCTGCTCCTGCACTCGCAGCAGCACCCGAGTCGCTTACAGACGGATTGTAACCTTGGTGCAGGAGAGTGCCCAGAAATCCGAGCCAAACCCCGCACAGGCTCGTGCCAGGCAAACCACCACTCTCCTGTAAGGCGAGCAGGACAGGATTCGACCCCCTGTGTGAAGCAACGCGCTGGATGTGCCTGTGTCCCTGTGTCTCGCTTCCCGGCGCTGTGTCGGCGTGCCCTCTGTCGTCAGGAGCTGCGAGTTTGTCACCCACCCACGCAGAGCCGTCGAGTTGTTAATGGAAGCAATTCCCGCTTTCCTGATGCTGCTGTTCCTGCAGCCGCACGCAGCCCGACGCTCTGGCAAAGCAGTGCTCCTTCCTGACCGCCTCAACACTGCAGCACCCACATGGGCTGATAAACCCCCAGGAGTTTCCCTAAATTTGATTAGTGACCCAGAGCTGCTTGCTGAGCTGAAAGGTCTGCATCCCCCTCCCTCGCAGATTGCTCTGTTTGCAGTGTCTCCATCTCAGCTCTGGCCTGGAAAACTCCTGTCCATCCTCTTCCACACTCATCCGGGGTGTGGTCTGCATGCAGCCTAGCCCATGTCTTACCTCATGAATGTTTAAATTAATAGCTCTGTGTCACTCACATCTCACCAGCCTGACTTCTAAATTCAGTGTGAAAGCTGGAGGTGCTTGAGATGGGAGTCAGGAAGCTGTTTTCCTCTTCCAGGCTCTTTCCAGGGAGAGAAAGGCAGGCACCTTTCAAGAACAAGGCACAGGGAAGGTATGACTAAGGAGGCACCTCTGCTCCCTCTTCTATCGCGTTGTTCAGGGCAAGGCTTTAGCATTTTAGCATTTGGGTTTAGCATTTTAGCACCAATAACATCACTGGGGTTGTGTCCCCATTCTGTTCCGGGAAATAAGTGTCTTTTTAGACCTACTGTACTTATGAGATGGAGTTGTCTAAGAACCATCATTATACCCATTTTCCCAGCCAGTGGAAATGGCACTTCACCCTTCTTGCAGAGCTCATTTATGGCCTAAGTGAGCTGGGAGAGAGTTTATATCCTCCTCCCCTTGATTAAGCACTCTTCTTGAAAAGCTGGGTTCACTGTTTATGGGCAGCAAAGGACTTAAGCAGGACTCTCTCACATTTCACACTTTATGGCCTCCTGGACCCTACAGGAATCTTTCTTGTCTGCAGCAGAGACCACACACAGAACGTTGTGCATGGACAGACAGGCAAAGTCCCACGGGTAGTGCTGTCCCCGTGCTTTGGCATGGGACAAGTGACAGTCACAGACAGCCCAGCACAGGGGACGTGCAAGGTCGTGTGTGTCCCTCTGCAGGAACCACTGCTGCACGGGAACAGAGAGATGGGGGCTGGGAGGACACGATTTGCAAATAAACATCTCTCTGAATTTCGGTGACCCAAATATGTACCTAAGCACTGGCATTTTAACAGGCACTATATAATTAGTGAGTAAAAATAACTTTAGGTCTATTACCACGAAAATGGGAAGGGACTTTACGGTCTGGTAATTAGAATCTTATCCCTTTTGGTAGCATACGGAACCAAGGAGCAGGCATTTTTGCGTAGGGTATAGAAGCCAAATTGCACTGGCAATAACTGTGTTTTATCTTCTTGGTAAGGCACAATAAAAGATTCAGCTCTAACTTTATAAAAGGCAGCCGTAATCAGAAGCCAGCACAGACTGTTATCAAACACTTCAAAGATGCTAATATTTATTGACCTTCTTTTGTGTCTCTCTTTTTTTTTTTTCTGAGATGTTTTACTTATCTCATTTTAATGATCTGATGGTAAAATGGAGCTGAAAATGTAGATGAAAATTACCCCCCGTTTCTCTTGAAGTTTGCTGAATGTGACTATCAAAAAGATCTGTGTGTTCCATGTGCATGTGGGTCTGAGCGAGTTTTGGGGGTTTATTATTCCCCATGTAGATAGATCAAAATATGAAAAAGAAAACTGCAAAAGGGAAGGGAAAATTACAACAACAGTGTTCCCAGGGCCGTGCTCAGTTTGAATCAGGAAACCATATCAGTAATATCCCATCCCAAAGGCCACAACACCATCATTAAGCTCCCGCAGCATTGAAAGGGAAGGGCAAGGTCTGACTTGGTTGGACCCACTGCTTCAACAAGGCTAAAATAGCCACTGCACTGGGCCCTTCAGGATCCAAGTGTCATTCCATCTGTGATTTTCAAGGCACAGAGTACTGCCATCTAGTTCTGAGACCACTAACAAAAGAAGGACATGGAACAGTTGGAGAGAGTCTGGAGGAGGCCACTGAGATGCTCAGAGGGCTGGAGCACCTCTCCTGTGAAGAACTAGTTGATCTTTAAGGTCCCTTTCAGCTCAAACCATTCTATGATTCCATGATTCCCCGATAACAGTTCTTTGCAACCACCTAATTTAAGCCTTCTCAAATGCATTTTTACTTTTATTAAGCAAACCTTTGCACACTGGTGGAAAGAGTCCAGAGCTTGCATTCATAAAGCTAAGTTATTGCTACCAATAAAAATAAATAGATGGCAATTACTAAGGAATTACATTTAGACCAAAACCGACTGAATTTATTACCCTTTGGATGTGTGCAGCGTAAAATGCAGCAAAAAAGAAGTTTAAGGAGAAGAGGTGTATGGATGCTGAAAGGCTTTAGCAGAGAAATTTTCCAGCCTCTTGGTTCTGTGAGAAGCTGTCTTTTCTCATAGAAGCTATGTAAACAGCGAAGATGTTTCTCTAACGGGACTTCTCCTTATCATGCACCTGTGGACTTGTTATTATACCAAATATACAAGTATTTTCTATAAGGCTTTGTAGTAACTTAGCCAATCACCCTGAGAGGTGGATGGCCAAAGGACCAATGACCTTATGACATTCAAGCACATAAAGGTACAAAATAGCTCTTTATATTAATAAATATATCCACTTTTCACCGACTCTTGGATCGTACTTATGTCGTGATTTGGTTCTGACCCTCATACAACAGCAACAGAGGTGGACAAAGAAACTTCTCTTTCTCTTAAATGATGCAGCCAGGAGTCAGCCAAGCTCGTGTAATATCTGAAATCTAAAGCTGTAAGTGAAGAGGGCCTCTAAGTACAGCACTCATGTACAGATAACAGCAAGTGGTATAATGCGAAAAGAGCAGACACAACTCTGCATCAAATGAGAACACCAGGCTGGGAAAAATCCTATTACAGAGATGCCTTCTGTTAAACTTTATGCTCTATAGCCAACAGGTTTTAGTCAAAATCCACTGACGCGTTTTCAACTGATGTACCCAAGCTTTGGTTACTTGTTGCAGGTCAAAGCTCTTTGCTTTGCCTTTGGAGTGCAATTCCTGTGGAACACACTTGAAAAGTGGACAAGGTTATCAGGCCCAAAAGTATGTCCAAGAGTATGTATGTCCCTCCACTTCAGCAGGCAAAAATCAAATTCCTGGTGTAAAAGCACGATGGCATCTTTTATCAGAGCTTTTCTGCCTGTGGGCACTGTGCTGTAATGGGAATGTGAGGCAAGCAGAGGATGCTCCCACACAGTACAGCCCAGACCATTCCCAGATTAATAATGCCAACTTCCAACACACATTCTTTTAATACAACATTGCTAAAATAGAAGCTTTTTTTTCAAAGAGCATCTAAAAGCTGAGAAATTTTAAATGACAGTTCCCATAAGCTCTCTCTGACTGTACTCTCTAAAAACCTCATCTAACTATTGTGGAAATCTGAGGTAAATTTTTCTCTAAAATAATAATAGTTTCCTGGTTAGGAAGTAGCAGTGCAATAGCTTACAAAAGACACTCTGAAACAGATTCCAGAAGACGTCCTTGAAAAATGACGAACTGCCCAAACCCAAAATTTGCACAGATTATCTTACATTTACTGGCAGTCTCAAGGGTAGAGACTTTTGCTCCCACCCAGGTCACCCAGGGATGTAGCTCTGGGGGAGACTGGTGTGCAGGGCTTTGGTTTATTTGTGAAATGCCTGGTGCTCAGCTTCCTCACCTCCTTAATCCTGTTGGCCCTTTACCTTCCAGATATACTCAACCAAAGAAGGGCTCTGTCCTTGAAGCACCACTGAGGAGATGCAGCACTTGCTACACACACACAGACTGATTCCTTGGTCCCTTTTTACCTAATATCTCTGCATGAAGTCCCAAAATTCTCTTGCCATTGTGCTGGCAGGCCGTTAAAGACATCTCTCTTTAATTTAAAGGCTCACATTGATGGAGAACTCAGTCCCTTGGCAATCAGGCTGATTGCTCTCGCTCTTGAAAATCTACATTGTATTTCTACATTGATTCTTGCTGACTTCAATTTCCAGTCACTGGGTATTACATCCTTTCCTATTAAGAAGCCCTCTAACACCTTCTCTCCCTGGGCAGTCATTTCATCAGGCTCCTTTGTGACATACTAAATAGGCTGGCAGCCTTATTTAAGCACCACAATACAGCGGGTCCCAGTCCTGACCCTGCTCCTCCTGCTCCTGTAGTTCTTTAATTTCGGGATAATATCCAGCTCCCATTTGTCAAGGACTGGAGCAAAAGGGGGCATCACCACTGTTGCAATGGGAACACAGCTGGAAGGCCAGAAAGTCCCCCACTGGCCTTCTTGTGGGGGCTTTTCTGGCTCTGTTTCTTTTAGTTTGTGTGGGTTTTTTTTAAGAGGGGGAGAGACGTGGGTGTGTTGTGAACACAGGTCTATTTGGCTGATACAGGGGCAGGTGGGAACTGTGGTTTCAATAAGGGCAACCTGTGAATGCTGGTGTAGGTGGTTGTGTACTCTAGTACTCTCCCCCCAATCCCCAGGGAAGAACTTACCCCCACAGACAGGATGTGGAGAGTGCATTTGGGGTCATCACTGATGCTCTTCTGACCACAATGCCACCAATATCCTGGGACCTTTCTCTGATGTCTGTATGAAGCCAAAGTCTTGAAGAAAGACATTCTTCAGGAACTGTGGAGCTTTGGAACTGGAAAGGTAGGACACCTTCTTCACATACCCCAATGGAAAGTCTGTATTTGGCTTAGGCTATTCAAACACTGGCTTAACTCACTCTCCCCAAAAGTGCCTCAAGACATCTCTGTTTGTTCCTGAACCAAATAGCTTGAGTCTCTGTTCCCAGAACTCCCCACCATGCTGTATTGCAGTGGGATTTGAGGCCAGGGTCTGCAGCAGCATGATCAGGATGTTCTTACAGGCATGGACCAGTTTCCTGGGAACGCTGTGCCCTTGTGTTCCAACCTCCAACCGTACAGCAGGCTCCAGAGTTCTTTCCCTATGGGCTTATGCATGCCTACTTTATTCACATTCAACCTCCCTGGCTTTCCACAGACTGTCAGAATGGCCTGTGGACCACATCCTGCAGGGTCAGGAGGATGAAGAGCAGCTGGGCTTTGTGCAGTCTGACCCTCTGTGTGCCAAACTCCCTGTATGCAAAACCATCCCTGCTCCTGCTGCAGTGGCTCAGCTCACACCCCGCTCTCTGAGGGACCAAACTACTTCCAAAGAGGGTTAGCTGGAGACAGCCCCTGACTTTGACTTCATCAGGGGAGAAAGAGGAGGCAGGAGACGTGGGCATGGGAAACATTCTTCCTGCATGCTCGGGGCCCTGGTGCAGGCATTCTTTCAGACACAGCTGGGCCTGCTTCAGTTTCCCAGGTGAGTGTGGAGAATGGCCTTTCCTCCTAGTTTTTTCCAATAGTCAGACCCCATGGACAGTACTTGCTGCTTGTCAGAGCATGGATTGCCTGGTTCCAGGATCAAGCTGATCCCAGTGCCCAGTCATTTCCCCCTTTTCAGGGAAACTCCACACCCACCAGGTTTATAATTCTTCCTGACTGGAACCAGTGTTTGCCCAGCCTCTTTCTTTCTCTATGTCCCTTTTTTCATTCCTTGGCCTTCGCTGTTGACAGTGACCTGCAGCACTGCCTTCCCTGACTCAAGAGGCTCCTTGTCAGTCCTCCCAACTGAAATGGAGAAGGCTTGACTTCATTCATTCAGGATGAGCTGAGTCAGAGATAGGTGTCACTGCCATCTCCCAGCACACATCTCCTCCAGCCCCTGACACACCATCACACAGACATCTATATATGGCCTGGATACTGCCTGGGAGAAGGTTTTCGTGCCTAATCCAATGTCAGTACAACCAGCAGCTGTTGTTGACGTGTCCATACTTTCTGCAACTGCTAATAACAGATCTCAGGCCTCTGGACAGGTTTGTGTGTGACTGGACTGCCACACAAGGCATCACAGTAGTCCAACAGCTGGCTATTCACTTCCTAAAAGCTCCTCATTAATAGATGGTGTTTATGCACAAAAAAACCCCAAAACAAATCCAAATCAAAGGAAAAGATGTTTTTTTCATACATATATGCAAGAGCCTTTCACACCCTCACGTTCAGAACTCTGTTTCTTATCCCATTTAAACTGATCTACAGACGGCAGACAATGAAATAGATTTAAATAGGAGCTGACTTACGAGTCACAGGCCCTGTGAATCAAGAGAAAGCCCTCTTTTTCACTGATTCTGCCTTTCTTGCAGGTCTGCAGAGTTCAGCAGTGTGGTCCCAGAGCTGTGGTTGGGCAGACACATGAAGCTGTTGGAGATGATTTAGGGTTTGACACCAATTCGATCTAAAGGAAGCACTAGGATGGAAACTGCATTCACATCAACAGAAGTTCACGTTCAGCTCTGCACCGAGTGCTTTCTGAAAGATACAGTTCCCATTCCACACCTGGGATGCCAGAGGAGGAAAATTAACTCCTTTGCTTCTGAATGAATCCCAAAAAGCTCTTGCCTTCTGTGCCATCTCTACCTGCTCCAAAGTCCTGTTCCAGAGGAACGCCTTTCCACAGTGCACAGGAATGTGGAATTCCAATGTGCTGGAATCTCAGCCCAGTTCAGAGCAGAGGTGTAGCTTACAGACCCTGAGTTCATCTCAACTCCACCTTTTGCTTAGTACCCTGCTGTTTTACAAAGAAATGTATATTCCCACAGGAAAGAAAAGATAAATATTCCCAGCTCTTCAGTGACACAGCTGCTTCCCTAAGCTTTCATGCAAAAGTCTTGATTCTTTGGCTCTCTAAATGATGCCTTCATATAAGTAAGCAGCCCTTGACAAGAGAGTGTGTGTCAAAGTTATTTGATGGAAGTGCCCCAAGGCTGCCATTGCCCTCTCCTCTGGCTCATTATCATGCTTGTGTGATGATGCTGGGCTGCCCAGCAAGAAGGAGGAGAAGAGCAACCTCCCTGAGCATCCAGGGAATTCTTCTCACACCTCAGTGTTCATTTTAAATTCTCCCAGCTCTTTCCATCTCGCACAGAAAATCTGCAGGGTCTCAGTCTCATTTTACCTCATTGCATTACTCACGCTGGTGATGGGTCTTCTCAGGCAGCTTGAGACAAAGCAATTATATTCTGTGGGGGAAAGCTCTTCTGACTGAGAAAGCTGCTCACTGATCTCTGCTGAAACTCTACACCTGATATTCCACTGTCTCAGAAAGGTTAGCAGTCTGAAGAAAAAGAAATAAACGGGAAGACCTGACCACTACAGCTGCTTGGGAGGTTGGAGAGGGTCAGCTTCAAGGAGGTCTGTTCCCCTCTGCATCTCTGCTCTCATTGCCAGAGACAGCTCCTTAATTTTTAGCTCTCACCCTGAGGCACAGACCAGAAAAGCCAGTTTGGAGGACTGCAGGGCAACACCACTGACACACAGCTTCCCACTCCATTGGTCTTATGTAGAAGAAACATTTTTGAGCCAGAGCAAGAACTCTGGCCATGGGCTTATGGGGAAGTGATGGAGCTTGGCTGCACCTAGGGCACACACTGCAAAATGAGGTACCACTAAATGTGCTGGAAAACCAAGACAACCCCAGAGGGAGATCCAGGTTAACACACAGCTTGACCCCTTCCCATCTCGTGCACGCAGCATGTGTTAGAACAGCTCCCCTGACGCACTGCAGCAGCCCTGCTTAATGGCAGCACAATCCAAAGCACTCTGACTTACTCTGACTGTACATTTCTTTGGAAAACAGAAAGAAAAAATAAATCTAAGGTACCTGAAAGAGCTCATTTCACAGCAATATATTTTGACATCACAAAAAAACCAAAAAAACCCCACATTTTCTACAGAAAATTCCCAAGCAGTCTCTCAAGCGTGGCTAAATTCATTCTGCCAATCTACAACAGTGAGCAGCACTTGCTCCTTCCAAGAGAAGTGCAAAAATCTCACAGGACCTCGAGACAAGGTAAAAAGGCGTGACAATGTTCCCTGACCACCACTGCTTGGCTCACACAGTGCTCTGAAGCACTGAGGCTTAGTGGCATTTCTGGATTCTTTTGTAAAACTTAAGCACGGCTATTCCATCCTCCTTAACTACCTGGTTTGCTTCACAGGCACTGACAAAGCCACTGACAAAGCCAGTGACAAAGGGGCTGTTCCTGACTGTCCTCTCAGATGGAGCTGTTTTTGAGAAGTCCCTTTTGTCTGCAGACAAGGGCCTTGAAGATTTCACTTGGTGCCAAAGATCAAAAACTTCCTCAGCCTTTCAGCAGGAGTGGAAGGACGGGGATTCCAACTGCGGAGAAACAGCCCTTGTTGCAGTCAGGGAAAAATCATTAAGCCCTGATTGATTCTTCACTTTTTTTTCTCTATAGAACCGGCTTAACCACATTTTCCAGCGAGGGATTTCAGCAGATAACATTTGTGTGGCTGCTCGGCCTCTGCCCAAACTGCAGGGAGAAGCAGAGTGGCTGGGAATGGAGGGGGACTTCATTTGTTGCCTTCGGCCTGGGCATGACATGTGCCTAAAGTAACGATGCAAAGCACACAGTTCTGCTTGGCTTAAACCTTATTCAGGACACGATCTTCTGCTCTCTATGGGACACCATCCTCTGACACCGTCCTCGTAGCCCAGGGGGCTTTTTGCACATGCTGATGTTGCCACCTGCGTATGAAAGTCCATCGGCCATCCTTCGAATCAGCTTGTGGGTGTTCCTCATGGATGAGAAGCAGGGAAGAGCTGGCAGTGCTGGTGAAAGGGAGCACAGCACAGCAGAAGCAGACTGGGGCTGTCAGATCCAAGTCTCACCAGCACTGAAGAGCTGGGTACCTGCCAGGCAGAGAAGCTCCACCGAGGTGTGAAAGGGATTTTCAAACACAGCTAGAGAGCTCAGATTTGTCTCCCCTCATACTGGGAGACCTGCAGCATGCACTGCATTGCAGACACAGGCCTGCATTGCTGCACCAGTGTCTCACTGTGTCTTGCACTTGCTTTTCCATGGCTTGTGTTAGGAGTGATCCTGAACACAGAAAACACACTGTTCATCTGACCCTTGGCGGCTGCTAGCCTGAGAGAGCATCCCACTGCAGCCCCTACTTTGGCCACCTGGATGGCTTTTTAGCAGCTCTAACCCTCTGCCGCTTCCCTACGGGTCACTTTCCAATGTGATAAGACCCATTTAACCAGGTCTGTCTCCAAAGAGCGCCCCCAGCCAGCTGGCTGAGCCAAGGCTTCCAGGCATCTGGGCTCTTCCCTTGGAGAGGGAAGGGATGAGAGGTTTGTTCATGTCAAAATTAATAAAACACACACATGTAAATCATGGAGGAGTCTTTACATACATCACAGCACAGCTATAAATACCCTGCAGTGCAATCCACAGGCCATCTCTGCAGAGCAGCTGACAGTGCTGCTGGCAGATAAAGCACAGAATGCCACTGTTGTGTCCCCCACCCCCGCCTCAGCCCAGCCAAGGAATTTCTTCTTCATGTCTCTCCTCTAGAAACGTATGGTAACCAGATTATCCTCAGATCTTCCAAACTGCTTTCATATTGGATGGAAATTCAGAAGTTATTGCAGGTAGGAAAAAAAAAAAGCAGATGCAACTGCGTGAGCCTCAATCCCTTTGAAAAGCCACAGTTAACCATGCAGTGGAGGCACAGCGGGATGTTGGTGAGCTACAGAGCACCCGGCAGAAAGGGCAAGGGAGTGCAAGTAAACAAATTCTCTGGTTTGAGGTCAACCCACCAATTTCTCCTATGCCTCCTCTTGTTACTGAGTGTACAGACACATATTCCCAAATGTGGCCTTCACTGCTGATTTAATGCTCCTTCCCCTCATACCTCATCAAACTTGTTCAGCCACGGCGCTGCTCAGAAGGATATCAAATATCCTGTGGCTTGTCCAGGTGGTTTTCCACTTACAAAAGGTGGGCTGGCGAGGTGTTCCTGCTTTAGGAAGGTAGAGGAGCAGCTGAGTCCTCAACTGAGTTCTTTATCCTGGTTCTTCTTCCTCGAACAATCCTTTCTCTGCACCTCAACGTATTTTGCACTTGCAAAGTGCAAGTCTCCAGTGTGGAAGAAGACATCAAATCCACCCCTGTCACCTTTCAGGCTGTTGCCACTCTGCCAAAATAACACACATTTTCCCATGTAATACTCTACCAAAAGCTGAAATGTGGTGATTTCTGTATTCCAGCTGAGTGTCAGAAAAGAATCCTGTTGCCCAGAACCTTCATTAAAGCAACACCAACTAAATTAGCTGCCCTAGGGATCTGATGAAAGCCTGGAAAATGCTAAAAAGATTTAAAGGGAAAAAAACCCAACTATTGACAGTGGTAAATGCGTCTTAATTAAAACCTTGGAATGCACAATTCAAACACACTCCAGTCATCCTGCAACTCCCTGCGAAAGTTAATGAGATTAGTTTTTCTTCCAGTCCCCCCACTGATCCGTGAAGTACAAAAAGGGAGCCAGAACTGAAAATTGAATATTGTGGGTGCAGGGCTAGATGCTGATTGCATTTACGGGAGTATAATTCCAACAGGATTCCTTGCAGATTCTGGAATAATGGCATTATTCCAGAAAGCATGGTAGCAACTGCTGGGTTGCGCTGTGTGGACAAAGGTCTGGCCCTAAATAACTGAAGGAAAAAGTGATCATGAAGAAGTCCACCTCATGTACCAAAAGAAAATCAAATATCAGGTACTGTGGCTTTTTTGCTTCTTCAGTCAAAAGGTGGATATAATGACATTGTTGATTTACGAATAGTAGAAGTTTGGTTTTTTAAATTTTGTTTTAAAAAGACCCCACAGTTGCACACAGTTTCCAAAACCTCTTGTAACTCAGACCAACAGTGAGAGAGGGAATGTAAAGACTCTGCAAATTCCCTGACAGAAAAGAGAGCAGACTTGGTATCCCAAGACTTGAAATAAACATCCCCTACTCACACACACACACAAAAAACCCCCAAACACAAAGGTTCTTCGTGTGTGCAAGTCTTTTAAGATCTCTATAATCCATCTCAATGCAGAAAGATCACAAGTTTGATTTAGACTGGGTCAGGGCTAGATGTTTGCCTAAAGCAAATACTCTGTTTACCCTGGGATAATCTGTGAGTCTTCCCTTGCCCACTTACTCTCATCCTCTCCCTGTTCAAGATGCCTACTCACACAGCCACAGCCACATGATGGGAAATTTAGTGAGTGAAAACTACTCCACAGAGTGCTCCACACACCCTGTGCTGGTGTGGAGGAGATCTACACCGGCTTTCTAGGGAAAGTGGATGAAATTCCTACCTGTGACCCTCAGGGAGCTTCAATGATAAGAGTATCTGACTCATTTTCTGGGGTTGGATGTCAGACAAAGCATCATGCTGGGCCACATGCTATTAGAACAGGCTCAAAGCCCCATCCAGCCTGGTCTTGGACACTTCCAGGAATGGTGCATTCACAGTGTCCCTGGGCAACCTGTTCCAGTGCCCCACCACCCTCACAGTAAAGAATTTCTTCCTAATAGCTAATCTAAACCTGCCTTCTGTCAGTTTAAAGCCATTTCCTGTGGGCCTGTCACTACATGTCCCTTGTCAAAAGTCCCTCTCCTAGCTCTCTTTTAGGCCCCCTTTATGTACTTGAAGGCTGATATAGGGACTCTAAACCTTTTGCTAAAGTTCTCGGATTTTCAAAAGCTGCTGGTAAGGGGTTTTTTTTTGTTGTTTTGACCTCTTGAGAACATCTTGTCTGTATTCCTCCTGTGTGTCTAACTTGGAATACAGGAACAACCAGAAGCCCTTTTAAGTGGCTCATCAAGCGAGTTTTTTGGGGCCTCACAGGGTCCCAGCCATCTCTTTCTTTCAGGTTAGAGGACCTGGCTGTAGATTTAAAAAGACACTCCCCCAGAGACTGTCAGTGAGGTAGAAACTGTAGAGCACAGTTCTTCAGGAGAAAGTCAGGGGCTGGAGACACCTGATTGAGTCCCTAACTGTGTCACAGTCATGGGACAGGCTACTATGTGAGCTCAAAAAAAAATAAAGGGAGGGAGAGTAAGTAAAACCCTTTTCATATAGTCCTGTTCATTCTATCCCAATGTTTTCCACAGGCACAGTCCCAGCCTGTGAAAGAAGGACTGATGATAAATGTGACACAGCATGCTTGCCCCGTTCTTTCTCTGTGGGACGTTTCAAAAGAGGGTTTACCTAACCCCTTCATACAACAAAACATTAAAAATATTTTACTCCAGCCTCTTATACACCACCCACAGTGCTCTGCATTAGGACTTTACTTGAGGCAATAAGATGCCTTTGCTCAAAAAGGAGCACAATTTATTGCTGGGGCAAGTGGAAGGCTTCCATCACCTTCCTGCTCACCTGAAACAAATGCACACACACACACACACACACACACACAGCTCCACCCCTCTCAGCCCTTTAGTGAGACAATGCTTCATCTCCCAGGCTCCTGAATCTGTCAGCTGGTTATTTCAACTGCACCACAAGGTCTGGCAACTACACCCTTTCCCCACCTTTCACGCTTCTCATCACGGGGCCAGCACTGCCTAAAGACAATCTCTTGGAAACCAAGGACTGACACTGGGGAATCCAACCCCTGAGCTAAGAAGCTCTGCAAGCCACAGAGAGAAAAAACCCTCTCTCCCCATGTTTCTCTTACTTTCTGAAGAACACCTAGAGAAAACGTCATCTTCTCTAATGTAGCCCTTTCCTGTTGTCATAACACCTTTGCTAAACGTAGGGTGTGATATTCTCCTCTGCCACCAAACCCAAAATCTTCTTTCTACTGGCTTTGCTCCACACAGCCCCCTTGGGTAGGTACCCCTAAAACCTCCTTGTCTGCCTCACCCAAACCCCACACCTCCACATCAGGGGAAGCAAGACACTGGACCCATCATGTCTCCCGGGTCTCCACACACAGATGCACATATGCAAGCCAAGAGCTACATCCCCGTGGCTCACTGCCTGTTTCCTAGGTATTATGTTTCCCCATGATCCTTAAAGCACATGACTGTTACTCTCCTCACCCCCACACCCCTTTCCAGTGTTATATCACACATATCTGTCCATGCTTCTGCACAGTCCTTGAGGATCACAAAGCAAAAGTTCCCGTCTTGTGCAAAACTGGTGCTGCTGTCACCAAGCCACAGCTTTGTGGCTGGGCTTCGAGGTATGTGGTCATCAGCAGGAGACAAAGTCTGCATCAGAGCTGTGATGATTCAGGGGGTTTTAGGGTGGTTTTTTTCTTTCCCACCAGCCAATAAGAGCACTCACAGAAGCACTACTTCTCTGGCAGGAAGCAGGGCAGTTACTCCTCTGGCTGCCGGGCTCTCTCCTGACGTGGTGGACATGGCAGCGAACTTCGCCTGCAGCTTCACCGCACTTTGCTGTTTGGCACTCTGGAGCTTCACCGGGACTTCAGGTGGTAAGAATGGAAAATAATTGCTGTTTTCCGTGTGGTTCAGGTCCTGTGAGTGCTGCTACGCAATGCACTGGTAAATAACAGCCTTTCTCCAACTGCTGCTCACGCTGGCTCAGCACTGCAGGGTTCAGACTGCAGCTGAAAACCCAACTGCTCGAAAGACTTTCTCCTCGTGTAGCGAACCGTGCTATCCAGGGATATCATTTAGGGATTTTAAAGTCAATTTATGGTTTTAACTCATTTGTCAGTGTTTAAACTCTGCATGACCTTGATTATTAAATCTAAAGACTGCGGGTAACAATTTGACTGCTAAGTACAGATGGACACTTGAGTGCCGATTAGCTGACTTTTAATGAAGCATTACCCTGTTTCATTTCTTTCTTTGCTGAGCAAGGGAACTCTCTTGATTGCAGCTGGCCTTAAATCTTTAGAATGGGAGCTGCAGACAGGAGCGTTTTTCTCTGAAGGTTTTAGTTCTACTTCAGTATTACTTTGGTTCCGATACACAGAAAGTACTCAGGGATGCTGTTTGGTCAGCCAGTAGCTTTTTGTTTCTGCTGTGGTTTCCTTTGGGGGCTGCAGAGGCATGCAGGAACTCTGCCACATCTTAAATGAAAAGATAAAGCCTAGCCTTGCTAGGGGGAGGAAGTTTTGAAATGAGGGAGTAACGAGGAGGAGCTTTCAAAGCATCTGATTAAAAAAAAAAAAATCAACCTGTTGCAATCTGCCTATCTATTTTGCTGCAGCCTGGGGGGGAGCATCCAGAGGATTTCTCTCTCATACTGCAGGAACAAGGTCCCCTAAGTAATCCTCAAGGAGGAAAGCACAAGAAAGAGCCTCTTAATACAGCATTCAGCTCATCTCTGCAAGAACAGTCCTCATTCACTTAATAATAGTGGTTGCCTGTTAACATTGAGCAAGAAAAGGGTTTAACCCTCCTATTGTCCAACAGAAGGAGCAGGAGGGGGGCCAGCTTTTCCATCTCTTTCTTCACATTTCCAAATCCAGAAGCAAGGATGGTGTCTGAAATATGAATGCTCTGGTCCTAAGCGTCTCTGGCTAGAGCAGCGAGAGTTGTCTGCTCAGATCATGAGATCACACACCCTGGGCCTCTGAGTATTGGAGGTGCCTGGCCAAGTCATGCTGTGCCTCTGCTCCTGCCCAGGCCTGGATGCTTAAGGAATGCTGGTATGCCTAGAGCCCTGCACTGCTATTTGACTCTCTGACCCTCTGCCTCGTGTCTGGAAGAGGGCCATCACCTTAAACAAATCCAAATTTTCAAGGTAATGGCACTCAAGGGCCAAGCCAGGGAAGAAATGGTCAGAAAAGGTTGTAGAGAGAAAAATCAGAACTACTGGTACCTCACACCCTGGGGTTTGGAAATATAGTACTGCAAACTATTCCAAACAGTGATTTCAGACCAGCGTGTGTGCCATTCAGTGACCACCTTGAATGAGAATCAAAGCACATAGAGAAAACCAATTCCTAGCTTCAAGGAATTTGGGTCACCAGAGGAAAACAGTGGGGTAAAGTTCTCCTACAAGGGCTCAGTAGATTTTATACCCACTTTGCTTTGGTATGAGTCATTTTCAACACCAGGTGAAAGAGGTAAAATGCCCAGTACTCCTTAGTGAAAGCTGGGGGGAAAATATAACCTATAACATATCACCTGCTTACAACACATGGTGTATTGAGTCTCCCTGTCTACAAGACAAGGTGCAGCTTGCTCCGGGTGATGCATTGCAGAAGCCTGGCCATGCGTGACACTGCTGGATCTACCAGGCACTGGAGTCAGGAACAAGGGCACTTTGGACCCTAACTCTTGGTTGGAGTGACACATGTAATAGTTTTCTTCCCATACGCACATTGTGACTTCAGCCAGTCCCATTCACCCCATGCCTGTAAAAGACGTCACCATGACTCAAGAGGCGTTGAGGGCTCTCAAAAACCACAACAGAACATTGTGTTAAGATTGGAAAGGTCTGTGGTTATCACCTTCTTCTACAAAGAACAGTATTTGATGTCAACACCCTCACCACTGCCACACCTGACCTTCCAATAGGCATGAGAGCAGATATTCAGGCAAGGTGCTGGGGAGCAGCAAGAAGAGCCCAGGGCGGCTGCTCTCAGCCTGGCAGAATGTCTCAGTTGCCAGGTGAGCTCAGGAGAAAGCTGGTCCCTATAGGCTGTTGGGTTGGGATTGGTGGCACAGGACAAAGCCTGGCATTTCTGAGGAAGAGGACAGCTGGCCTTGCGGGCAAACCAAGGCCCTGCTCTGCCTCAAGCTTCCTTTCTGACTTCAGACAGGTCCTGCATGGCCCTCCTGAATCACCTGTTGATCGTAGTGCCTTAATCCCCTTTGAAAAGAGCACTGGGTAAGATGTGCTTGCCTGAGAAATACCTTCAGTCCAAGGCTGAATGCTCATGAGCTTCCGTGACTCTTGAATCCCACCCTTGCTGCAGTGGGAAAATACCATCCTACAGGGAATAGGCTTGGGACCTACAAGTGGATTCTGGATGGCTGGGTGAAAAAACACTGCCAGATTGCCCAGCACTGGCCGCAGACCCAGTGCCAACACAGACGAGAGGCATGGGACAGGAAAGCTCATCAGCCCCACACCAGACACAAAGCCACGTGCTCAACATCCGCTCCTCTCAAACGCACGGCCTGGGTCTCTCAGCTCCCACCTGCAAGAAAATACAGGGGTCATTGAGGTAGCCAGGGTATCAGCCAGGAAGAGATATGGATTTGGACATCCTTAGGTTGAGGAAGGATGTGGAATTGAGCCTCTCCTTTGCAGGTCAAGGCATAAATCCCTGCATAGTGTTACAAGTGGGTGCAGCAATTAACACCTGTAGAAGAGGATGTGATAGCATAAGTAGGACGTGCACAAACAACATGTGAGATAAATTTTTGTCACCTTCCATGCTGATGATGGGACATAATTCTGGTTTGGTTTCTTTTTTATGTTTTTAATAGGCTCTGTATCACCCAGCTGCCCATCTCCTAGTTAGGTTTCTCAGTGCAAACGGGCTGAAGCACAGAGCCCGTGCTCTGTGTAACTGGCTGTGGGTGAGAGATCTATCTGTGAAAAAAGCTAGAGGTGATAAAAAGCTTGACTTTCAGAGCAGATTTAGTACAAGCTCTGTGTGCACATTTGTGTGCACAAGCACACACAGGCTGACTGCCTGCACAGCATGAGCTTGAGGGCCACCTCCTGCACTGACAGGTCTTGGCATTAGCAGTGGCTGCACGGCCCCTTCTGCAGGTTGGGGATTCTTTCCTCTTCTTTGATTTCAGAAGTGGGAAAATGGAGAGGAAAGCAAATGTAAAAGGAGATGAAATAATGACATCAACTGTAAGCTTGGAGCTTCTTTTAAATTCTTGAAAAATAAGCAGTGTGTGGGGAAATACCTATACAACCAAGTAAAAATATACAGCAAATGAATCTATGAAGTGCTCTACTGTGAAAGGTCATGGGTTAACCCCCACACTCCCCAATTTCCATTTCCTACACACCTTGCTTGTCCACTTCATGACCTTGATAATCATAGAATTGTTTGGGTGGAAGAGACCTTAAAGATCATCCAAACCCCTGCCATGGGCAGAGACACCTTCCACTAGAAGAGGTTGCTCAAAGTCTCATCGAGTCTGGATTTGAACACTTCCAGGATGCATGTTCCAGTGCCTTATCACCCTTTCAGTGAAGAACTTCTTCCTAATATCTAAATCCTTCTAACATAAAAACCTGAAGATGCCATCAAGGGCTTAAGGGTGGGGTGTGTGGGAAAGGCTTATATGTGTAAAATAAGATATGCAAATTAAGAGCAGCAGGACTCTCCAGCCAGTGTTTGATATGTTATCAAAACTACACTGTACTCTGAGCAACATGATCTATCTTCATACGCAGATTGAAAGTAGGTCTTTCTATAAACTGGGAGTCATACCAGAGACTTTTTAAATAATATCTGTGATACTCTGGCTTCTCCTAAGTCATTTTGAGCTCTGCTACCACTTCTGGCAGCCTCTCTTTATGTCACTTCATTCCCCAGGATTGTTTCACCATTTCAAACCTATAAAGGAAAATTACTTTGCTCATGTCCATTACAGAGACCTTCTGAAGCACAAATGCTTTGGACAAATAGGAAGGTTTAGGACAGGTTCAGAGGGCTGAAGCTCCCACCCTTTCAGGCCCCTGATGTGTTTTACCCTGGTGTTTTGTGCTGTTTCAGTTACAAATGTACCACCACCCCACACAACCATAAGACCTGGCTCCCCCATCCCAGTGAACACCAACGACCCCGGAGTCCGCAAGGCCGCTCGCTTTGGGGTCTACAGATACAACAACAGCTCCAACGACCTCTTTCTGTTTAAGGAATCACTGATAAAGAAAGCCATGGTACAGGTAAGAGCAGCAGACTCCTGGTGGTCCTCCAAACCATCTTCTAATTGGCCTTTGTATGGCACAGCCTGACTCTCCTCAGGACTGCTCTGCATGCCCGAAGCTGTCCCCTGTACCACTGCTACACAGGAGGGCTCTGTGTAGGTGACACGCAGTTCTCAGGTGTAGCACCTGATTTTGGCACCTCTTTCCCCTGCCCTTCCTTTAAAGGAGGAAACTGCTTTCTCTAGATTGTCAGAGGGCTGAAGTACATGCTTCATGTGGAAATCAAACGCACCATGTGTGAGAAGAGGGATCACTCCAGCCTGGACAGATGTCACTTCCAGAGGAAAAAAAACCTGCAACGGGTATGTGTTCAACTCCTTTGGGGTACCCAGTAACCGCAGGAGATTCTTGGCCATCCCTAGCTGCATAATCATCTTTAGACCAGCTCTGCCATGTCCCCACACGTGTACAAGCCTCTTCTCTGCAGAGCTAGCTGGGGTGAGGCAAGGTTATCACCTTTCATGCATCCAGGGCCAGCTGCTGTCTGCCAGACACATCCACCTGGCCCATATTCCTGGGTAACTGAGTGAAAGTGTGCACAAATACTTAGCAAACAGTACTTTTCCCAGGATAAAGTGGGCAGACAAAAATACCCTGTTCTCTCCTGCCCCATCATGGCCCACGATTCTGAGATCTACTAGCAGACACCTGAACTTTCTCACCAATTCCCCTTTTACTTGCAGATGCTGAGATGCTATTTTGAGGTCTGGATAACACCTTGGATACACAAAGTACATATCCCTGTTGCCCACTGCCACCAAGACCTTTCCCCATGAGAGCCTGACTTACAGGGGATCTCCCACTATGAGCTTGCCCTTGCCTGGACTGCTGAGGTCAATATTGAAGTGGAGAATGTACAGAACTGCCACAGAGCTTTTCTCTCAAAGCACATAGTTGTTTCTCCCTCAAGAAAGACACTCAAAAGTGAAAAGACAACACCTGCCTTGACTAATGTATTGCTACCCAGCTGTGTATCTGTTTTTCCAAAACTAAACTGCGCATGAATACCTGTTGTCATTCATTCTCCATGCATGCTCTGGCCAAATTTCCAAGCACTCCCAGGAAGCTCTGCTGCACTTACTTTATTCTCTGATAAGCCTTCACAAAGCCACGATGGAAACAAGTCTAAACCACAGCACGTGTGACTACAACACTGAGGAAAGCTTTACAGCAGTGGGAGAGTTTGGCTGGGGATACACACACACAAGTTTTAAGGATGCCTTGAAACACAGACAGCCCAGAAATTACACAGTCTAACTAGTGCTTCTGCTTTCATCAAAGGCTAAGCTACACTGTGAAAGGGCATCACTGCAAATGCCAAGGCAAATATATCAAATCATATTCCCACAGAATAATTCTGCTGAGGTTAAACAGCATCGTTTCATTCAGGTTAATACACAACATTTGATCTCTGGCAGACCACAGCTTATATTCAGGTTCAGTACAACGATGGTCTTCTCTAGGGGAGCATCTACCATTCCTTCAGTCTTCAGTCTTCATCCATGGGCCAATTATTGCTTGCACTGGACTAAGATCTGTATTAGGAAGGATTTGGGTAGCTGTTCCCTTAAAACAGCAATAAAGTCTGACACCATGTTCAGCCATTCACAGAGCAGCACTTCTAAATGGACAGGGCTCTGATCGAAGCCACAGAGAACACAGTTTTTTCCACAAACACTCTTTTCTTCTGAGAGTTGTTGCCTTTCTGCAGCAATATTTTAACTCCTATTAGCAGTAAGACCCCCAGTTTCAGCCTTTATAACAACCATTCAGTCAAGAAAGGCCAGTGAAGGGCTCTAAGCCAAGGTCTGGGGATCTTAAGACAGATGGTATTAATAGTACAGCTGAGGCATCTGCTCCAAGTAATCCCAAAGCAGACATTTGCAAGCTGGGCAAGTCTCAAATTCTGCTTCAGAAACATCACTTTTGATGAGCAAGTGGCCCAGCAGCAGCTCAAAGTCAGCACTCAGTGCTGGAGAGGCAGCTGTGCTGCATCTTATCTTTAGGAACAGCAGTGTCTTGGCTGAAAAAAAAAAAAGCAGTGCTCAAAAGCTCCAGAAGGGCCACCAGAGGATGTAATGTGATGCTACATTCACCCATCACACGAGCCAGCACCAACAGCCTGGCGCCAAAGACAAGGAGAAAGAAAGTCAGCTATGGTGGCTTGGGTTGTTCACAAAGCAGGAAAGCCAAGCCACAGCTAAGTTTGTAGGAGAGCAAGAGAAGCCAGGAAGAGCTGCTCTTTGAATCTCAAAGGGGTTAGGAATGGTCTCAGTCCCTTTTCTACTTCAGCTGCATGCTTCACACAACGCCAAGGGCTTCCAACCAGGCTGTCAGCTCTAGAACAGGCTGGACAGATCCATGTTCCTTCCCTCAGCCAGCAGGACAGCCTGGTGTTCAGGAACAGATGTCATTTGCCTTTCACACACCACAGTGGGGGCGAGAGGCAGCGGGCTGTCACTTCAGGTCTGTGCAGAGATGCATGCAAGCAGCGAGCATGTCACACAACAGTGTCCCCTGTGTGACTCTCCAAGCCCCTGGCACAAAGTGTTTTATCTCAGTCTCCTCACCAAGTCAATTCTCCACTTGTCAGAGCAACAAAAGTTAAAGCCAGGTGAACTTGGCATCACACAGGCTGACAAACCCAACAGGTTTTGCTGTTCATTCGAGGAAAATGCAGCAAGACTATTCAAACCTCTCTATCCAAACAGACAAGCACCTGCTGAGAAAGACAGACCAGCCTTATGTTTAAAGCTGCATCAAAGTGCTCACTGTAACATTACAATAAAAAAGGCACACTGCAATTGTAGCATCCATCATCCCCTCAGGTATGATAGCAGAGCTTTCATGAGCAGCAAAGAAAGGAGCAGAGCTAAAGTAACTGAGCTCTTTGTATCACTCCAGAGCACTTCACTCAGGAAGGATTTGGGTAATTAAAGAGGAGGACACTGCTAGCACTGACCTCCAAATACCGTTTAATCACAATGACATGCAGCAGTCAAAAAGCCAATGTCTCTGCCCTCTGCATCTTTGCTAGAATTTACACCAAGGTGAACTGTTCACCAATTCACTCCAAGGAATTCACACGCTTGCAAGAGCTTGCTGAGGCTCTGACATCTGTTTCAGGTTACAACAGCAATTTTAAAAAGTATTTCTAGTAAAGATTTAGGGCAGAAGATGAGACCAAAATTTGTTCCTGCCAGGCCTGAACGTTGAAGGAAAAAGGAACAATTCCAGCAGTGACATCAAGAGCTGGTGGGACAACCACAACCTGAGTTTCACCAGAGCATCACAGTGCCCAGTGACCCTCAAATGGAGATCTGCATTTGCCCAAAAGCTCTGCTGTGCAAATATTTCCTCTCATACTTCCACTTTTTAAATTTCATAGGAAACAAACTGTCTGCCAGCAAAATACAGAGCATTGCTGACTGACAGACTTCCTTCTCACTTCACACATCAGCAGCTCTACATGAAGGACCTGGAAGTTCTGCCTGTACCAGGTGCACTTAATTTCACAACCTGACTTTCAGAGCCCACTGGCAGCTGGGGGAGTCACAGCTGCACAGAACCAGCACAAGGTTTAGCTGACAGCAGACAGATAAGGAGACAGGACTGCTGCTGCCTGTGAGGAAAAAGCCTTGTATATAGCGAACTACAATAACTTACTGCAAAATTTTTCAGTCCCTACCTCAAACAAATCAGCAAAAATCAGCTGGCCCTTGTGCTTATTCTTTTGCAGCACTGTTTTCAAGCAGGCTAGATGAGAAGGCTCAAATGTCAGCAGCATCAGATCCCTGTTGTGATCACTGAGCAGACAGACCCAGAAGCTTAGGAGGTCATTATCTCACCTGCAAAATTTTTACTGACATAAAGCAGACACAGATTTAAAGGAATTAGGTTTATGCCAAGGCTTTGCAATCACTTTCATCAGCTGTTCACACTGAGAAACCAACCTTTGCATAAAAGTGTCAGGGGCATACATGAGTTATGTTCCAGCAGCTCTACTACAGAAACTCTTTGCTCCAGAAAAGGCACAGGGCAGTTAACTGTGGAATAACATTTTAAACAGCTTCAGCAAAATCTTCTTGATACTTGTGCCCTGAAGAAACATCTGCTCCACCAACAAGGCAAAACAAAAGCACATTTTAAAAATGCACAGCTGTGGTGTACTCCAGCTCAGTTCCTTTCCTGAGATAATGTAAAGTCCTGCAGTAAAAATAAATCAAACATTTCTCCAAGCCTTTCAGGAGATATGGCAATATTCTCTCATATGCCATAGTTTGTCCCAAAAGCAGCTTGGGAAGACACAGGAAGCAGCCTCAGGCCTCTCTGGGAGTCATGCAGAGAGGACTTCTTCCCTTCTTAGGGAATCACAGCCCCTTTCTTCTGCCACCAAAAACTGATCTTGCTCTGACAAGATCTTTGGATACCTCTGAAAATGCTCCTGCATCCAGTAAGACTTCTCACACTAGGGAAGAGCCAGTCTCAGAGCTGCAAAGGTGTCATGTTTCTCCACTGATTTCCTCAGGAGAGAAGACTGGCTGTTTTTTTCCAAGCCTGACTTGTTCCAGCTTTCTCCTTCCTCAAGGCAGGTGTGTCACCATCCATCTGAAATCAGCACACCATTGACTCAGCCTCTGTGGAAGTGGAAGGAGCCCATAAAACCAGTCTTCACACAGCATCAAGAGGAGTTTATGCCAGTTTGTTTATTCCACAGGCATTTTAGTGCTGCTGCTTTACTCTGGGAGGATTGCATTTGAGGACTCACCAAGGATTAGAATTTTCTTTCAGAAAAAAATAGTTTCTAGAAAAATACTGTTCTTAAGCACCCCTTATGCTGAATAATGAGACCTGTGCGTCAGTCAACCTGTTTCATGTGGGTCTTACTACAGATCCCCCCACTTCTGCATACCAAGGAGGGATTATTAGGATCCAGCACAACACCAGGAATGGGAGCCAGCTAAAATGAAGTGTTCAGGTTATTATAAGAAATGAAACACTAATGGCCTGGTTAAGCAGCCTGTCACCAATGCAAGGTTTGTTGCTTAGTATTGTGCCACCCACCACAGTTGGGACTTTACAGACTTCAGAGGTCTTTAATTCCTCAGAATGAATAGTCTGTCTGTCCAGCCTGTACAAATAAAGGGAGCTTATGGAGTACAAGTCCCATCAGTCTGCAGTACCCTTAAAAAAATAAACTGAGAACTGCACTCTGTCCAAAGGTTACTGGGTTACATACTTTGGCAAATGAATCACTAGAGATAACTGTGTACCAAGAGGCAAAGCTGTGCTTGCCCCAAAGCTACCAAAGCTTCAGCATAAAAGAATCACCACAGCAGATTTGCTCTTTCAACCCCAATTTAAGATCCCAATTTAAGTTCAACTTTCACATCCCACCAGAAGAGGACAAATAGTTGCAAGGGCTGGCAGAGCAGTGTTAACCAGGGGGTGCTGAAGCAGCCTGCCCTGGACTGGGTTTTCCCAAAAAGAGCAGCCCCTGGCCTGTACAGAAACAAGGCAGCCTGACCCAGCAACCACCAGCTACTTGCCACAGGACTGCTGCAGCCTGGCAGTAACACAGGACAAGGTGACAGAAGCACTGACAGGAAAGAATCACTCTCATTTGCATAGCCTTCCATTAATAGAGAGAAGTGCAGAAGGCCAGAGAAAGCAATGACATTTTTAGCATCATCTTCCCCTTTTCTAGTGCTTTGTGTTATATATACAGCAAATCTATTTCCTTTCCAAAGGTGAGGAAATGGAGCAACAGCCTAAGTTTAGGTTTGATTGTCACCCAGTGGCAGAAAAGGAGAGAGCAGCAAAACTTCAGTTCCAAAGTATGCATGCACTAAATCACACAGCTGCTGAAGCAACCCCTTTAGTTCTTCAAGATGCAAAACCTCTTATTTAAAATCATAGTGTGCTGTGGGGGTTGGAAGGGACCTTAAAGATCATCATCAGGGACCCCTTGCACTAGACCAGGTTGCTCAAAGCCCCATCTAGCCTGGCCTTGAACACTTCACAAGGTGGGGCATCCACAGCTTCTCCGAGCAACACATTCCAGTCCCTCTCTGCTCCATGATCCTGCCAGGCCTGTAGTTCCCCAGGTCTTTTTTCCCTTCTTTTTAAATGGAGGTTATTTTTCCCCTTTTGTAGTTGGTGGGAACTTGACTGCCATGATTCCTCAAATATGATGGACAGTGACTTAACCACTTCATCCATCAGTTCCCTCAGGACCCATGGATGCATTTCAACAGGTCCTGTGCACCTTCATGTTCCTTGAATGGTCTTTAACCTGATCTACAGCAGGCAGTTCTTCATTCTCCCAGTCCCTGCCTTTGCCTTCTGCACCTTAGGCAGTGTGGCTGGAGCACTTCCTGGTGGAGATGGGCAAAAAAGTCTTTGAGTGCCTCAGCCTTCATGTCCCAGGTAACCAGGTCTCCCCTTTCCTTCTGGAGAGGGCTCACATTTTTCCTAGTCTTCCTTTTATCACCAACACACCTACAGCAGCTTTTCTTGTTGTCCTTGATGTCCCTGGCTGCATTTAATTCTACCAGGGCTTTAGCTCTTCTAACCTGATCCTTGGCTGCTTGGACAAGCTCTCTGTATTCCTGCCAGGCTACAGCCCCCTGCTTCCACCCTCTGGAGGCTTTAGTGTTTGAGCTTGCCCAGGAGCTCAAACTGTTCATCCACACAGGCTCCTGGCATTTTTGCCAAACTTCGTCTTCCAGCTTTCTCCAGGAACCTCCCAGGTTGGTTTTGCCCTGCTGTGTTGTCCCTCCAACAGATGTCAGGGTGGTTGAAGTCCCCCATGAGGACCAGGAACTGTGAACACGAGACCGCTCCTGTCTATAGAAGGCCTCATCTGCTCCATCTTCCTGCTGGGGTGGCCTCTAGCAGATCCCCATTATAATGTCACCTGTCCCTGCCATCCCTTTAATCCTGACCCTTAAGTTCTCAGTCAGTTCCTCATCCATTCCCAAGCAGAGCTCCACACGCTCCAGCAGGACATTGACACAGAGGGCAACTCCTCATCTCCCATGCCTGTCCTTCAAGATCCTGTATACTTTCAACACTCCAGTCACAGGAGCCACTCCACCACATTTCCATGATGCCAAAAAGATCACAGCCCTTCAGGGCTAACTGAACATCTCTAACTCCTCTTGTTTATTCCCCAGGCTTCCTACATTTGCATAGAGGCCCTTAAGTTGGGCCCCTAAAGCTGACTGTCTGGGGTGGCTGGAATTCCTTTGTGCTGCCAGCCATTCCAGCCACAAAATGTAATAGCACGGGCTTTCCTTTGCAATAGCTGGCAGAAAAGCATTCTCTGGATTTATCAAGCAGGGTATCTGTTAACAGAGGAAGTCCCTGGAGATGCCAGAAAGCATCCGGGAGCTACTACTGCATTCCAAAATCTTCCACCAAAGCCTTCCTCAGACACAAACAGTAGATTTTCCAGGGGCCCTTTGAGTCCACATCCATCTTCAGACACCAATCTTTCCCAAAATCTTTACCATTTCTTCACAAAAAGCATGTTGAAGAGGATTCCTGCAGCTAGCCCTCTTTTCTGGTGAATGGTCACAGAGATAATAAATAGGAGAGAGACTTACAGGACTTGGTGAACATGGAGGAAATGCTATAAACTACCCTTTTAAAACCCACTGTAATTAGTCCTTAATAACATAGAAAATGCAACTTCCATTCATCATCTGACTACAATGCTATAAAGAAACACAGGAGTCCACAGGTAACGATCAAATTTGATTTTGCATCTTGATTGAGAGTTAATTGCAATGTCTGATGTTACTTACACAAGCTGGAATTGAAGAAACCCATTGGCATAACTACATTCCTAGGCATGTCCTGGATGTTGCTGCCTCTACCACAGCACCATGGTATGACATTAGAACATGCACTGTAATCACTCCTAAACAGGAGGCTCTAAAACAGAAATAAACACATGCAAGCCACCCTCTTCAAGCCAAATCATACACAATTAAATTCCATCCATCACAAATCTTTCCAGTGTAAGAAGACATACAGCTGCATCAAAGGCGACATGATGGTGTCTGTTTAAGACGACTCCGAACAAGGCTGGGCATGGAAAAGCGATGGATTTTCTTGGAGGAACGAAGAACTGAATGAAGATGCCTCACCATAGTCCTCAGATATGAACAATAATGCAGTCAGCCAAGAGAGAGGGCAGGTACAGCAAGCTGTATGTTTTCCTATGGCCACAGTGCTACTGCACCTTAACAGACTGACTGTCACTTTTTGTCCTTGGTCACGCACTGCCTCAAGCATATGCTTCCTTTGCACCTCTGGAGTCTTACAGGACAGTGGGACTTCATCATGGATGGGCAGTTAAACATGCTGGAGATTAAGTCTGCAAATATACGGAGACCGGAAGGATCCCAGGTAAAGGTATCCGTTGTGTTCATGTGCCTCACTGACATAAGCTACTGTCATTCCATTGGGATCATGGAAGCTTCTTTTGTAGGATCCTGTCTCACTGAGTTCAACAACGAGGCTGTATTTGGGTACAAACTTTGTCACAGTTTCCTGACTCAGCAACTGAAAGAAAAAGAAAAGAAAAAAAAGAAAAATTAACAAAAGATTTCGTTCTCCACAATTAGATCTCAGACACAGGCAAAGACCACTCCACACTCCTCGGAAGAAGCAGCTAAGAACATAAGCACACATTTTGAGTGAACACTTACACAGGGTGAACACACAAACACAAACAAATATCACTTCCATTCCTATACTAAAGGTGATTTTAAAAAAAAAAATCTTTTTAGTATTTTAATTTTTTTACCTTAAATATCATCCTTTTAATCCATGGTTTTTCAGATAAAAAGTCCAACATAGAAAATCCAGGATTGGGTCGGAGAGCTGCCATAGCTACCCAATATCCTCCAGAGCTGCTTAACCTGATATTGTCTGGAAGACCAGGCATATTCTCAACAAACATATCTGCTCCACCTTTCATCAGCCCAGACACGTAATACCTGAAAGTTACAGACAGTAGATTAGGACATCTTAACTCAAGCACTTTAAATGATAAATGAGAGTCCCAAAATGAATTCATTTCAAAAAATAATTTTTTTTTCCATTTTGGTAGAGGGAAATACAGCACTGCCACACACTTCTCCCCAGGAAAAATGTTACCTTACTCCACTATGCTTAAGGAGCCCACAATGGAAAGATTATGCAGTCCAGATGTTTACAGTGAAATAAAAAAAATCAAGTACTGAGGAAGGTCACCTTGTCATTTATAACTAGGCATAAATAAAGTGTAAGGTTTCTTTTGACATTCCACTCATTTATTTAAACAATCTCTAAACAGATTAGCAATAATTTCAGCAGTCATACTCACCTTCTGATTCTAGCCATGGTTGTCTCCTGGACCAGGACAAAGTCTTCTGCAGGAGAGAGCTGCACACCATTGGGAAACCTCAGCCCCACCATTAAGACTTTCACTTCTTTTGTTACTGTGTCATATTCAAGGAGGCTAAAAAGAAATTTTTTGAGTGAAGATGAATATTTATTAATCTCTGTTTCATTCTTCAGGCATTCCATCTTTTCACACATGCAGTTCACTTAAGAAGGCAGCAATAGGCAGGAAACATTTGTTTATGAACACAAGAGAAATAATAAGGCACTTGAGACTGGCGGCATCCACAAAGGATTTGGGCTGAATGTAATGCTAACATCTTCACTTTTAAAACAAATGTTCCATGCAAGTCCTCCAGAACGAAAAAGAGGAATCTCATTTATTTTGCTGCAGGTCTCATTAGCAACATCCACACATTCCCTCACCCTCTCCTGGGCAGTGCAGTGTTTGCAAAAGTGGCTTATAAAGAGAAAAAACAGGAAGACGAAGGAAGTGGTGAAGCCCATTCCTACATTTAGGAGCTTACAGCAAGTTAAATGCCTTGGGGAAGAGATACTTGCCGCCCATCATCTGTGCCTTCCATAATCAGGAACAAGTAGTCTTGTCTTTGCCATTTACTGCTGGAGTCAGTGAAGTAGATTTTCCTCCCATCCCGGGTCACTGTAAGATCATTTACAAATGACAACTTCTGGCCTTCAATCAGTGTTTTGGTTGACACAAGCATTTTTGTTTCACCTGGTTACAAAAAGAAGGAAAAAAAAAAAAAAGACACACAATGTAGCCACACCAAAATACATCTCTCTTCACTTTGTGTAGATTTGGGCTACATGGAAGTGAAGAGCTTTTCACTACCACAGTGAGACCAAGGCAGAAGCAAAAGTACAGCAAACATGACAAAAAGTTCTATGTAACAATCTTTTTCCTTTCCTTTTATGAAAACTGAAACAGCTACAACAGAGCTTTATTCAAGGATCCTGAGGTACCAGTTTTAACAACAAAAACTATCTAACACCAGAAGATAAGTCACTGGTAGCTCTGATCCAGACAGCCAGATACAGAAAGGAAGTGATTGCTACAGGAAAATAAATATCAAGTTCTTGCATGACTCATTTCATCCAGACAGTTCCAAATCACTTTACAGAGACAGGCATTGTTTTGCCTGCAGTGTCTGGCAAAACTGCAAATGAAGCCTAGATTTGTCAGTGGAAGAGAACTTCCAAGCACAAAAGTCATACCTGTATCAGGATCAACTTCATAGAGTCCATAATAAGCATCTGCCACAAAAAGGGTGTTATTTGGCCCCACTCTGATGCCAAGTGGTCTTCCACACGTTGGCTCATCTTCACGGCTTCCTTAGGAAACAATTTTAAAATGGTTTTCTAAATAGAAATAAATACAAGGCATTCAGGCTACCTACACAGGTGTGTTGGGTCTGGCTGGGGTGGGAACTCATTTTCCCCACAGCAGCCCTCACAGTGCCGTGCTTTGCATGGGCAGCTAGAAAGGTGTTTTGGCTACTGCTGGCACAGCATCAATGCTCTCTCCAACATTCCCCCTCCAGCAACTCCCCCCCACCCTGGGGATGGGCAAGATCTTGTGAGGGGACATAACCAGGACAGCTGGCCCAAACTGACCAACAGGATATTCCATACCATATGGCGTCAGTTCAGATATAAAAGCTAAGAAAAAGGAGAAGGAAGGGGAGACATTCAATATTTACAACATTTGCCTTCCAAAACAACTTCTACACGTGCTGAAGCCCTGCTTTCTGGGAAGCAGTGAGACACCACGGGGTGATAGGAAGTAGAGAACAAAATATTTGAGGGTTTTTTTTTCCCTTGCTTGCTCATGTGACCTTTGCTTCAAACTGTAGCTTAAAAAAACTCTATGGCACACTTGTGGCACATACATTCATTAAAGAAATGATTCCTACTTCACTAGGTGTGAATGAAACAGATATCCCCAAGCCATGTTTTCACCAGTCTGGAGATAATCATATAATTCACCAGGCTAGTAACTAGCTAACAGCTGCCCAAGGAGAGGTAAATATCAGAAAACAGGATTTAACAAAATGCTTCTTTTCTGAAAGAATCAGTTTTATTGCAGGTTTGGCCTCAAAGGAATAGGGCAGCATAAACTTCCAACTTCTCCCAAGCTGTACAAGTCCAATGGAAATGAGCAGGGGGAAGGTGATTCTCCACACCCACCCCAATCCACACTGATGCCCAAGCAACAGCTGCAAATCCATCTTCTCATCAGCTGTCCTACCTGTCAGGCAGCCAAATGAGCACTGCCAAATCAGCACAGAGTCTAATCATGTGAACACCCACATAAAATTACGTAGATAAAATGATGAACAGGTCAATGAGAGCTAATAAGGATAGCAACTGTTCCTGACCATAATTTCTAATGGGCAACTAGCACAGGGCTGCAGAACTCCAGGTAAGCTTCTGTATCATTACCACAAACAAAGCTACCAACAGTCCCAACAAACACCAGCCAGGCTTCTCAGACTGCCCAGGCACTACTGAGATAGCCAACATTAAGCTTCCCACAGAGACGGTTCTGTAATAAACAAGCTGCTACTAGTTTTTCTCACTCAGTTCCAGAAATCTCATTAAATGAAGCAAATAAGTCTTTCAGAAAGAGGTGTAGAATTCAACATGAAATAACTGCAATTTAGTGGTGAGAAAACAAAAATATCACGGCCAATGCAAGATCTCTGCCAAAGCAAGTGCAGCCACAACTCCCACTGTATTTACAAACAGAGGAAGAGGAATAAGTACAACAAAATGCAAGGCAAAATTCTGTGTGTGGAGAAGGTGATATTTGTTTTCAAAAATCTCTAAATAAGTTGCTATCTTTCTGTCCTGGATAACCCACAAATTGTGTATTGTATTCCATATCTTTCCTACGCCAACCTGCCCAAGATTATCACTGTCCCTTCAGGGGACAGTCCCTCTTCAGGGGCTGGAAGCAGAATCAGGGTGTTTTACCCCGGGTTTGCAGAGGTGGGTGGCCCAGGGTTCCTTAAAAAGAGAGAGAACAGGTACATGGAGTTCTTCTGTTCTCCCTGGATTTCTGAGTGGAGGCAGCAGCTTTTTTTGGCCAGGCTGCCAAAGAGTTGCCTGGGGCAGATTCTCCAAGTCGAGGCAGAGTGAGGCAGGCTGGCAGGTTTGTTCATCTCTGGGCTTTGGAGAATTCCGTAACATCTTTTTGGCTGCTGTTGCCAGGGGCAGCCCCATCTCCAGGCCAGGGAGGATGTTTCCTTTTTTCGCTGCTGAAAAACTCAGGACAGCTCTGCTGGCACCACCTCTTCTTTCCACGAGTCCCAGCCACTGCCCCAGTTCCAGCTGCCACTGTCGGGAGAGCTCCTGTCAGGTGGTGTGGAGCAAACAGTCTGGCAGCATTTGACTGGTTTTGGACAGGAATGGTTCTCCAGGTTTCTTCTGTTTTGTCCTTGTTGCTGTTTGGAGTAAGAGGGAGTTCTGTAATCGCAGAGTCTCTGTTGTTCTGTTGTTTTTTCCTTTGTTCTCTCTCTCCACCATGTGCTTGGGAAGAAGGGGGTTTCTCCACCATCTTGTTTTCTTTGCCCCCAGGAGTCCACAGGATTCAGCACCTTTGTATCTGGTGCTTATTACTGTTATCTTTGTTGTTGCTGTTTTGTTTTTTAGTAAACTTATTTTTTCACTTATCTCACATTCATCTCTCTTTATTGGTGAAAGGGGAGGAGTTAAACCTACAAGGGCAGGTAACTCATTTTGGAGTGTCAACCCCTTAAATTGTCTTAAACCAAGACACTTTCCCACTCACACATTAGCTCATTCACTCACACTTGTATAGGAGTCCTCAGTTTTTACGCAGTGGCCCTCCACCTCAGAATCTTGCTGACTTCCGCTTCCACAAATATTAGGCCAGATTGCTGCCCATTTTTTTCTTACCATAGATGTTTTTTCTAGATGGACTAACAGGAAAATGAATGTTATTTGTGATGCACTTCAACCTCACCTTCCTCCCAATGTTAAGATGCAGGATCTTCTACCAACGCATCATCCATATTGCAGCCCTTGAAGTCACGGCACAAAAATCCCTCAATTCTTAAATTTTACTGCTGGAAACTCTGTGTTTTGTTATCAAGACCACCCAATCCCATTCTTTTGGCCCTTTGTTCTGCTCTTCCTCCCAATGTACATATTTTCACTCATACTTCCTTCACACAAATATATTAATATTTCTGTTACAAATCTCTACAGAGCAAGATATGCACTTGCATAAGCAATCCAGACCGAACACAGTTTAATCAACACATGCCCTTGACCCAGACATTTTCAGACACACTATGTTCAGAGGCTATCACTCACCACAAGGACCATGGCCAATTCTGGCTATTGTTTGTATTTCACCATCTTCAATTTTGATAATCTTCCCATCAGCTGTCCCAGTAAACAGAACATCTGTAAAAACAACTCATGTGATTAACTTGATCACAAAACCATATTGTAAACATCCTTTTACCAGCACGAAGCAGGGAATAAGAAGACTTCAACGTTTATTCACAGGAAACTTATTCCCAGTCAGGTTTATTGTTTCACTCATGGGTCAGCTGTCCCTTGTAGGCAGGTTTCCTTAAAGAGTTTCCAATGAGACTGATGAAACCAGGCAATATAAAAGAATGAATACCTTCAGGTAACCACTTTAGCACATTGTTAAAAGAGATAGCTAAAAGTGTGTAATCTGAGGAAGGAAGTTACAGTAGCTTCTTACTAGGTAATATAATTTCTTAAAAATATTTTAGTAATTTATTAGAAGATACAATAGAAGGAAAATAAATTATATGGCTTCTGAGCACCTCTTGCACTGAAGGATCTTTCAGTAAGGGTTAAGAGTAGTTCCTAGCCTTAACCCTCCTTCAGGAGGCACAGAAAACAGCCCCCGCACAAGGCTGGGTTCCTACTAAGAGGACGTCACGGCATTAGAGGGACAGACAACTCATTAAGAAAGTGCTCAGAGGTGGCATGGTTTTGTAATCTGGGGAGAACACACATGCCATGAGGGAGAAGTATAGGACAGCATCTGTGTTGTCTGTGAGATTTCTTGCAACTCAAAAAGAGGAAGGATTCAAGCTTTAAGAGTTATGAATGTGAAATACGAAGGAGTTATGAATATGGGATATGATATTGGGCAACAGCACTAAAATGTAAATATGCTATTTACCAATTTGAGAAGCAAATATGAACACCAGAAAATTCAGCTCCCTTGGCAGCAATGAGATTTAACAGAGCAGGTAGTAGCTTCTAAATATTAATGCCCAGTTAAGAGCTAGCCAAATGAAAAATGGGACCACTTCCTCCAAACATAAATAGCCCCTGACTACATTGCTGATGCTTTCAGTCCTGGAAGACAGGGATTTTTAATCTGGCAACAAGATGTATTTCATACTCATGAAAGAGGAGAAAAGCGGTATATAGCACCCAGGTTTTGCTGCATAACACAATTACTTTCACAAAAACCTGCACATTCAAAATAGCTTCCAGAATTTGTAATCTTAGAGGTCTCCTGCTGAACAAATTCTTACCAATGGAACAACACTTAAAGAGCCTTCTTTAAAAACTTATGTTGCCAGTGCTTACCCCCAATATTGACAATAGACTCTGGTCCAACCAGCTGGTTTTCCCACAGCCGTTCTGCTTTTCGTAACTTGGTGTTGGGCTCTAAAACACCCGTCAGGAGGGGAGGCTCCTTCAAGCTACAAAACAGGAGGACTTCGTGATCCTTTACACAAAATGCAAACATTCTTGAGCAACATATTTGATCATTTCTTTCCCTAGCTTGCCAACTCCTGCAAAGCTGACTTATGCTTTACATAAAGTATATTTCAAAATGTGCTGCAGTAGCTTGAGCACTTGGCCTTTAATGAGAACGCAGTTCTTGTCTCACACAAGGTAAGAGTGCACGTGTGTAATCACAAGCTGCACTGACAGGTAGGCAGCAGAAAATTTTCTAGATTAATGAACAAAGAAAGTGATTCAGCTCCTTCAATGATCAGTAGTGACACACAACGGCACAAGATGGTTCAGAAACATACTGGGTGTGGATAACATTGCAATCACCCCCCAGTTTCTTAATCCAGTTAGAACCACTTTACACCGTTAACTCGTTTGCTGAAACAAAGCAACAGAACACATAGGAGAAGTTATGCTTCCAGAACATTTACTTCAAAACAAAGCAACAATTTACCTTATAGGCTGAGGGTCTATAGGACAATCCAGGAGAACAGTCACTCCAAGCAGTGGCACAGCCACAGACACAGCCAAAGTCAGGAAGGTAACACGGAACACTTTACTGCTGTAAGTACTGCCAAAACCAGACAAGAAATAGGATAAACATTGTTTTCAGATTCAATAGCCCCTAAAAATTCTGTAGCATTCTATTTTCTTGAGAAAAGGAAACAGTAACACTTTTGCACAATCACCATCCTGACCCTCAAGGTCCATTTTGAACATATTAGGATAAGACAAAGGTCTCAGTATACTGGCACCACACAAGGCTGAACATGTTTATGTGAAGGTTTCATTCATGCTACAAGTTACAGCTGACTAAACAAACAAAATAACCCCAAGCTAAAAACAAAACAAAACAAAAAACTGAGAAAGAGAGGAAAGTGAAGTTGTTTGGTTGGGATTTTTTTTAACTTGATCTTCAGTTTTGGCAATGGTTTCTATCCCAGCACAAGTTTTGAATGAAAAATTCCACTAAAACAACAAACATAGAGGAACTTAAATGAATGGTTGCTTAATTTAGTGAGCATTGGTTTGAACCTCAAGCCCCATCACACAAAAGAAATGAAGTATCTTCTACTTACCCATCAAAACACAACAAAAAAAGGAAAAACCTATTCCACAGGAGAAAACCAGGTTTTGCTCTCAACAAGTTTTAGAGAAATCTATCAGGCATTTACAGAGGAAAGCACAGAGCCAAGCTCAACAATCCTAGCCTTGAACTGGAAAAGCAGCACTTACAATTTTAACTGTTCTGAAACATGCACTGGCCCAGCCAGACAGTCTCCTTGCACTATCAGTTTAAATAAAGACAAACAGTGCCTGATGGTTCTACACTAAACCTTGGACCACTTCCACTGTTTTGTCCTTCATTAGCCAATCATCCAGACAGTAGGAAATATGAACTCCTGCCCAGAGCACAAATATCTCAACAAGGGAGCAAAAACTATGTGCTTGTAGTACTGATATCAGCATCAAGGTAACCTTTGGGATTATCAGTGAGAACAGCAAGGACAGAACTAAGAATTAGAATTTAGGCAGAATTTAAGCACTTCCTGTTTCAACAGTACATGTCTTGAGGAGGCAAAATCCTCCCAGTCTTTCCCCCCCTGGATCTGGAATCAACAGCAGGGGGTAAAAATAAAAGGCAATCCCCAAGTTTACAAAAAGACTTCAGCTGTTGGCCTTGTCTTTCCACCGTCCTTCAAGAGATGAAAGCTCAACAATATAAGATTAAATGTACTGTCAGCAGACACCTGAGCATCTTTGGGACAGCTGGGAACAGATCACGATAAAGATGAATGGGAACTCATTTGCCAAAGCCAGCTTAATTAAAGCTACTAAACACACGATTTAAGTAAAGGTCTTATTTCTGATCCTCATTCAGACTTGCAAGGAACTGACAAAAAAGAAAAAAGGCAGGGAGAATAAGGTGACAAACAAACTCACACTTCAAGCCCGCAAACTGCAAGACCTAGTTTAGACACTACTGAAACTACGAAAATTTAAATAAAACACAAAAACTTTTTAAAAATAAACTAAAAAGTCTAGATCTACTCAGAATCCTTACCAAAGTACACAACACAGAATACTGACAACTGTAAATCACAGGAAAGAAGCACTGAAGGAAAGGTTCACCAACAGGGAAACAGAAAACCTTAGTCAATTGTGTATCTGATAATTAATCCTACATGGACTGCAGCCACAAACCTCAATAATGCAACTTACCAGGACTCCAGTTATAATTACAGCAATTTAGTTGTTACTATGAGCTAAAAAGAGAAGCCATTAAACCAGCTATTGAAGACACACAGGAGGCTGGCAAGATGATACTGTGGGTCACCATAGCCAGGAGTCCAGGCTGTTTCATCCTCTTGGCAGAAAAGCTGCTGGGCTGGACAGAAAAGCAACTGTCCTCAAGAGTTTCTGCCATGGCTCCCAGCCAGCAAAAGGCCAGGCCCCGGAATTTCCTCCACTGTTTTCATGCAGGACAGACTCATGAGAACAGAACCTGTGAATACTCTGGATCATTGACTGAGCCCTAGAAATTCAACTGATTTGAGCACAGTTACCAAAAGAGGCTGAAGCCAGGAGGAGCAGTCTCTGAAGCTCAGAGATGCTGATGCTCTCCTCCAAAAACAAGGGACTGTGAGTGCAAGCCATCATACATGATCTTTCTTTCTCATGACCCTGAAGGGCAGAGATAAGAATCTGCAAAGTACTCAAATCAGAAGAGACGTTATAGATGGTAAACGTAAGTATTACAAGTCATCAACTGCTTTATTCAATGAAAGGCAAAGCAAACACTACCACTTTGTTATCATAGATATTGTCTTTCGTTACAGTGAAGCTATTTTTGTATAAAATTCCTAAACAGAGAATTGTAGATGGAATCTTTTTTTTAACTTATCCACAAAGAGACTGTTTATAAGGTCAGACACATGTAGGGTAGTTGGCAACCTGCAAATTACTCTTTAAACTGTTGCCAAGATGTAAACAGACTAACCATAATTATACAGAACTTAATCACACCCACAATAAACCTGTACAAGCCACAGTGGGATAACTGTTATTTCTTGACTGGCAAAAGATAAACAAAAAAGAAAGAGAAAAAAAAACCAGCAAAAAAT
>VZRJ01008048.1:0-23966 GCA_013397565.1 Ptilonorhynchus violaceus | reverse complement strand
ACAAAACCCAGCAGCTAGGGGGGTGCACGCAGGTACCAGGGGGAAGGGGAAGGAAAATAAAAAATGAATAATGTTAGATAATAAACCTTTCGTGATGAGGACAACCTGGATGAATCAAAGTCCTTTGTTTCCTGGGTGTAGTTTTCTGCTCTGTCTCCCTCCAGGAGAGGTGGCGTAGGCCTCTCTTCCCAGGCCCAGGGTGTAGGCCCCAGATTTCAGTGGTCTGTTGTAAAGTTCCACAGGAAGAAGAGGAAAAAAAACAATCCCAGGAAAAAAAACTGTCTTCTTTCCCTGCCTCAGGCAGAGGAGGGAAAAAGCCAAAAGGCAAGTTTTAACTCTGTCCGAATATCCTTCAGCTGAGTAAAACAGGGCGAAAGCTCACAATAAAAAAAAGGTAAAAAGTGTCACCTTCACCTTCTGCCACACAGAAAAGCGGTCAGAGAGAGGTCTCTCCTCTGAAACAGAGTTTCTCCTAGAACCACAACAAAGCTAGCTGATAAAGGTAAAGAATTTAAATATCCTTTGGAGAAAACCAAAACAAGTGCCTGGCTTCTCAAGCCAGCTTAAAGACACAGAGTTAATATTTTTCATTAAGCAGGTGACTGGGATATATAGCATCATAAAGTCACTACAGGACACAAGGAAGGAATGGAAATATCCAAGGTAAGAGAAGAAGCTGCTGGTTTGATTAAAAGTAAAGGGGGCATTACATCTACTCTTTGAAAATTTGCAGCAAGGAAAGCAGATCATCAGTTAAAAAAAGGCAAACTAGAATTTTGTACAACCTCACTTCCAAAAATCAAAGGCAATTTTGGTGAAGACAGGGACCTAAATCAAAGCAGTGCTGTGATTCTACCTTCTCATAAAGCGCAATCCCTGCAGTCCCTGACTATTTTCTGCTTAAATTTTACATCAATTAGCACACATTTTGCTTATAGCATCAAAGTACTTTCATGCTTTGATAAATCACAGCTGTCGGTGGTCACTGCTCCTTGAATGAACCACATAGATGTAAAAAAGGCAATTTTGCAGTGGATTAGAAATCAGGAAAAAAATTACCTCACAAGAGCTACTGAAAAAGAAGGCAGAGCAGGCATGAATCACATTTGCTGAGGGTGTATTATATTATTCTTTTCTGTGGTTCCATCAATAGGCCAGGTCCATTCCGCACTTCTCTCAGAGCTCCCTACAGTTGCCAACTACAAATGATTTTTTTGGGTTCGTTCATTTTAGGGCTTCTCTTTGTAGACACAAAAAATCCGTTATAGAAGGACAAAACCAGATCACAGAATAATAGTAAAATAGAGTTGTTTAGGTTGGAAAACACCTTTAAGTTCATTGAGTATAACCACATCCCTAAATGCCACATCTACACGCCTTTTAAATACCTCCAGAGGTGGTGACTGCACCACTTCCCGGAGCAGCCTGTTCCAGTGGTTGACAACCCTTTCGGTGAAAAATTTTCCCTGCTATGGATGGCCTGGCTGGGTGCCAGGTGCCCACTAAGCTGTTCTATCACTCCTTTTCCCAGTGGGACGGAGGCGAGAATAAGATGGAAAAATAACCAGTGGGTTGAGATAAGGCGGTTTATTAAAGCGACAGACAGAAACAAGAAAAGATCTGCGCGCGCATAAGCAAAAAGGAAAAAAAAGGTCAATCTCTACTTTCCATCAGCGAGCGATGTTCGGACACTTCCCGGGAAGCAGGGCCTCAGCACACGTAGTGGTTGCTCAGGAAGGCAAACATTACAGAACAATGATGCTCCCCCATTCCTCGTCTCTCCCTTAGCTTTTATATCTGAGCTGACGTCATATGATATGGAATATCCCTTTGGTTAACTTGGGTCAGCTGGCCTGGTTGTGTCGCCTCCCAGGCCCATTCCCAACCCCTTGATGGGGGAAGGAATGTTAGAGGGACAGCGCTGCTCAGCAGTAGCCGAAACACTGCTGTGTTATCAACACCCTCCCAGCTCCCAATGCAAAGCACAGTACTGGGAGGGCTGCTGAACTCTGCCTCAGTCAGACCCAATACACCAATCTATACCTCTCCTTGTGCAACTTGAGATGGTTTCTTCTTATCCTAGTGCTTGTAACTTGTTTCAGGCAGTTGTAGGGAGCAATAAAGTCTCCACTGAGCCTCCTTTTCTCCAGAATAAACAGCCCCAGCTCCCTCAGCTGCTCCCCAGCTGAAATTTGTGCTCCAGACCCTTCACCAGCTCTGTTGCCTGTCTCTGGATACACTCCAGCCCCTCAATGTCTTTCTTGTAGTGAGGGGCCCAGAACTGGACACAGGACTCGAGGTGTGGCCTTACCAGTGCTGAGTACAGGGGGACAATCATTGCCCTGGTCCTGCTGGCCACACTATTGCTGATACAGGCCAGGATGCCGTTGGCCTTCTTGGCCACCTGGGCACACACTGGTTCATGTTTATCTGACTGTCAACCAGCACCCCAGGTACTTTTCTGCCAGGCAGCTTTCCAGCTACTCTGTCCCCAGCCTGTAGCACTGCAGGGGGTTGATGTGATACAAGGGCAGGACACGGCACTCAGCGTTGATGAACCTCATACAATTGGCCTCAGCCCATGGATCCAGCCTGTCCAGGTCCCTGTGCAGAGCCTTCCTGCCCTCCAGCAGTTCAACACTCACACCCAACTTGGTGTCATCTGCGAACTGACTGAGTGTGCACTCAATACCCTCGCCCAGATCATCAACAAAGATGTGAAACAGACCTGGCCCAAATACTGAGTGAAGAGGAACACCTCCTGTGACCGGCCACCAGCTGGATGGAACTCCATTCACCAGCATTCTGGGCCTGGCCATCCAGCCAGTTTTTATCCAGTGAAGGGTGCACCTGTCCAAGCTGTGGGCTGCCAGTTTCTCATGGAGAGTGCGGTGGGAGACGGTGCCAAAGGCTTTACTAACATTCAGGCAGACAACATCTACAGCCTTTCCCTCATCAACTAAGCAGGTCACCTCATCGTACAAGGGGATCAGACTGGTCAAGCAGGACCTTTTACAAACCCTTGCTGGCTGGGCCTGATGTCCTGGTTGTCCCATATGTGCTGCATGATGGCACTCAAGATGATCTGCTCCATGAAGAGGTCAGACTGACAGGCCTCTAGTTCCCTGGATCGCCCTTGTAGCCCACACCCCAGAAGGATGTGTAGGGGTATTACTGCTATATGTCAGTAGAATATTGTCTGCACAATATGCATTCTCTGAATAGGCAGGGAAGGGAAGTTTGGCAGGTAGATGCAAATGGCAGATGAAATGTCTAGCTGTCCAGCACCCTCTTTGTGGATGATGGATGCCTGTGTAGTCTTTGTTTAATCAAAACACTTTGCAAGCTACAGGCAACCGATGCTTCCTTCAGCATTTGTAAATTTTAGATAATAGGCTTCTAAAATTCAGACACTCTACTTCCACTTTTTTCTCTGGGCTCTGTTAGAGCTCACATTAACATTTTAGTTAACCTGCTAATCTTTTAGCACCAACACAACAGGCCATATTAAACAAACAGCAGATGGAAATGTGAGAGACATAATGGCTGCACGATGTGAAATACCCTGCAATCAGCAACAACTTGCATTGATTTTTAGTAACAGTCCTCCCAGAGTCATTCAAGTTTCCTCATACAGATTCATTAAGTTCTCAAGAATGAATTTAAATCCAGCTCAGTGTTTTCCACAGTGAGAATTGTGGGGGTTTGATATACAACATTGTACACTTTCAGCAGTTCATCCTACTGTATGCTAACTGGTGAAATAATTCCCTTTGTTTCAGTCTTTGGCTACTGGATTATCTGAAGTACATTATTCATATTAGGTTCTCCTCTTTCAAAAAAAATCCACCTTTCTTTTAACGTCTTACCACTCCAATGAAGCTCAGAAACTACCAAGAAAAACTTACTTTTGTACTTATTTGAACACTTGGGTGTTCTGGTTTGCTACTAGCAAAGACGAACAGATGTCTTTCCCTATCATTGACAGTTTTGGGGTTTTTTTTTGCACCTGCTCGCCTGACCACTACAAACTGTTAATATTACCTATTACATCTGTGGAGAATTTGGATCAGTGGTTTGCACTGTCCCTGGCACAGCAACCAGGAGAGCAGCTGCACTGTGTGTATAAGGTGTCTTGCTGCAACCCACAAGTGAAATGTTCTCTGTAGATACTTCTTATTCACCCTGTCTTCAAGACCACAGCCAGTCACCCACGGGTGTACTAAGACATCCTGTGAGAATGTTTGTGCAAAGGAAAGCACAGAAGAGAATGGCAGAGATGCAGCTTACAGGAAGGGAAACAGCCAGGTGGAGGTCAGGGAAAAATTCATCTTCTGTTTGCATATTCTGGAAAACTCCTCAGTAGACAATCACTTGGCAAATGGAGTTATCAACTGCTCTGGCTCAACTGGGCAAAATAATGTCTGGAATCTAGTTATTCTATTAGGAATATTCTTTATCCAGACATGGTGTACCAAATCAGTCAGAGCTTTGGAGATTCCCACAGCAAATGTCAGAGTTGGTTGTTAACCGTCAGTTCAGTTTGCCACTGTCTAGAGGACTCTTTTTTTTTAGTGAGAAATGACAGATCCATTGCTAAAGCACACACCAGTGCATAAATGACACTACTAGTTCATCAGTCTAGGCTTCTGCTCCATCTCAACATCCTTCTCTACAGACCTTCAAGAGAAGGTGGCAAATGGCTAACAGAGGCTTATAATTTATAATCACTAAATTAGCATTCATCTAAATTCCAAGTGCTTGCCTATGTGCACAGGAAACTGTTCCATGGATAGCGAAATACCAGACCGGTAAGAACTCCTAAGATTCTGAGATTTTTCTAGATGTATTCAAGGGGAGAAAAATACATAAGTCTGATCATTATGCATCAATATCAAAAGCCTCCATGTAAAAACAAAATGATCTTCAAACTGAAAAATGTATCTGAGGTAGGGAACACTGCACAAACTTTGTTTAGGCTTCTTGTGATGGCAGTAGTGATTGGCATACATCCCAGTTATTTTGGACATGTCAGGACATTAAAACTGGGATCTAAGTACTACTGAAATTACCACCATGGGCACAGAAACAGATCTGGACTATTTTCTGTCGTTATGGTGAACCATGGAAATCACAAGCTTAATCACATGTCCACACAAATATGGTTAGTTCAAGATGCAATGCCAGAAATCTCAGGTTCAATTCTCTCTTCCTGTGACTGTCCCTTCCTATGGTGGTTCATTACATAAATTCTAGTGGCATTTTTATTGATTCAAAGACAAAAGATTAGTGACAGACTGCTACAAATTCTTCTGTCCCTGACACGCAATTATTCCTGAAACAAACTAATAGCTTTCATTTATCTAGAATAAAACTTTCAAGAAAAAGAACTCAATCACTTAAAATGTGCCTGTTAGTCCATCTTCTTTCTTCTGATATAATTAAGAGATAATGTCAGTAAAAGAGAGACTTATAGTGGGTCCCACAAGAAGATATATAGGATAGTGTTGATCACAAACTTCAAAACAAAGTAGTTATTTTCAACATGAGTGGACAGCCTTTGACAATTCTTTGTTGCTAAATCTTTAACTGTCCTCCTGCCTTCTTTATTTCTTGTCCTTCTTGTTCTTCTTCTAACAGACTCAAAGCTAAAATAACTTGATAATGCAATAAAATTAAATTTCAAGCTATAACATACATCAGAAAATAAATCAGACTCCTTTCTTCCCCCAGTAAAGGCTCCCCTTTCTTTTAGAAGTTCAGGTTTTTTCACTTTGAAAACTTAAGTGAGGGGATTACTTATAACACATATTTTTCAGTAGTTTCACAGAAGTAGTAAACTAATTTGGAATGCTTAATGACACCAATTACACAAAACCAGATGCTTAAGTGAACATTATTTCATAAACACTCATTATAGTTTCCCACAGAATGTATGTATGTAATATAGTTGTCAGACAGGAAAGACTATCTTTAATTGAGCACATAGAAAAAAACGCAAGTATGTAGCGGCATTCTTCTGAGAACAAGTGATCAAAGGGAATAATTTGCATAGAATAGACTATTCACTTATCAGGATTTTAGACTTGAGGTAGCTTGGTATGAAAACATAAAAACAGCATAAAAAGCTTTTTTTTCATCATCTTTATAATATTTTTGCCCTAACACCTTGCATTTTTCAACCTGTTGTATGTTTTGATGCTTGAATCTGCTTCTGATAGAAGTAAGTGAAGGGACTTTCCATGCTACAACAGCACTTTATGCTCTTGGCTAAACAAGCCAGCATGGTACAAGAAAGACACCAAGAAGCAAGCTGTGTATTTGCAGAGCACAGGAGAGGGAGGGTTTGCAACTTCTCCAGATATAACTGCAGTGTTTTGCATCTAGACTGATAGTAAAAAAAAAAACAAACAACAAGCCTTTTCATATGTGACATTCATAGAAATTGACCCTGAATATGAGGGCCATAAAAGTGATGGTGACTTTTTTCTAAACATATTAGCTGAATGTAGGATACTTTGTATTGCACCACATTTCTACTATAACCACAAAACATACATGAAATAAAATTTGTTCAAGGAAGTAGAGAAGATATCTGCAATGTGCAGTGATAGAGACAATTTTACTTTGCTCTGTGGTAAAAGAATCATCAGACTGGGCAAACACAAAGAAATCTAATAGCTTACATGCATACCATGTAGTGAGTTAATTCACTATTGCTTTCCTCAACTGTACCTACCTTACTAGGTACAGGCATACAGAAAACTGGATGGTAAGCTGATGCCTAGAGAAAAATCAACGTACATCTCCCATACAAGTAAAATGTAAATACAGAAATATTTCCTGAATGTTATATTTGTTCCAGATCTTGCTAAAATTCATTCTGGAAAGGATTAGACAAAAAAAGGAAGAAGAAGAAAAAAAGCCGTTGCATTCACTAACAGATTCCAACCAAAAGGAAAAAAAAGTAAGCACAGCACAAAGATAAACATCTATAGAAAATATAAACCAAAACACTTCTATACATGCATTTCAGAATACTGATATGGTGTAGACCATATTAACAAAGTACAATTTAAAATAGAAGAAAAGGAAGAGAATCATAGAATCATAGACTAGTTTGGTTTGGAAGAGACCTTTAAAGGTCATCTAATCCAACCTCCCTGGAATGAGCAGGGACATCCTCAACTAGACCAAGTTGCTCAGCGACCTGTCAAACCTTGCCTTGAATGTTTCTAGGTATGGGCATGTCAAAGGTTAACCTGGAGGCAGACTCCAGATCCCCATGCTATATTCTTTAGAGGATGTAAGACAGCAGAAACAGGCTGCAAGCTTGAAAAATGATTAAATAATTTATTCACTAACTACTACTAAGAATAGAAAAAATAAAGAAAATAATAAAAATATTAAGGCATATTGTACAAATATCATTCTCTCCCCAGTACATTCCAATCTTTCTTACTGATCACACAAAGGACATAAACAGGAGATTCTGATCTTTTGATTAAGAGTTCTTTTTGCCACTTTATGTGATAAAGAGTTCTTTCTGTAGTGTAGTGGGATCCAGCCCATGGAAGACAGCTCCCTACAGAGTATCTTCAGCGTGGTCCCAAACCTTCAGGAAAACACCACAGCCCACCCAGGTGTTGCAGTGGTGTATCCTCTCTCCCACAATACTCTCGGCAGTTTGTGGGTCACAAGAAAAGTCTGATGGGGTTAAACGTCTAAGAATAAGCCATTCCAGCGTAAAGGCACTAATAACACAGTCTCCTGCTTTTACTCATAATCTCCAAAGGCTGCGAACTTCATCTGCTCAGGCATAAAATGTTCTTATCTTCGGCTGTGAAATTCAAATTCCCCCATGTCTCATATTTTGTGATTTATAGAGAAATTTAGTTTGGCACTATTCCAGATCACACAGTTCACAACATAAAAGGTGAAAATCCCAATGCTGGCAAAGATGGCTCCTCCTCTAGCACTTCCGTCCTCTCTTCGGTTAGGCTGCTGGTCGCCATATCAGTTTTTCACGTGATTTGCTTTCCTTTCTCTCTGGCTTAGGGAAGAGGTTAGTATTTGCAGAAAATGCCTACAGAAGTATTTGTAACAACTTACATGCTCCCATCAGATAATTCAGCTGTGTTTCCCCCTTTAAATCATACGGCTACATCTCTGGTCTGTATTAGGCTCTTTTCCTGACCTCAAGGCTCTCCTCCCCCCACCCCGAACTGTGTCTCCGCATTGGCAGCCACCCAATTTTGCAACAGTCTTATTAGCTGCTACTTAATTCACTGCAATTCGCCTTATCTGCAACAGCAAGGTTTTGATCTCACCCATCCTCCTCCAAAAAAGGGTTTTTTTTCCTCTGGCAAATCTCGGCTTTCTCTTAGTCTCTCTGAGTGGCTCGGCTCGGCTTGTCTGCTTTTCTTCTCGGCCTTGGTCCAGATGGCAATAGACCATCAATTTGGACCCTCTCGGGTCCAAATGGCGTGGNGTCCAGATGGCAATAGACCAGGCCCTCTCGGGTCCAAATGGCGTGGGACCAGTGGGGCGAGGCCAGGGCCCCCACCGGGCCCCCCGGGCCGTGGGCCCCTGGCCTGGGGGTGGGTGGCCTCTGCCACTCATGGGTGTAGAAGGGAGCAAGTAAGAAGTAAGTGAGCAAGTGAAGTTACTTCCTGGGTGGTTTTTTAATAACATATTACCCCAGAGTTGTATTCTGGAATCAAGTGGCTTATACAACTGTCCATCACCTGTTTCAACCAAGCAGATTTGTTCCACACTGGGTCAAACCATGACAGGGCATCTACCACCTGTGCCAGTGTTTCACCAGCCTCAGAATCTACCCTCTTTTCATTTAAAACCATTACTTCTTGTCCTGTTACTCCAGGCCCTGCTAAAATGTTAATCCTCATCTTTATTATAGGCCCCTGTAAGTACTGAAAAGCAAAAACAAAGAGCAAAAAGCATAAAAAAAGATCATCAGAAGAAACAGACAAAAATCAGGCTCAATTAAGCAGCAAAATTAATAATGATGGAGAAATTTGGCTTATTGTATCAACCCGCATACCAAGAAAGGTTGATCTTTATTGCAAGCAAGTTTAAAACACCCACATGTTCACGGAAAATCTGTTTTTTACATGATTACAAGTTTTATTTATATAAAGAGCTAAGCCATATTAGGAAAACACTGTGCAAAGGATACATATATTTATGAAACACACAGCTTAACAACATTAAAATAATTTTATGTAGAAAGAATTTTAAAATACCTTTTTCTGTACCAAAAGATGTTTCTCTAGTTCAGCTATTTGATGTACACGCCAGCTTCAAAATAGGAGAAATGCAATTATCAGGGGAAAAAAAACATTAACAAGCATCTTTCTATGTTTAGATTAGAAGAAACTTGATGAAACTGATTACAACCTTGAACTTAATTTGGGTTTTGCTGAATAATGAATTCTTCTTCTTTTGCTTCTATAGTTGCCATTTTTTACAGTAAAGCTTGTTACAGACTATAATATATTTGCCTTGCCAAAAGCACAGCAGGTTTGGAACAAGTAATCACACATACTTGATGTTAATTCTTTTTGGAGTTTCAGTAGGGTTGGAGATGTACAAAATGTGTTAGGCTTGTGGGGGTTTTATCCTTCACTGGTAATGTAATCAGAAATTTTCTAAACTGAAGCTAGCTGACTTCTTCCAAAGCAAGCTTGTATTTCTTACCCTTTGAAAACTTTATTGAATTTAGCTGGTTTTTTCTTCCATAGACAATAATACAACTCCAGCCTAATATCAAACCTGACTTACTTGATAGCTACGAGGCATATAGTTTATTCTTTATATCTTAGTTTTGGTAATATTATTTTGTATTAAAATATCGTCAGGTACAATAATGTTCCTTACTGAGTACACACTTAAACATATTTCCTAAAACAACAAGATAAGTTTCTGGTTTTTTTATATCCTCAAAGGATACATGTGTTAGCTAGTTTCAATGCCTGGCAATACAGTACAATCAAGAGTGCTTGTTAAGTGCATTTTATGCAGCTGAATGCAATCTCAGTCCTTGAAAGAAGGACTACGACATTTAAATCATGGTAACTGTGTACTGAAATACAGTGACCACGAAAATGCCACAGGGAATATATGCCTTGAACAACTTCCCCTGAGAGCAAATTAGTGCACCACAGGGCACCTTCTAATATAAGAGGTAGCTCATATCATTGCATTGTGACACTTAGCATGACAAGTGAAGAGCACAGGAAGATTACAAAAGGTGATACCCTTTCCACTGTCAATATGATCATGAAGGATCTGCAACTTTCTTTTCAGCAACAGGCTGCTGCCATACAATAGTCAGTAGATGGTAGAAGTAATACTGAATGAGTTGACATTATAATTAGATATCTCAGATAGTGCCAACAGGAAGCAAAAGCAGCAGCACCAGCAAAACAACAAATGCTCTGGATTTACTGACAGCAGATGTTAACTTTCTCTGTTGGAGTAACAAATATCAAGCATCTTCCCACCTGTACCAGACATCAGTTTGGATATCAGACTGTGATTTCCAGGAAGCTGAGCCAAGTAAAGGAGGTTCCAGATGTAATAGAAAGGCAGTCTTTGACTCCTTGTCAGCTCCATCTCAAACTGTACTTTAATGGATGCTGAGGAACATGCTTGCAATACTCTATTAGAAGACATTTCTTGAGTGTTCAGCCTGACAACTAGAGCTGACAATGAAAGAATTGGATTCAAGGACACAATTTACCAGAAGACACAGTAAATATTTATTCTGATCTCTTCACCCACAAAATAGCAAACTTAATCTTCGATAGTCAATGCAGTTGCAGAAGAAGAAATTGCCTTAAACATACCTTTTGATAGCCACCAGTCAATTATGCAGGCTTGGGCCACTATCTAGTTCCCACATATATAGAAACTTCCTACATATATTAAGACATCCAGGTCTTGCTCCAGAACCTTACCTAAGTACGGTAAGGTTGACTCTCTTCAAAGGTTTATTGTGCACTCCTTACATTTATTCAAACATTCTAATGCATGCTAAGTCACAGAAAAAAAACAAGACCCAAATGTAATACATTGCTCTGGAAGTCAGCTCTGGCTGAGAACTCTTTATTGAAATGGCTTGTTTTTACCAGATGAGTCTTTGTATTATTGTCTCTTCTCAACTGTGCGTGATAAGCATGTGGGCAGGCACACAGCATCCTATAATCTCATTTAAAGCAAAAATAGCAACCCATATGAAAAAAAAAAGTCTTCATGAAATGCAACTTGGCCAGAGAAGCATTAGAGAATCATTTTTCAATTCATAACAGAAGTGTGACAAGGAGCATGATTTTAGCACAAGGGCTCATAATAGTGCATCTATCATGCCATGCTGACTGACCACAATTAATTAGCTTAATGAGGAGCAGCAAGCAGTTCAGAAAGAATGTTTAAAAAAATATGCTTGTCTTTAGGATGGTAAAAGGCAACTGCTGGCACATCAATTTGCAGAAAATTTTCTAAGTGGCAACTCCCCAGTTGTTTTGCTACTGTAAGATACTGTATACATGTAAGGTGTTTAATAGCCTTCTGCTGGTGTGCTGCCCTTTCTGTGTCATGGAAGCAGTGGTTGGGAAAGGGGTAGGAACAGCACAGCTAAACAAAGACCTCCAGCCCTGCAACTACTCAGCAGGAGGAATCTGAGTAGCTACTTAACAATGAAGCCTCTTTTAAGATCTTGGCAATACAAAATTCTACATGAATATTTGTATGTTACAGGTGCAAAAAGGTATATTCATTATGATTTTTCTTGGAAATAGCCACTAATATGATGTGTTTCCATTTCTGAGCAGTGTGTGCAGCTATACTACAGTCTCTAAGAACTTCCTAGTGTCGACTGAATAGTATGGATTATTACAACCCAGTGCCCACAGCTTGTACTGCTGTTAACTAACAAAGAGACAGCATTCCTTCATCTAAAGTTATATATCTTTTTCATATCACTTCCTTACCTCCTGGCTGGCCTACTTTTCTAGCAGAAAATCCCTGGAGCTCCAGGTGCTGCCCAAGTTCCTTGAATTGTTACTGATATACTGAGATTGCATACATTTACTTCAGGAGTGCTAAATCAGCCTGCTGGGATCAGGTTTCTACTACTTCATTAATTAAGACTGTGTAAAATTAAATCTTTTACAAAAATATAGTAAGAGTCTGATTTCTATCATATCTAAGCTTATAGTTTCAAATAAACAGTTTGAAAAAGTCTTTTGTCAACTTGACACACGTTGCTTAGCATTAACTTCATCAAGTACTTTTAACATCTTGCATCAGTTAGGGCGTCATTTACCCCTGATCAATAGAAGGGGCCTAAATCATGGGTCTTCTTGTTCAATCTTTTTAAAAATATTGGCATTCCAGTTTTCTTTTAGATCTCTTGGATTTCATAACAACTTCCAGATTTATTGGAAGAACCATTCAATCTCCTCTTAAAACGCCTGTATGTCAATTTCCTTGGCCAGATGATTGTAAAATGTTTCATTTTAGCAGAGGTTCTTTCACATATTTCTGGGTTATTATTAGAGTAGGATGTGTGTTGTCATTATAATCTAATTAAATCAAGCCACTCTCTTTTCAACTATAAACTAGAAATATCACTGAGCATTTTTGCTTCCTCACCCATAAAACTGGCAATTTTTCCACCTCTGTCTAGTAACAGTTAACACTAATTGGAGTTAGATAATATATATCGATACTATTAAAATAGAATAGATCATAAATAACATGGAATATATGACACTAGATGGAACTTCATTTCTTGCTTTAAAGTCTACCTAATGTTTAAACAAAGCAGTAATGTTTGTCCTGCTTGACTACTTGTTTTAAAACACTTATTCTTCTTACCCATGACTCGGGAGAAGAGTCGTGTGACATGTCCTGACACACTGACCCAGCCTGTCCTCACCACTCCATCTGCACAAATCATTCTGCCTCCTCATCTCTAATCTCAGTGATACTCAGAAGCAATTATATGAAGGACCACTTTTTTGGATGTAGTTAGAAGGGATTTTAACCTATGTCATGTTACACTACACCATGAGCAGTTTATTTGGGCCACAGAAACACACTTTTTAGGTGAAACCAATAATTTATTGGTTTATAATTATAACACTAACATTCTAACCAAATGGTTATTATTAGTTCACATATAACCATTACAGAAAAAGCAAGGAAGAACACAAAAGAAAATTCCACTGGTAAATTCTCAAAATTCTACAATTAAAATTGCTATTCACACATACATACACACTCCTACTATCTCTGCTGTTACACTAACCAATTACTGCTCCAATTCTTCTCATGAAGAAGAGGAGGAGAACCAGCAGAGGTGAATACTGATATTGATGGTGGGGTTTCTTTTCTCCTCACTTCAGAATGTGGAGAGTGTTTGTTAATTTTTTATGTTAATTTGTGCTACACTTTGCTCTTTTTTTCATGGTTCATAATCCAAGATCTTTCCTAAATATACCATAGATACTGTGTTTTATATGTATTGAGTATTTGGGTTTTATTCTGTTATCCTTAATGGTTTATACCAAAATCGCAAGATTGCATTACTTTAATGAGCTATAACTGATCATTGGTGATTTGTTTATAGCCTCTGCTATCTTCCTGTTCTTGTACCATCAAGGACTCTGCTACCACCCTTTACTGGTACTCCAATTCACTACAGTATTATTCTAGGGTCATAGGCAGTTCACTGTACACAGAAGAACTGCTTGGTATTGCTACCTGTACTTTGCAGAAGGACATCAAAAATTACTATACCACTACACAAGTGCATGATGTCAGCTAAAGCTAAACAAGTTACATAATAGTTACCTGCTTGTTAAACTATTGCTGGTTTAGCTAAACAAGCTAAAATAAAACTCTATATAGGGCAGAAGAGTCCAGACAAACTAAACTTGGCAAGCCATAGTCCAGAAGCTTTCCAAAGTCAATAAAAAGCCTGCAGTCAGATACTAGCAATGGCAGCACTGTATTTAATGGGCTATTCAACTGCACCCCATTTCCATTTACAGAATCACACGTTGTGAATGAGTGCTTTAGATGGCTCAATCACCAGCAAAGGCATTGGCAAAAGCAGGTTTATTATTTAAGTGAAAGCATGACAAAGTTCATTGGCAAGGTTCATTCTACTACTTACAAGATGGTTAAAGCACACAGGGAAAAATTCAACTAAAATCAATTAATCTAAACATAAAATCAACCAAAAATTATCATTGTGGAGACTGCGGATGGAAAAGGGTAAGGACACGAAAAGGTAAGGATAAAAAGGATAAGGAAGACCCTCTCACTGAGTCACAAGGTTCAGAATGGAGCCCCTTGCCAAACCGAGCCCTAGATTTCCCAGTTTAGGCCTAAAGGTTTCAACACTTAGACTTAACAGCACTTAATCAATAGCCTAATTTAAACAATTTAGCAAAAGACTCTATACCTTTTACTATAGGCACAAAAGTAACTCACCCATAGGCCAAATTTTCATATGAATCTAAACTACTTTAGAATCTAGGACAGCAACATTCATAGAACATCAAAATTCTAGGACGTTTGTTATACAGACCTAAAGGAGTGTGTATAAGGTATACCTATGAAAAATTCCCCTCTCATTCAGTGAAGTACTCACATCAGATGCATTTGCATCCTCTGCATTGAGGAACAGGGCTATCAGTCCAGGCTCTGCCGGTGGTGTTTGGTGGCAGTCCTCCAAGTATAGCAAACTTGAAAATTCACTGGCTCTCAGTGACCCCCTAGGAGGGAGTTTTCTGGTCACAGCTCATTGCAGACCAGGAGAGCTCAAAGGGTCTCACTTAGGACTGCTGTTTGTAGAGTTGCAAGAGAATTGACTTTGGTCATGGTAATTTTCCATTCTGGCTGCAATTCAGGTCTGTAACTTTCTCTGAAAGTTCAATAACAAAACTGTCGTTCCACTTGTGTTGTCATTCAGGCAAGAAAAATAAGTTTCCAAGGCTGTTTGTTAAAAAAACAGGAGCTCATTAGATAGCTTAAGTTCGGGGGAGCAGACAGTGTTTCTGATCAGCTCAAGAAGAGCTGAGCCCAGGTTCTGTTCATCACTGTTGAGGCCTAATGAGCATTTCTGAGATGATAGTGCAGCCTGAGGACATGGGAGGGAGGGAAGGCACCACCACATCACAGAATCACAGAATGGGTCAGGTTAGAAGGGGGGGTCATCTGGTCCAACATAGAGCATTCTAGAGCACATGGCACAGGATTGTCTCCAGACAGTTCTTGAATATCTCCAATAAAGGAGACTCCACAACCATTCTGGTGCTCAACCATTCCGAAGCACAGTAAAGTTCTTCCTTGTTTTCAGGTGGAACTTCCTGATAATCACTTTTTGCCTATTGCCTCTTGTCCTATTGCTTGGCACCACCGAGCACAGCCTGGCTCATCCCCTTGACATCCTGCCTTCAGATACTTGTAGACATTGATCATGTCTTCTCAAGGCTGAACAGGCTCAGCTCCCTCAGCTTTTCCTCGTAAAAGAGATGCTCCAGTCCCCTCATCATCTTTGTCACCTTCTGTTGGACTCCCTCCTCCTACGTTACCCTGTGGTCTCTATTTCTTTTGCGCCTTCTCAAAGCTATCTCAACTTTTAGCGCCTTCAAGCCCCTGACTGGAAATATTTCACAGACCAGTTATAGGTGATTTTCACTAAACAAAGCCTAGAAAAAACAACCCATTCAGCTTTTAAAGGTCATACTCTAGTGTGCTGCTAGGCAAGTAGAGGCATCTCAACTCCATTGTCAAGATGCCAACTGACCTCTGCCACCCACACAGTGGAAACGGTACTGCTCCTCAGTTGTGGTGAGAGAGTACATAATCAGAATGCACAACCAGTGATGAAATAACAGTGGTTGCTGTAGGTGGTAAGGAAAAAAAGACGTGTAAGGCAATTCTGTAAGGGCTCAGTCTGTTGTGTATCTGGCCAATTCAGAGTATAAAATTATGCCCTATATTGAAAGTTGATTGCTCCAGCCCTCTGCCACAAAGGTCAAACTATATTTGAGTGCAGAAGAAACAGCTTTCCACTGTACAGAACTGAAAATGGAGCACACACAATGAAGGGGAGTGGCAGGAAAGGTTATTGGTAGCAATCAGTGAGTAGTGCAGGCAGTGAGCACTTTGACAGACCTTTCACAACACACATCTAGAGTTCCCTATCACTATCCACACTGCACAGAGACAGGACAGTAGCAGGGCATAAGGAGAAAGTACACTATCAGAAGACTCTTTATCTGCCACCAAGAATAGCAAGAACACCTTTGAAACCTACTCTACTACTTCAACTACAAGTCAGCTGGAGGTCTACTGACTCTTATCTGCAAACCAGCCTTGAAAAACCCAGAGCTTATAATCACAGCCAGAGATGTCTTGCTACTTCAGGGGAAGATGCCTGGCAGTGTTGCCTACTGGCCTTATTACTATATTGCAAAAGTTTACTTGCTTCCCAGATGCACTCAGGGGCAGAAGCATTAGTGAGAGATTTCTATACTGATATCTATGTTTACAGAGCACACAATGCCCAGCACAAGCACCACCGTCCTCCCTCCCCTCAGACTCCCACAAGCACACAGAAGTGCACACCCACCAAGGACTCTGCACTTGGCCATGGAGCAACACAGCCCACCCTGCTACAAATGCATAGAAAGCCTATTCTCGGCCAACTTGCCTTCACAGACAAGACAGGGAGATAAATCTCTGGCAACACTCAGCCACTCCAAAGAGTCACAGATGGTCACTCCACAGGCAAGAGGCTTTCACTAGCAATCCAAAACTGGGGGCAAAGGAATCACAGCCAATTCCTGTACTCTCTCTGCTAGCCAGCCTTCTCAAAGGAGAGGCACAGCATGGGAACAAAAGGTGACTGTTGGACAGGCTGCACTTGTAACACCTGCTTTTAGAGCCTGTACAAGCATGGCACCATTCAGCCACTCTCCTTTCAAGCCTCACATTACTCTCAAGAGACCCAGATGTTAGAGAGGAATACATTGGCATAGCAGCCTTATAAAGATGAACTACACAACTAAAAGAGCTAATGCTTTTTAGCTAGAGGCATTGCAAATGGAAGAAGGAAAGAGGTGCTTCAAAGTGATTTTGTCATTTTCTGCATTAAGTTCAGAGAGACAACTCAAGATATCTAACCAAGAGGGTGACTAGGCATTATGTTCAGTATCCCAGCAATACTATTTATTTACTTTGTGCACATTGCAGCAGAAATTACAAAAAGGCAAGGATGTTTGGTAAAGAGTAGGCTGAGGTCACCATGATGAAAACTGTAAAAAAAGACACTATTTGTGAATAATTGCAGATATTGCTACGAGTATGAAGGCTGAGGTCACACATAGGATTCTTGGTTTTCTCTGCTTAAGTATTGCTTTTCAGATATTCCACCATGGGGCATCACCAGAACCAGTTAGTGTCCCAGTGGAAATGAGGGCTTGATATACTCCCTCCTTGCAAATACCTGAACAGAATTCTATGTCTAATGGGAAAGTGACAGTGTGCCCTGGCAGCCAGGAGGGCCAACCATGTCCTGAGGTGCATCAGGCACAGCATCACCAGCTCGGCAAAGGAGGGGATTGTCCCACTTTGCTCTGCATTGGGGTGGCCTCACCTTGAATATTGTGCGCAGTTTTGGGCACTGCAACATAAGAAAGACACTAAGCTACTAGAATGTCCACAGGAGGCCATGAGAATGGTGAAGGGCCTCAAGGGGAAGCTGTAGGAGGAGCAGATGAGGTCACCTTGTCTGTTCAGCCTGGAGGAGACTGAGGGGAGACACTGCAGTTACAACTTCCTCACAAGTGGAAGCAGAGGGACAGACACTGATATCTTCACTCTCATGACCAGTGACAGGATTCCAAGAAATGGCCTGAAGTTATGTCGGGGGAGGTTTAGGTTGGATAGCAGGAAAAAGTTCTTCACCCAGAGGGTCACTGGGCACTGGAAGGGACTCCCCAGCGGAGCTGTCACAGCACCAAGCCTGACAGAGCTCAAGAAAAGTTTGGACAATGTTCTCAGACACATGGTGTGATTCTTGGGGTGTCCTGCACAGGTCCAGGAGTTGGACTGGATGATCCTGATGGGTCCCTTCGAACCCAGCATATTCTATGATTCTATGACTTTTCAGGAGTCTGGTGGGAAGGTGTGGCCACATCTTGTACTATGCAATGTATATGCTAAATGCAGGCATAAGAATGACACCTACTGAAGTAGCAGTGCACAGATATCTACAACCGCATTATGTGAATAAGTGTAAATTCTCTGAGACAGTACAAGACTATTTGATGTAAATAGCAAATTAAAATGTTAATGCTAAATTAAAATATGGTTAATAATAAAAGCAATAACAACGGAGAGCAATGTGTAGGAAGGACAAAGCATACAGCAGTCAGCACTTGTAAAAACATATTCATTGCAATCCCTGAAAAGATATAAAACTCAAGTCCTTCTGTCCCTGGTAAATGCTGTTTAGCACAATCTAGCGTGTTTCTAAATGTCTCGATGGAACTGAAATGGAAACATAAATTTCTAATAAAAGCACTGGATATCACTGATCAGAGACTTTGACTTACAGGAGAGCAGCCTCCATGTTATTAGGTTTCTATGAGATTTCAATATAACAGCAGCTACTCCTTTATACTATGCACTAAGGGCTGGCATCCTGCTGATTCACAATGCTACTGACGTGATAATGAAGCATTTGCCAGCTAAAAAGTTACAAAAGCATGAACAATTAATACCGATGAGAGTTATTACATATACATGGTTTGTTAGAGGGGGAAAAAAAGGAAAAAAGAATAAAAATTGTGGGAGACTGCTGGGCAAAGTGGTATAACTTCTGGAATAGGAGAAATTTATTCCAAGCCACATTGCTTTCTCACCACACCATCCTGCTCATCATCATCTGCTTTTAAGCATGACAGCTTAAAAACAACACATTGCCACAGAATGTGACTCACCCCTTTTTTTAATTTGATCATTGATGCTGATAGATTTTATCTTTTCTAAAGCAAAGAATTATGATTCAGGTATCAGATTCTTCAGCACTTCATAATGAGTTAAAATGTGTGATTTTTTTCAGTGTTTTGCATCTCAGCTGAAGATATAAATCCCCATTTTGTTACTTACAAGAAAAGTTTTCCAACATGCAGCACTGAAGCTCCAAATCTGTTGAAAATAAAGCTTCTCAACTTTCAGTTAGTTAGGTCTGAGGAGTAAGGCGATAGCCTCAGGTGTGTTTCAAGCCACAAAGTGAAAAACAGAAGCTGGGAATGAAGAAATTCCACTCGGCATATATACACCTGTTACTGAACAAGTTATATTTCTTCAAGGAGAAGTCTATGCAGCAGTGAGGGAAGATGTTGTAAAATTCTTTTAACTTTAGCACAATAGTGCAAGATCCCTGTATTCATTGTAAATGCTTAGTTTTGTACCATATAGTGATTAGTACAAATACCAGAGATTGTGGCCTTCTGTTAACTCCCTACATCTGTGACTAAGACGACTAATAAGTCTTGTGCCAGCTAATGCTTCCTTATTTATTTCTACTAGTGATTAATACCTACTAGCAGGTATCTTAGTTCTGAAACAAGGATTGTGCATCAGAACAAAGAATGTTAAGAGAACTACATTATGACCTGACAGCATATTTTAAATACTCTCAAGAAGAAAAGATTCATGCTTTGAGGGGAATTCCCAATGCATTGAGTGCTGCTAATAAAGCAACGTTTCTAAGCTAGTAAATTGGTTGGAGAGTTTGTTTCTCATTTTTCAGTGACACACCTAGATACTGGCTCAAATGCACAGGTAAAGGACAATATAGAAACTTGGCCAAAGATGGAAATATTCTATAACTTGGTTTTTTTACCTTTATATTGCGGCAGTGTTCCTTTCCCAGGAGCTGCTGCGCAATGCCCGTCTGGGATGGCTCGGGGGTTCACACCTTTGCCCCGCTTGAGAGCGGCAGCCCGACCAGGTTCTGGGCTCTTGCTAACTCCCCTGCCCACCGTGGTAACAGCTGGAGCTAGGCTCCCCACTCTATGGAACCTCCTAGGACCGATGTTGAAGTTGCTCTGGTGGAGGTAGAGAAGGAGGGAGGACTCTTCATGTGGTTTCCACCAACAGGGTTTATCGAAGGTGAAAGGTTCAGGGACACAGAGCCCCAAGAATGGAGGTGACACGAAGTTTTATACAGGACTGGATAGGGGTGGAGAGAGCATCGGGACCAATCATCTGAGGGCAAGGGGGAGGAGAAAAGGCGGGGTTACAACATAGGGACCAAGAGGGACAGGGCAAGGGAGGAGCTTTGGGAGAGAACCAATGGGGCGTCGAACTAAACAGAACTTTCCAGAACGTATTACATATTAACAAGGGGAAATAACTATTCATAAACTCTTACATAAAACAGGGAGGGAAAAACCAGGCTGCCATAACAACAAGGGCCTGCAGGGTGCTGAACTGGGGAGAGTAGAGTTTCCATAACTAGTGGGGAACAAGCAGTCATATCTCTGTGCCTGCATCCGAGTACCAGGGCTGGGTGCCAGCATCTTCGCCTAGGACCTGAGCAGTTTCTACTGCTTGCACCACTACATTATATCTCCTTCATTTATGAATATTTGTCTAACCAACTATCTGAGTGCCTGTGCCTTACATTCATATTAGCTCCCCTGCTACCCCTAGTGTAATACCTCCTTGTCCCCAGCAAGGAACTTCCATTCTTAGGAGTTTTTCAGTCTGCTGTGGAAAGGAGAATGACATACCAGTTTTACAGCTTTTCTTTACACCCTCAGTTTACCAAACTATGGTACACCTGAAGGGGCCTCACACCTGAGAGAAACTGACAATACTGTTATCAGACTGACTTTGGCAGAGACTGTCTGCTTGTCTTAATTAAGAAAGGGTTTAGGAAGCCTGAGTCCAGCTCAATCTGTCAGGTGTTGTAGCAGATTGCAATAGCCAACAGGTGAGTCCTGAACACTGTTAACTCAGGATTAATCTAAGGTATTACTCTACCAAATCAATATTCTTTCTTCTTGTCCCTTTTAAGGGACCTCTTCCCCTCTCTAAAAAATTATTCTTAGAAAGAGCGTAATATACTACTCCTGCCTTTGGAAATGGATATTCTGAAACAGTAATTTCCTGGAGGGAAAAAAAAAAGAGGGAGTGGGAGAACCCTTAAAGCACATTTTGAAATTAGACAAATCAAATTACTTCTCTTATAAGCTGCATAGTTCAATGACCAAATCACGCAGTAAAAAGTTTGTGCCACTAACTGGAATTCTTTGTATGTTGTCATACCGTTGTCTATATCCACACTCTTTTTCCTCAGAATTAAAGCAAGTCCCAAAAGTTCTGAAACTGGAAAAAACAGGAGTACAGGTAATCCACACAGAGGGTGAGGGATCACACATATTCTTACAGGTACTACTAGGGCTGAGTTTTCTCCAGTACTCCAAGTTACGTAGGTTCACAATCCGAAAGTACGTAAAAACCTCCCATCTAAGTAAAATACAGGATGTTTTTTAATCTCTGTTCTTTCATAACTTTCTCATACGTGGTCTCAGGGAGTACCCTATAATTCATATCTGATCCAGACTACTGGATCAGATATGAATAGAGTTGCCCATAAAATTGGCAACTCTATCCTGTGCAGGAGATAGCAAGTACTCATGTAAATATGAACATAAACCTCAGGAAGCACCAAGAATATTCATCCTTCTAAGTGATAAGTCTCCTGTACACAGCCTTATAGAGTAATTTCTTGTTCCTACTCGTATAGGCTTGCAAAGTGACAGATTTCTTTATAGGTGGTCCAAATCCTCAGGGCAACAGAAAGTTACAAATGTCTGACTGCTTCTGTACTTACATACGAAAAAAGATCTTGCCCTTGAAAAGCTGGGGGTTTTTTTACCAATTAGAGTTTTCAGGCTACTAGCCCAGATTACTGAATCTATTTAAAATTGTTATCTGTAATGTGAATTCATCTCTGGCCCGATTATCTTCACTCAACTCCATGCCAGGGTCACACTAAGCACACATATCTGCATTAAAGCAAATGGAGATTTTAAAAAAAAAAAAAAAAATTTCCTTATTACTGAAGGCCTAGTACTCGTCATTAATTCATCTGACATGTGTCACCAGAAAAAGAGAAAGGAGCATAACTTGAAGGCAGGAGCAGACACAACTGTCATGCCTGGGAGGCTGATCCCTCCTATTGCTCTGATGCTCTCCTCCTGTCTATGATAGAAAATTGAACCCTGCAGAGCAGACAAAAACATCCCTTTGGAAGCAGCTATTACGACTTGATTATGCTAGGTCTCCAGCATTATTAATACTTGCTGCTTGTGCTTGCCATTAGCTCCCATCAAGTTTTAATAACACTTTCTGAAGCAGAACTGGAAACATTTCTCACATCCAAATTAACACCTGATTATTTTTGTTCTGGTGAGGGTGGAATAAATACACAAAGCTTTTTTTTTTTTTCACTTTCAATTTTAGAACAAATGAATGTGGTTTTATAAATCATGACTGTGAGGCTGCTATTTTTCAAGTTTTTGATACCTCCTACAAATGAGCATATCTTTATTTTACAAGTGTTTTGCAGGGGTAATGGCAAGTTGCTTACCTTAAATTCCTTTCAACTTAATCCTAAATGTCAGTTTAACCAGAGTTTGTCAGTAAATTAGCCTCTTAACTTGCAGTTAGGGAAACTATTATGCAGTGGATCCAGGGACAGTACATAGCTGCTCCAAACTAGCCTGGTTCAGGCCTCCCACATGGAATATTAAAAGTGCTTTTGTGCCAAACACCTGCCATAGATCATCAGTAAAAGTTTTTTGGGATTCAAGCTGTTTTCATAAAATCTCTCTCCATTTTGTCCTAAGGTAGGTCTGTAGATGCAAGTGAGATGTCAGAAATGTCTTTTGGAGATGCCTATTTATGTGAAGAGTACATGACAAGATGAAGGTTACTCACTAGGCGCAGACAACAAACTTTTAGACTTCTGGTGTTCAAATAAATGAATGCAGTCCAGAAGAGTGTAGCTGCTACAGAGTGTATTTGTTGTCTAGCTTGTCACACTGAAGTGTCCGTGTGAAGATAAAATCCCAGAAGGCTGAATAAAACAGTTGTTTTGTTCCCATTAGGAGCATAAGAAATAAGATTAGTCATTGCAGTTTTATGGGCTGTATTAGATTCTCTGAAATTCTTTCTTGATTTAAAAAGAATTCTAAAAATATTGCAAGCTATTTTACTGCTTCTTTGACAAGTTATTAATTTATTATCAGAGCATCTCTGCATCTCAAAAAACATCAGGATTGCAATCAAAAGCAAGTTGGTTGAAACAGTTTTTGAAACAATCTGGTTCTTTAACAGTTCTTTATGTCAATAGTTTCAGGCACCTTTTCCAATTATGTACTGCATGGCCTTACATTATTAATGTGGGTTGGTGGGTTGGTGAAAGATTAGAAAAAGAGAAGTATTGATTTTTAAAGTGTTTGCTCAACACAGCATATATTTTTCCCACGTGAAGTCAGTAAACATGACTGCTTATGACAAGTATGGCATAACAAGTTCCTTGGATCACTAAAAGCACCTTTAAAATTCACATCACAGAATCACAGAATATGCTGAGTTGGAAGACACAAGAATCATCGAGTCCAACTCCTGGCCTTGCACAGCACCATCCCCAAGAGTCACACCATGCACCACAGAGCATTGTCTGAACACCTCTTGAGCTCTGTGAGGCTGGTGCTGTGACCATTGACCTGGGGAGCCCTACCCAGTGCCCAACCACTCTCTGAGTCAAGAACCTTTTCCTGCTATCCAACCTAAACTTCCTCTGACAGAACTTCAGGTCATTCCCTCAGGTTCTGTCACTG
>VZRJ01008047.1:182668-200827 GCA_013397565.1 Ptilonorhynchus violaceus | reverse complement strand
CCCCCCCCCCGCCTTTCCCAACGCACAGCCCTTTCCCTGGCCACCCGATGGCACAAGATGCCAGAAATTAATGTTCCAAAATCCCAGAGTCCCATCCCAAGGCGGCCTCGGCGCTCCCGGTGGTGCCGGTGCAGTTTGTGCTGCTGCGCTGTCTCCATCTCTTCGGAGAATCCCAGGAATTTCTGCTCAGAGCCCCTGTGACTACGAACGTGTTTAAGGAGCTGTGGGATGTGATGTCCATCCGGGCAAAGGGTGGAACGGGAATGGTGTGAGGGAGTTGGAGAGCTCGGTTTGGGGGATCTGAGGAAACTGGAGCTGGTTCGAAGGCAGCTGAGCCCAGCCCAGCTGATGGGACCCGGAGAGGAGCTGGGAAGGTGTTGGTGTATCCCGGGATCCTCCGTTCCCATCTGCACATCCCAGGGCCCCCAGTTTGGTCCCTTTTACCACTGGGGCCGTCTCTCCCTCACCTCGTGCAGCCTGAGCAAGTCCCCACACCCCACCCAGACCTTCAGCTGTCTCCACTCCCCCTTTCCCCTCCAGGCCTCCCCGTTTGCCCTCCAGTGCCCCCCACATCCCTGTTCACAGTTTTGTCCCCCCAGGATCCCAATTCCTCCCTTGGGACCCCTCCCCTTCCTCTTGGCTGTGCAGTGCAGCCCTTTCTTCAGCTTTTGGGGTTTCCCAGATTCCTCAGTCCTGCAGTGAAACCAAACCCTCCCCATTTACCTGCTGGTCACATCAGCCCCCCTATTTTCCCTCCAGTATGTCCCAGAGCTTTTCATGTTCCCCCCAGCGCACTCCAGAGCCCCCTGCTCACCCCCAGCTCTCGGGATTGCTCCGGTGCAGCTTTTGGTGCATCCCCCTTGGTCCCCTCTGGTGCCACCAGGAGCCTTTGGCCCCTCACAGGGCTCGGATAAAACAGGGAAGCTGCTTCACCCCAGCTCAAAATCACTTCCATTTTTAACTTCACTCCTCATTTGGGGCTTGGAGCAACCTGGTCTGCTGGAAGAGGTCCCCTCCCGTGGCTGGGGGATGGAATGGGATGGGTTTTAAGGTCCCTCCCAACCCAAACCATGCCCGAATTCCAAAATGAGGACCAACGGGGAAAGGTAAGTACAGGCAGGTTTATTGGGAAGGAAGCAGGCGGTGAAAGGAAAGGTCAGGAAGTGGGAAAAGGTATGGGAAGGTGAGTGTGGGGCTGAGCACAGCACATGGTGGGAAGTGCTTTGGGATGTGTTTGGGGATGTGGGAAGGGCGGGCTGGGTGCCTTCCCTGGCTGGTGGCCGGGTCTGCTGGAGCCAGCGAGTGCCGCTGTGCCGGTGCTCTCCAGACACCTGGGGCCACCCACACCCTCCCACCTTCTCCTGGTGCTTCTCCCACGGCTCTCCCGCCCCAGCATCCGGCTTTGGAGCTCCATGGGATTCCAGTGGGTCCAGCTGTGCTCAGCAAGGCAGGAAAAGTTTCCCAGCACTCGGGGCAGAGCCCAAACCTTCCCCAGTCCCTCACCCCTCTGCTCCTCAGTCCGGAGATGACACTCAGCCCCCGGGTCCTGGTCCCAGGAGTCTCCCTTAAACTGGAATTCCCTTTGCAGAAAGCCTGTGGGACGCAGATGATCCCAGCCCACCCCAAGGGGTGGAGGGAAGTGTTTTGGAGCCAGACCGAGCCCCTGCTCCCCCCAGAATGGGGCTGGGGGCGAGTTCCAGCTCTGCTCAGGGAGAGGATTGAGCTGTGGGAAAGGGACAGGGATGGATGTCCCGGCCTCGGGGCATGGCAATCATCTGGGATGTCCTTTACAATTCCTATTCCTGTGGGATCCCCCTTGCCCTGCCCCGGCTGAGCCCCCGGGGGGGCTCGGGAGCCGCCGATCCCTGCGCCGTGCCGGAGCCACGGGCAGCTCCTTCCCACCCCTGGGAGCGGCCGGCGCGGGGACAGGAGCGGGAGCTGCCACTGCTGCCAGGAAGGCTCCCGGGAAGGGCTCCTGGGAGGAGAGGAGCCATCGGCAGGAAAACAGGCTGGGAATACCCGCGGCGTCGGAACTCCATCCCTCACGGTACAGCCTCACCTGTTGCTCTCATCCCCGCGTGGAATTCCAAGGGGATATTTTGAATCGGGGCGATCCGGGGCTGTTTTTCCTTGGCAGATGCTGCTGGGCCATCCCGCGGGGCTGCTGGCGACCACCTGGGCGCTCCTCGCAGGTAAGGTGGCCCCTCCCGGCTGGGCTGGGTTGGGAGCCGGGACCGTCCCGCGGGATCCGCGCCGGGTCCTCGCCTCTTCCAAATCCCCGGAGAGGCTTTGGAGGAGCTTTGAGGCGAGCGTGGGGAGCTCTGGGCCGGACTTTTTAGGCGGGGTAAAAGGCTTAACGTGGAAGGCAAAAGTGTGTGTGTGTCCAAGGAGAGAGGAGGTGGAAGAGCCAGGCACAGCTCCCGGGATAAAAGCCTGCTGCAGCCAGGTTTATCCTGGGGCTGGTATGTGGGATAACACGGAAATACGTGTATATATGTTAATATGTGTGTGTTTGTGCTAAAAATATGTACTTAAAGATACGTGATGTACTTAAACCCACAAATTTTATTGTAGTTAAACTCATGTGAGCGTTTTCACTGCGCTCCTTAAATAGTCACTGGCTGCCTTGAAACACAAACCATGGAATCACAGAAGGGTTTGGGTTGAAAAGGACCTTAAAGCTCATCCCATTCCACACCCAGGTTGCTCCAAGCCCCATCCAACCTGGCCTCAGGCACTTCCAAGGATCCAGGGGCAGCCACAGCTTCTCTGGGCAACCTGTGCCAGATCCAAACGGACAAAGATTTTCAGGATGAGCAGCTAAAACAGCAAGGAAGCCCATTACCCTATAGGTTGATTTTGGGATGGTGTCAGTGAGCTCTCAGTGCCTGTAGGATGAGCTTTGGCCATTGCAGCTGTAAAAGATGAAGCGTTTCCTCTTTCCTTCAGCTCGTGGTTCTGTTCTGTATAAATAGTGTTTTCCCAGAGAAAAAGGATTTTGGGCCATTGAATTGTATTTTCTCCCTCCACTTCTAGTTGGGGGGGCAGGAAGGCACAAAAAGGGCTGTTTTTCAAGGTTATAGGGGTGAGAAATTAAAATCACCAGATTTACCTGGATTGTCCCACTGATTTTCCTTCCTACCTGCGCTGCAGAGTCCCTGGTGGGAGCAGCAGGAGTTTCTGGGGCTGTTTGCCTGGCAGGTGCGGTGGGAATGCAGGGGAACAGGTGCTTATCGGGGCAGGAGCCGAGCCAGGGCCAAGAGCAAACACAGCCTGTGCAGCCCGGGAGAATCCCTGTGCTCCCTGCCAGGCTCCGGAGCCATGGGGGCTGGGAATTCTCCCCTCCCTCTCCCTCTCCTCAAATACTCTCTTCTGGGAATGGGGGTCTGGGACCTTCCCACAGAGGATCCTCCTGAAGTCCTGGAGCACCTGTCAGAGCCCAAGTTGTGGCAAGCCCAGGAATTCTGGGGATACGGCTGCATCCTGCACTGCTGGGAGCATGTGGACACATTCAGCCCCAAACAAGACCAGGAATTTTGTGGCTGCCCCATCCCTAGAAGTGTCCAAGGCTGGGTTGGAGCAACCCGGGATAGTGGAAGGCGTCCCTGTCCATTGCAGGGGCTGGAATGAGATGAGCTTTGAGTTCCCTCCCGACCCAAACCATTCCAGGATTCTCTGAACTGGGAATGAGCCATGGAAATTAGGTCAGTATGACAAAAGTTCAAGTAGGAGAAGCTCGTTCCACCCCTCTGCCATGGGCAGGGACACCTTTCCCAGGACCAGTTGCTCCCAGCCCCATCCCTGCCCCTCTCCCTCCTCCCAGGGCTGCTGGTGCCGTTCCCTCCGGCTGTGGGAACAGCGGGACCTCTCCAGCAAAGAGCTGCTGCTGTGGGATCCTCCGTGCTGCTCCCTGGGCTCGACAACCTCACCCACAGCGATTCCATGCAGTGGGAATTCCTCAACGGGACCAGCTCCCACACCATCCTGCAGCACAATGGGGGGGCTGACACCCCAGCCATCCGCACTCCCTACACAGGACGAGCCATTTTCCACCCATCCAATGGATCTCTCCTGCTGGAGGATGTCCAGGAAAGCGACAGTGGCATCTACAGAGTGACTGTCCACACAGGGGACAGGAAGAGCCTGGAAATCCTGCTGGAAGTCCTCAGTGAGTGGTGGGAGAGGGAGGGAGGAGCAGGGGGATGGATACAGGCAGAGTCTGTGCATGGACCATGGGCCTGACCAAGGGCGTTGGAGAAGGGATTTGTGGGAAGGCTGATGGGCAGTCCTGAGCTTGTTTGAACCTGTCATGCTCAGAGGCAGCACCAAGGACACCTTGGAAAGAGCTTCCCAGCCTGTCTGAGGGGAGCAGATCTGGAGGTGCTGCCCAAGGAGACCTTCTAGGGGTCCTGGCTGGAACAGAGGGACAGGTTCATTATTGGAAAGGCAATTCCCTCCCTTGTTTTCCACTCTTCAGTGCAGGGATGGAGGGACTGATGGGAGGATGGAGGAATGATGAGAGAGGCTGGCGGGATGATGGAGGAACCAGCTGTAGGATGGAAGGAATAGTGGGGTGATAGAGGATGGAGGGACTGGCAGGATGATGGAGGGACCAGTGGGAGGATGGAGGGACCGGTGGGAGGATGGAGGGACCAACAGGGGGACGGAGGGACCAGTGTGATAACAGAGGGACTGGTGGGAGGATGGAGGGACCAGCAGGAGGATGGAGGGACCAGTGGGATAATAGAGGGACCGGTGGGTTGCTGTGTATCCGCTGCCACCTGCAGCGTCCCTCCAGCGCCTTGCCAGGGGACACCCGGCAGAGCCCACGGAGCAGGGAGGGTTTCTGGAGAAGCCCCCACCCCCCGAGCCCGTTTGCCCTCTGCAGGCGCCAGCTGCCACCACAGAGACGAGAGGCACTTGAAATGGCCCAGCAGTCCCTCCTCGATCCTGCTCCCGGCAATTCCCTCAATCTGCTCCGGCATTATCCGTGCCCTCGCTAATCGCGCTGCGGCCACAATGGTACCGCAGCCCTTCGCCACCCGGCTCCCCGTCCAACCGCACACAATCCCGGTGGGATCTGCTGCCTCCTCCGCTTTTTCTCATTTCCTGACGCATTTCAAACTGCCCAGTATTTACCCACATCCATTAAAAGCAATGATTCAGCTGGAAAAAAAAAAACAAAACAGTCTTGGAGAGCAGAGCAGCAGGACGGAGTTCCCAAGGGAAAGGCGCTGTGGTGGATGCTGTGGCGGCAATTGCAGCCCAAGGGCCCATCACGGGTGCTCCAGGTCGTGTCCACTGGGACAGGTTTCCAGAGAAGCTGTGGCTGCTCCTGGATCCCTGGAAGTGTCCAAGGCCAGGTTGGACAGGGCTTGGAGCACCCTGGGATAGTGGAAGGTGTCCCTGCCTATGGCAAGGCGTGGAATGGGATGAGCTTTAAGGTCCCTTCCCACCCCAACCACTTCCTGATTTTGTCTGAGGGGAGTGCTGGGGTCTGTGTTCCCTTTCCAGAGCCCGTGTCCCGCCCTCGGCTCCGGACCAGCGCTCTCATGGCTCGGGCCACCGGCGAGGTGGTGTGTGAGGTGGCAGAGGGCAGCGTGGACACCATCACCTGGAAGAAGGACGGGCAGCCCCTTCCCCCAGACAGAGTTTTCCAGCTCTCCCACAGCCGCAGCGTGTTGTACCTGAGGCCGGCGAAGAAGTCGGACTGCGGCTCCTATTCCTGCAACGCCAGCAACAGGATAAGCTGGCAGGAAACCTCCCTGGACGTCACCATTGCAGGTGATGGGTTTTTGCCTCCTCCACCCTTCCCTGGGGACGGCTCGGTGCTTCCATCCCATCCCTCTGCCTCCATCCCCACGGTCTGGCCGCCCTCTCCGTGCGGTGGTGCCTACACGCTGCTGACGGGAGCTCCCCACCATGGGATGATCCGCAGCAATTCCCAGTGTCTGATCCCACCAAGGCACAGTCCTTGGCAGGATATTGGCTGTTCCCTCTTGGAGAGGGCCCTGGCCAAGGTGATGGTGAGCAGGAGATGGGCAGGGGGGTGGCTGGGGAGCCTGTGAGGAGCACCCACCCCAGGCTGGACACTTCATGAGGCTGATTTGGCCACCAGATAGCAAATCCATGGAATCTGTCCTGGTGATGGAGGAGCCCTGCGGCCACCAGAGCCAGCCATGCTGGTCCTGCCGATGTCCCGACTCCCGCCCCTCGGGGTTGTTGTTTTCCAGGTCTCTCCCATCTCCTGAAGGACACCCTGAGGATTGTGGTGGTCGCTGTGGTCTTTGCTGTTGTCACGGCGTGGGGATTAGTTATTCCCGTCTGCCAGTCCGAAAAGCTCAGGATAAGTGAGCTGGGGGAGCGGGACCCTATTTCCCTTATCTGGGCTGGGGCGGGGAGAACCAAGAGCATTGCTGTGGGACGCCCCAGGTCCTGGGATATCCTACAGCATCCGGGAGGGGATGGGCTGCATCCCACCCTGAGGGAAGGGTGGGAGCTGGCACTGGGTTCCCGAGGTCGCAGCAGTCACCCCCCACTGCTCTGGGTGTTTAGGGGGGGAGCTGTGGAGGTGGCTCAGCTCCTACACCTGCGGGGTGGCGTGCATCGCCTGCATCCTGGACGGCACCGCCGGGATCCTCTGGATGTGGGAGGAAGGTAGGAGGGGGCTGCAGGGCGGATGGGAGGGAGGGGGGAAAGACCCCATGGGAGATGTAGAGTCCGGTGGGGGTCAGAGAGGAAGGCAGTGGGGGACAGGGGGGTCACACCATGACACACAGGGGGACAGACCCATCCTGAGCAATGCCTGTGATCTCCAGGTGAGGGGGAGCCTGGACCACCATGTGCGTGAAACACCCATCAGTACAATTAATACATTAATAAATCCCCTTTGCCCAGAGCCCTTTCCCAGGGTGAGTCCCAGAAGGACAGTAAAATGATCAAGAGATGGAGAGGCTGCTTGTAAGGAAAGGCTGGAAATCAGGAGAGGGTGGGAAAGGGATGTGATGGAAGGTTACCATCAGGAAGTGCGATGTAACATTGGGTTCTCCGCCTCATCCCATTGCCTTTCAGGCCCTTCTGCTGCCATCATGCTGCCTGAGATCATCCTGAGCTACCTCACAGTGGTGAACTTCCTGGTCTCCTTCACCGTGATTTTCCAGCCTGTGGATTTCAGCCATCTGAAGAGCAAAAAAGGTGAGCGGTGCCACCAAAGATGGACAAAAGTGGTCCACAGGGGTTATTCTGCCCAAAACGTCATCCTCAGCTCTTTGGAATGAAAACTCCGGTGCTGACTCAGGCTGGTGGATCCCTCACCAGAGCGTGGGTGAGGCCAGCCCCCACCCACACCTCCGGACAGTCACCCACATCCCGTTTTCCTGTCTCCCTGGGCAGCGCAGCGCACGATGGCCTACGCCGCGCCCGGGGCCGTGCTGGCCGTGGTGCTGACCACCACCGTCCTCATCAAGAAAATCCACCATCGCCACGGTGAGTGGGGACACTCCAGGGACCTCCCCAAAGCCACAGCTCGTGTAATCCCCACATCCCATCAGTCCGGCCGTTGGAGATAGACCTGCTCCAAAAAAACCCCCAACAAACCGGGGGTTTCAGGGAAGTGAAACCTTTGCGGGAGCAAAATTCAGTTTCAACACCCTCCGTCTATTTTATTTCCTGTTTTTTGTGTGTGTGAGTGTTTTCATGGTGGCAACTCACCTTCCTCCTTTCTCTTCCCCTGCCCACTGCCGACTCCTGGTTTCTCCGGTGGCAGAAGAAGGATGCACGGAGCTCGTGGGCGTGACCATCCTGGTGGTCAGCACGGCGGCTGTGTCAGCCCTCCCTCTCTTCGCCATCGGCCTCTGCTGTAAGTCCCCTCCCCTTCATCATCTCCCAGCTCTTCCCAGTGCCTCCGGCTCCCCACACCATCCAGCAGCCATGGGAATTATGGAAAAGTGGTTTATTTGGCTCTTGTGAAGCCCCCATGGTCGATGGTCTCCACTGGCTGTTTCCCTTCCCTGGTGACCCCCAGCCACCGTATCCCAAATGCAACGTTCCATCCTTGGTGTCTCTCACATGTTCTCCCGATGTGGGAACAGATTTGTCCTTTGACAGATCATGCGACGCAGGGCTGGCGGAAAGACCGTGACATCTGCCGGACGGACAAGGCGAGGTAGACCCTTTGTTCCTATTTTCCATGTACATTCTTATTTTCCATGTACATTCCTGTTTTCCACATGAATTTGTACCGTCCTGAACCGAAAGAACTGGGATATGGAAACTCTCCCGTGCTTCGGTTTAAGCCCCAGACCCCAAGAAAGATGCATTCCAGCACTGCCCTCCAGCCCCTGGGGTCATCCTGGGTTAACTGGGAGGCTCTAGTGGGGTCCCCACCCAGCAAAGCGCTTGAGAGCCCACTCAAAGCTCCCCCTTATGGCCTCAACATGGAGCTTTTGAATCCTCCTGGATTCATGGAATCACAGAGTGGTTTGGGTGGGAAGGAAACTTATCCAGTTCCACCCCCTGCCATGGGCAGGGATACCTTCCACTAGCTCAGCTTTCTCCAAGCCCCATCCAGCCTGGCCTTGAACACTTCCAGGGATCCAGGGGCAGCCACAGCTTCTCTGGGCAACCTGTGCCAGGGCCTCCCCACCCTCACAGGGAGGAATTTCGATGCTCAGCCTGTCCTCTCTCCTCTTCCTTCCAGCTGCTTCGAAATGTCTCGGCTGGGCCCCAAGGACACCGTTCCCAGCTGTTAGAGATCCATGGGAGTGTTTCTCGCTTGGCTGAGCCAACCCAAGGCTTCCCCCAGCTTTAATGGGGTCGGGGCTCTCCATGTCATTTCCTCTACAATCCTCATAATAAATGTCCATGAAATCAACCGGATTCTGCCTTTTTTTTTTTAATAAAACAGACCCAGAGGAGGCCGAATGCACATTTCCCCCTTTCTTCCTCTTTCGTCTTTATTTAATGCTTGTGGATGACCCAACGGCCCCACCCCACCCTTCCATGTGTCACTTCTCACTCCCTGGGCAGATGATCTGAGGGCATGTTTTGGGGTGCTCTCCCCTAAATCCATCTGCTGCCTGTCCCCTTTAGTGTGGAACAGCATCTCCAGGGGACCACTGCGAGGTTTGGGGGGCCAGGATTGGGGTGCTGCCCACAGGGGAGGTCTCACTCTTTATAGCCAGCAGGAATATGGATCCTTATCCACTTCATTTATATTTTTTTTGGTCCTCCTCCTTGGATTTTCCTGCCTGAACAGGCACTGTCACACTCACCTCTTGGCCTCCAACTTCCCCCCTTCCCATGTAGGAAAATCACAGCTCCTGGGCCCCTTGGGTCAAGAAAATTAGGAGAAATCCTGTTTTCCACACTTTCCATGGACCCCTCTCCAAACAACCTGCCTTGGGAGGAGCATGCAATGATTACCAGGATTTAAATAAGATGGAGACACAAGAAAAATGGACACCAAAATGAAGAGTGGGGGTTGGACCTGGAGCACCCCGTGGTTCCCCCCCGGATAAGCGACGGCTTGTGGCGGGATTAGTCGTTGGGATACAAGGAAATCACAACCCCGTAGCTTCATCCCAGGCTGAGTGGGCAGGGCCTGGCAGGTTTAGTGGACATCAAACCACAAGAGGCCACAGAGGTCATCGTGGCCTCAGCTAATTGCCAATTGCTAATTACACAGAGCAAAAAGTGGGGAGAGCCAGGGATGAGGTAACTCATGGATGTAACGAGTGTCTCCAAAGCACCCTCAGCCCACCAGGATTCCGATGTCATGGTGAGCTTCTCGCTGGCCCCTGAGATCGTGGCTGTATCAGAGGGAGGAGGTAAGAATTCACCATTTCTGGGGCTTTTTAAAGTTTTTTTTTTGTTTTCCCCCATCCCAGGTATTCCTGTAGCTGGGCCCTCCAGGGAGCCTCATGGCCAGCCCAAGGAGAACAGACACAATCCAATGGGTCCTGCCCTTTGAAAAGGGAATTTTTTCCCTCTTACAAGAATCTCTGATTAATTGTGGATGGGAAGGAGCTTCCCTGAGGAGCATGGGCCATGTTTGTACATCCCTGAGCCTTCTTCCCAGCTCCCTGTCACCCTGGGAGCAGTAAATAATGTTTATTTATCGATTTTGTGTTTGCTGAGCCCTTGCCAGTAATCTCTGGCCTTTCTGTACTATCATTAAGGGTAAAAGCAAGAGTGGCTGGTTTAATCCAGCAGGCTAAGCCAGACCTGCTGAGGGCTGCTCAGGACCATGGACAGGTGGGTTTGGGATGCTGATGAGGATGGAGATATCACAACCTCCCTCCTGGTCACCCTCAGTCAGGCAGGGTTCTTGCATTTGGGGTGAATTTCCCGATTAATGTGTCCGTGGGCACTACTAAAAATACCTTGATGAGACCCCCTGAGCCTCTCCCAGCTTCTCCTCAGATGTGGGATGCTTCAGCCCCTGGATCAGCCTTGTGGATGGTCACCCTTTGCTGGACTCTCTCCAACCAGCCCATATTCCTCCAGAGCTGAGGAGCCCCCAGCTGGGAACTCACCAGTGCTGAGCAGAGGAGAAGGGTCCCCTCCCTCGACCTGCAGTGTCATGGAATCACCAAGGTTGGAAAAGTCTCCAAGACCATTGGTCCAACCGCGATGCTCCTCCTTATGCAGCTCAGGACTCTGCTGGACACCTTTGCCTTGCTGGATCACGGTGTCCATGGTCAACGGGGTGTCCATTGTCAACATGGAGTTCCATGGTCAATGTGGTGTCCATAGTCAGTGTGGTGTCCATGGTCAGTGTGGTGTTCGTGGTCAATGTGGTGTCCATGGTCAAGGTGATTTCCATGGTCAACATGGAGTTCCATGGTCAACGTGGTGTCCATGGTCAGTGTTATGTCCCTGGTCAATGTGGTGTCCACGATCAGTGTGGTGTCCATGGTCAGTGTTATGTCCATGGTCAATGTGGTGTCCATCATCAATGTGGTGTTCTATGGTCAGTGTGGTGTCCATGGTCAAGGTGATGTCCATGATCAACATGATGTCCATGGTCAGTGTGACGTCCATGGTCAAGGTGACGTCCATGGTCAAGGTGATGTCCATGGTCAATGTGACGTCCATGGTCAAGGTGATGTCCATGGTCAGTGTTATACCCACGGTCAGTGTAATGTCCACGGTCAGTGTGCTGTCCATGCTCCACGTGTTGTCCACGTTACAATGCTCCATCCCACGAGGAACGTGCTGTAAGGACTCGGTGCCTGTCGTGGGCAGGTTCTGGTGTGAGCAGCTGATGGAGCAGCCAGAAAGGCCATAACAGGAAAATTCCTGACAGAAGTGCTCGCTGAGATGCCGGCAGAAGACATCTGGAATTCAGGGCACTGCCAGCCTGGGATCCAGAGCATCCCTGAGGAGCGTGGCTGGCGTCCAGAAAGGGCCACTGGGTACTCAAGAGCCACAAACAGCCCCAGACGCCCTGATAACCACAAAACCAAGAAACAGCAACAATAAACATCATTTGGGAAAGGGAAAATGAGTAAAAGAAAAGGTGGGAAACAGTCTGGGAAAGCAGGATGGTATTGGATGTTTCAGCTGGAGGATGAAAGAAAGAGCCCGGGGAAAGCAAAAGTTGATCTGACAAAAATAGAAAATCGGATTATCTGAGGGTGGTTCCATGTGAAACAGAAATACCAGCTCCAGGGAATGCTGTCCTGCACCCCCTCCTGTCACTACGGCATCCACAATCACTCATTTCCTCCCCAAAATCAGCCTCTCCCTGCAGGAATTTCTCTACCTGAGCTGGACCCCACCAGGGGATGGTGGCCTGGCTCTGGATTCCAACATGGATCAACCTCCAGGGAGGCTTTGTCCAGCACGGATTTGCTTCGTTCCTGGAGTGGTTGGGCGAGCCCTGGTGCCACTGCCAATAGCACATCCACAGCTCTTTGTGTAAGATACACGTGGGAGTAGCATGAAATACGCACTTTTCTGGGAGTAATCCTGTAGTAACTTGAAAAACACCCTGCCTTTACCAGCAGCGAAGGTGGGGGAAGGACATGGAGGCACGAAAACCAGGATGGGAGGAGGTGGATGCTGTCAACAGCTCTTCCTCAGGTACATCCCAGGGCGTCTGACACACTCTGGATTTATTTACTCAGGGCAGGATTAAAGTCACACCCGGCCTCTGCCAGGGGCTGTTTTTCCAGGCTGTCACAATGCATGGAGGTGTTCCCTGCAGCCCAGAGGAGACTTTTCCAACCACAAACGGCTGCTGAGCACGACCCTGCACCCACAGGCCCCCACATGAACCCCAAACCTCTCAAAAAGCCCCCCTGGGTGAGCCAACCCAGCTCCTTGGGAAGCAGCTCCTCCCTGGGCAATGCCAGGGCGGCTGCCAGGCCTCCGTGACTCAGGGAATGGGGACAGGTTAAAAATACCCTCACCCGGATTTGGAGAGGAGCTGTTGGGCTGTTTTTAACCCCAGCGGAGTCCCTGAGGCTGTCACTGCCACTGGAGCCAGGTGAGGGAAGGGATGGGGACAAAGGAACCCCACAGCAGGAGAAAAAGGTGTCCCCAGGAGCAGTGGATCATCCCACAGGGCTGGACACCGGGATAAACCCAGTATTCCCAGGTCTGCCACCAGCTACAACCAAGGGCTGATTCCCATCCCAGCCTACCACAGGTTCCAGATAGCCCTAGGGGGCATTTCCCACCCCTAAACATCACAGCAACATCCTCTGGGATAACACACACTCTTTATTAGCAGCAACAGACATTAAAAAAACCATAAAGTCTCCACAACAATTCGCAGGTTAACTCCCCAAAATGCTTAGAAAAGTGTTTTTCATAGAACGTTTTCACACCTGCAAGTGCAACAGGGAACATGACAACCTGCCCTGCAGCTTCCAACGGGGTGGGAATCTCATTTATTCCACCCAAACTCCTCTGCTTCCTTTCACTGCTCCACGAAACCCCAGGCTGAGATGGCTCGTTGCTGCCAGCCCCAAATATCCCAGTGATCTCTCCCACAGTTTTCCAGTTTGCCCTGAAAGAGGCATAGGACAGCTCAAGGATGGGATTTGAGCCTCTCCCAGGAGATCTCCTCCAGGGTGAAGGGATAACTCCAGGGAGAGGGAGCTGCCTGCTTGCCTGGCCGGGAAAGCCCCTGTGGCTCTTCAGGCAAGACCCCAGCATGGAAACACCCCCTGGATCAGGAGCCTGGATTACAGAGAGGCTTGGATTACCCAACCTGCGCCAGAGGTGCTGGGAACTGACTCAGGGATGGCCCTGGATCCGGGATCGCCCCCATCGGATTGAAAGGGGGGGTGCAAATGCCCCAGGGTGACATCAGCACCCCGGGAGAGCATCCAGTTCTCTCCAGGCTGGAGATGCCTCCAGGCTCAGCAGAAGGAATAACGTCCCCTTCACAGCAAAGCCCAGGAGAGCCCTGCAGAAGCAGCACAGGGATGGAGGGGACAGGAGGGGACAGGAGGGGACAGGAAGCAGGACTGCCCTGGCCATGTCCAACCAGGCCAAGGCTGCCATCACCCGCAGGAGCAGCAAACGGGAAGGACAAGCCGGCACCAGCACTCCTGCTGGGAAGAGCAGGGGATGGCCCCAGGAATGTCCCCAGATCCTGCAGAGCCCAAGGCTGGAGGAGATGGGCTCGGGAGCATCCCTACATCAGCCGGCTGCAGGGATTTCTTTGGGATTTGCTTTCAACAACTGAACTCCTTTGCTGCTCCCCCATTCCCAGCCACCCTCCGCTGCCTCTGCTCCCCTTCTGGATGCACACCCAGCAAAATCCTGCCCTTTCTGCTCCCTCCAAGGGTCACACGGAGCGGGATGCCCAGAGCCTCAGCCCCTGAGCCCCCCTGGCACAGCAGGACACCGGGAGGCAGCCCCAAGACTGTGGATTTGCCCAGCAGAGACAGCGACTCTTTCCAGAGCCATCAGCCCATCCAGGCCTCTGGAGGAATCCAGAAAGACAGAGGGCTGGAGCAGGTACATCCCTCTCCCCAGGGATGCACAACAGGAAGAGCAGGACAACACAGAAATAGTCCAAACCAGTGTTTTCCAAAAAAACGGTCGCAGCTTTCAGCAGCTTGAACACTTCAGAGGTGAGCCAGGAGAGGCTGGGATGGGACGGGACACCTGGCACTCCCAGCAGGATCCATCCTCAGGGAAGGGCAGCAGCTGATCCAGCTCTACCTGTAAGGAGAAGAGAGGTCCAAGTCTTGTCCCAGCACAGATCCTCCTTTTGCTGTTCTCTTGGAACCCTCCAAGGCCTCGGGCAGCTCAGGGTGTCCCATGGCAGCAGTGGCAGTGCCACAAGGTCTGGACTTCTGTTCCACTCCAAATTCCAGGAGCTACCTTGGCCAATTTATCCGTGGGAGGAGTTCCCTGGGATGGGCACAAGACACCTGAGAGCTCTCTTGTTCTGAACCCGCCACAACCTGGGATGAGTTTTCCATCCTTAGGGACTCACATCCTTGTCCTCACCCTCCGGGAAGCTCCAGTGAACAGCCCGGGTGTGTTTGTGGTCACACACAGTGAGCCATTCCTGAGAAAATCTCGAGCATCACTCACTTCCCAGAAATCTCTGGAGTATTCAAAAGCCCACCCACTACAGAGCATGTTCCAGAGCTAAGATAACCAGGAGTCTCAGGCTCTGGATGGGGAAACCAAGAACATTTCCAGAGTAAATCCCAGTGGGGATTAAATAGAGGGCACAGCAAATCCCTTGAGCCTCTGGAGTGGGAGAGCAGCCTCTTACCACAGAGGCTGGAATGGCATCCAGAGCTCTCCCACCCCTCCTTGTCTTACTCTGGTCCAGCCAAGGATAAATTTGGGCTTGTAGAGAGTAAATTTTGGCTGGAGCAGCAGGGCCACCCTAAGAGGGGTCTGGAGGCACCTTACCAACAGCTGTCACACTGGCGGTCCCTTCTCTGGTACCAGACGAAGACTCCTGGGGACAGAGCAGACAATCCCAGAGAATCAGAGAACCCCAAAATCCCAGAACCTTTTGGGTTGGAAGGGACCTTTAAAGCCCATCCAGCTCCAACCCCTGTCATGGGCAGGAACACCTTCCACTAGAGCAAGTTGCTCAGAGCCCCCTCATCACCATCATCATCATCCTCCTCCTCTCCATTAAACACCCTGGAGATGGATTTTCCAGCTGGGAAACCTCAATCCAGGAGCCCATCAGCCCTCCCTGACACAGGGCTGGGGTTTGGGGTCTCCTCTGCTCACCCCACAGGTCCCACCCCAACAACAGCCGGGGACCAGCTCTGGTGTCCCCAGGGACAAGGGGAGTGTGATGGAATGACGAGAGCAGGAGCACAGCCAGGAGCTTTTCCAGCACCTCCCCAGCACCCGGAGGCTTTTCACAGGAAAAACCTGAAATCTTTGTGCAATACAAAAACACAGCCACACCCCCCAGGGAGAACCTCCCACTCCATCCAAACCACCGCAGCCAGGTCCAGGCTTGGGCGGGTCTTGGTTTTTTTCGCAGTTGGCAATCTGAGAGTTCAAATCCCCACCTTGCCAGGGATTAGGGGTGGGATGGGCTGGAAAACACACTCTGCAGCTCCAAAAAAGGAGGAAAAGCCAGACTGGAAGCACATTTCCCTTCTGAGGGCAGAAAACCCTCAGAGCACGGCAGGGGCTCGGTGCTGTCACCCTAGAAGGGATGTGTGACATCCCCTGGCACCCATGGGATTTTGGGAGGGGCTGTCCCAGACCAGCACAGTCAAATATCGTCTCCTGCCTGTCCTGGACACGCAGGAAGGGATTCCATGATGACCTTCCCACTCATGTCTGGGAGGAGGGAGATGAGGGAAGGCCAAGGAGGACAACAGAGGCCAGCATGACCTCCTCAGACTGGGGACACCCTGCTGGAAACAGCAGCTGTGACAAAGGGGATGAAGCCCAAGGGATGCCGGGGTGGGAAAGCCAGGTTGTGGCAAGGATGTGCCACATGGGACCCTCTCCCCCACCTCTTGCAGCCACAGCAGCTGCCATGGTACCCACCAGCCAGGCACAACCAGGGCAAAGAGCCATCCCAGCACCCCTGTGCTCCACCCCAGCACCCATTCCTCCATCCCAGTACCCATTTCTCCACCCCAGTACCCATTTCTCCACCCCAGCACCCATTTCTGCATCCCAGTACCCACCTACAAGTGAGCCAACGACGACACAGCCCAGGACCACGGGCAGCACCACATTGGCAGAGTCTGCAAAGGGGAGAATCCCGAGCTTCTGCACCAGAGCGAATTTAACCCCCACCCAACACCCTCCAAGGAACACCTGCCCAGGGCCATGGGGGCACAGGGAGACAGAACCCCTTTTTCGGGGCTGTCTGCCCCGTTTCTCTCCCTGGGCTTGGGGCAGGGGAGCACTCACTGTGGACGTGGAGCAGGAAGGAGGTCTCGTTCTGGCTCACGGCGTTGCTCACCACGCACGTGTAGTACCCGCTGTCGTTGATGGACGCCCGCAGGATGCACAGCGTGGTGTTCTCCACAAACTGGATGCGCTCGCTTCCCAGGAGCAGCTCCCCGTTTTTCTTCCACCAGTAGACGTCCGCCTTCCCTTCCAGCACGTTGCAAACCAGTTTGGTGTTGCCTCCCGCCTTCACCGAGGAGTTGCCCACGATCTCCGGCTCGGACAGCGGCTCTGGGAGAGGCGCGGGAACCGTCAGCGCTCCGGCCCGCGGCGATCCCGGCTCCCGGGCGCGGCGGAGGCTCGGGCACTCACCGACAACGCTGAGCTGGAACCAGGCCGTGGCCTCCTCCTGGGAGCGCAGGCGGTACAGGCGGCTGTCCCCGAGCTGCAGCACCACCCGCAGCGACAGGTCCGATGCGTTGAACGTCGTGCGGTTCTCGTAGAGCCGGGACATGATGCGGGGCGGGCCGAAGGTGTACCTGAGGATGACTCCCTCCTCCGAGCCGGCTCGGTATTCCCAGGACACGGGCCCGCCGCCCCGCAGCGCCGGGGCCGTCAGCAGCACGGTGCAGCCCACGGCCGACACCAGGCTGCCCGCGGCCGGGCGCAGGTCGGCGGCGTAGCAGGGAGCGAGCGTGCGGGCTGCAAGAGAAACCTGCGCTCACCCCGCAGCTCCGGGGATCCCGCCCGGGATCCCACCCGGGATGTGCTGCGGGAACCCTCCTGGCTCAGCTGCTCAGCGGTGCTGAGGAGGGAATTATTTATAGAATCATGAATCAGGGCAGGGTTCGGGTTGGATGGGATCTTAAAGATCACTCAGTTTCATGGGCAGGGAACACCTTCCACTAGACCAGGGTGCTCCAAGCCCGGTCCAAGCTGGCCTGGAACACTTCCAGGGATCCAGGGGCAGCCACAGCTCCACTGGGAAACCTGTGCCAGGGCCTCACTGCCCTCACAGGGAAGAATTTCTCCCAATATCCCATCTAACCCTGCCTTCTGGCAGTGGGAAGCCATTCCCCCTTGTCCTGTCATTCCAGGCCCTTGTCAAGTCCCTCTCCAGCTCCCTTGGAGCCCCCTTAGGCACTGGAAGGGCCTCTAAGGTCTCCCAGAGCCTTCTCCAGGTGAACACCCCCAGCTCTCCCAGCCTGGCTCCAGAGCAGAGGGGCTCCAGCCCTCGGACCAGCTCCATGGCCTCCTCTGGACTCGCTCCAGCAGCTCCATGTCCTTCCTGTGCTGGGACCCCAGGGCTGGGGCAGCTCTGCAGGTGGGGTCTCACCTGAGCAGGGCAGAGGGGCAGAATCCTCCCCTTCCCTGCTGCCCACGCTCTGGGGGTGAAGCCGAGCTGGCCGGGCCGTGTCGAGCTTCTCATCCACCAACACCCCCAACTCTGTAAGCAGCGACATGGAAATGCTCCCTCCTGCTTGGCCGGGGCACAAATGGAGCGGCGGGACCCCCCCGGGCACAGCCACCGCCCGCGGGCCCCTGCCAGGAACTCGCGCTGAGAGCCGAGAAAAGCCGCAAGTCCCTTCCCGACCTTCCCCTAAAAGCTTTTCCCCAGGATTAAGGCGTGCCCGAGCCTGGAGTCGCCTTCGCGTCTTAAATCAGGCGCCAGGAAAAGCTTCCTAAACGCGGGACCGGCTCCATGCGGCGGGGGGGGGCTCCCGCCCGCCTTTCCCCCCGCGTCCCAACTCGTCCCGACTCAGCCAAACCCGCCCGAAACGCGCCGGGCGAGACCCTCGGGCA
>VZRJ01008047.1:129296-175248 GCA_013397565.1 Ptilonorhynchus violaceus | reverse complement strand
GCCGAGCTCCGCCCGGAGCTACAGATCCAGCTGTGGAGGAGGGGGAGGAGGGGTGGACAGTGTCGCAGATCCAGATGTGGAGAGACGGCGCCTTTGTCCTGGGCTCGCCTGGAGCTGAGGGTTTGCACTGGGGGGAGGGGACTCTGCCCTGGGATCCCATCGGAGTCTCCAGCCCCAGATGGGAATGCGGGGGGGACTTGCCTGGGCTCCAGGCCCCACTGACCCCTGGTTCCTGCTTCATCTCTCCCTCCCCCCATTCCCATCTCCCCCACACTCCAGGACCCCCAATTCCTCCTCACCCCGTTTGTGAGATGCTGGAACCCCTCCCATACCAGCACCCCCCCATTCCAGCAGCTCTTCGCTTGCTCCAGTGCAATCCCACGAACTGTGCTGGGATCCCGCCATTCCCACCTCCCGTGGGGTCACTCAGGCAAAACCACTCCCAAACTTGGCCGTGACGAGTCTGATCCTTTCAACAGCCTCCCCAGCCCCTCCCCTCAGCCGCTGATTCCGACCCACAACAACCTCCCAGCGGCGGGAGGGAAACGCCAGACGGGAGATCCATGGGGAGAGGGAAATTTAGGGCTGCCAGCAGCTCCATGGATGCCACCCTCATCCCTCAGGGTGCCGCAAAAGAAAGGTCCTATAACGCCAGACATTCCACAAATCACACCAGAGACGGGGAAAAAGGGAAAAGCCCTGCCCACGGATACAGGAGGAATAAACAGTCTGTCTGGAGCCAGCGGAGCATCCTTTGGAGTGGGCTCCAGCCCTCCCTTTGGGCTTTGTTTCCATCCCTGGGTCACATGAGGTCCCGCTGTGAGGGATTTACATGAAAGGCGGAGAGAGGAGGGGAGTGGGGAGACACAGCCCCGCGGAAGAGATGGAAGGAGGAGAAAACCGCTGTAGTGGATAATTTGGGCTAATTTCAGCGGCCGGTCACTGGATCCTGCATGGGATCTGTGCTGGGAATGGGGAGTCAGTCTCCTGGAGCCCCTTTAGGCACTGGAAGGGACTCTAAGCTCTCCCTGGAGCTTCTCCTCTGCAGGCAGGACCCCCCCAGCTCTCCCAGCCTGGCTCCAGAGCAGAGCGGCTCCAGCCCTCGGAGCAGCTCCGTGGCTTTCTCTGGAGCCGCTCCAGGACCTTCCCGTGCCGGGCTGGCCCCGGTTCCGCGGGCACACGCCGCGCTCAGCCCGGAGGAGCTGCCCCAGCACGCACCCGCCGCGAGCATTCCATGGGAACAGCCCCATCCCTGCCTGGGGGATTCGCTGCCTTGGCAGCGCCCGGCGCACCCACCTGGGCGGGCAGGTGCGTGCAGGAGCAGCCTCCGAGCTCTCCCGCAGCCCAGCCCGGGGAATGGCCGGGGGCAGGTCCGGCCGGGGGCTCAGGAGTGCAGAAATGAACCAAATCCCTTCAATCCGACCTCACGCAGTCCTGCGGATTTAGAGGCTGTATGGACCCCAAAGTCCTGTGGATACAGAGGCTGTCTTGATCCCGGTATTCTGTGGATTCAGAGGCTGTATCGATCCCAATGTTCTGTTCATAGAGAGGCATATCCACATATAGACGGGATACAGACCCCACCCGTGAGCACGTCCTGGTAGGAGGCAGCGAGTACCCACAGCTGGGGTAGGAAGGGGCCTGAGGGGGCTCGGACCAAACCGGGACGTGGGGGACACGTGAGGTGCTGGAGGTGGCCAAGCCCCAGGTGACCACGTGGCCACCCAAGGACTCCTGGGTCTGTCCTGGGACCTGGGAACCACCCAGGTGATAGAGGTAGGGTGGCCAAGGTGCTGGTGTGTTCATTCCCAGCTCCTGGCACACGGATTCAGGGCAGCCATCCCATCTGAGCCTCAGTTTCCCTGGACAGCAGCATGGTGTGGTGTGACCCTGTGGTCAGGGGTGACGGTCCTATGGCCACGCCACGGCCAGAGTAGAGCTGGGACAGCCCCGGGATAGCCCTGGGACAGGCCCAAGGAGGGAAGACTTCCCAGCCCCAACCACGAGCCAGCACAGGGAAGTGCCTGAGCCCTGCCTGGGCTGCCCCGGCACTGCTGGGGTCAGGGCTCGGCAGCTGGAAGGGCCGAGCTGTGCCAGAGCTTGTTTTGCAATCCCAGCTCAGCTCGGGAAGCAGGAGCAGAGTGGCCCTGGCTGCCTGGGCACGTCCAGCCTCCAGCGGCAGCTCCTGCCTCCTGGCACCCACGGAGCCAGGGCTGGCAGGGCAGCTCCTGCACCGGAGCAGTGAGCACCTCCTGCAGGTGGAGGAGCCTCATTCCCCCTGGGACAGGGAGGAAGAGGTAAAGGAGATGGATAACGGGACTTTTGGGTTATTGCCTTGGTGCTCTGTGGCTTGTGTGAGTCCTTGAGCCCTGCCTCCTCCTCCTCCTCCTCCCACTTGGTGCTGGAATTCCATGGAAGGGGCTGGCGTGCTTCCCAAGGTGCTGGGATGATCTCCCAGGGATCATGGAAGGACAAGATGAGATTTAACCTGTTCAATCACAAAAACCAGATTTTTGACTGAATTCAGATCCACCCAAGCCTCCTACCACCCCCTCCACCCCACGCAGGAGACACAGCCGGGTTTGCATCCCAGTGGTGCCGCCTGTCCCACACCAGTCCGGGATCGGGGCAGCTCCGGGTCATTCCCTGAGCACCCCAAATGCCGGAGGAGCCAGGCTGATGGCAGCTGCCCCCTGCCCACATCCCACCAGGATGATCCTCATTGTTCCCTCTGCCTTTCCCAGTTTGACATCCCGGTTTGTTTCCATCCCAGCTGAAATCCCAGACTCCAGGGAACGCGGAGGAGCTGCGCTGCCTGCAGGTGCTCAACCAGCAGCCCGAGGGCTCCAGCCTGGAGGAGCTGAGCAGCAGCCAGGGCTGCCTCAAGCTGGCCAGCACCATCAAAGCCTACGTGGCCACGGTGAGCCCGGGGGCCAGGGGAGGATGGGAGAGCTCCTGCTTGTCCCCCTGCCTCAGTTTCCCCATCCACGTCAGGGAGTGGTGGAAGGGGGGAAGGGCCAGGATGGTTTAAGGTCCTCCACAGCTGGTGGGGCCTAGAGACAGCGCAGCAGAGAAGGTGATGGAGGCTTGGAGGAGGAGCTGGGGCCTGGGGAGCCCCCATGTCACCTTTAACCAGGGGACTTTCTCTTCTCTGTGGCACAGGTGACGGAGAACATCATGCGCAGGAGCGCGGTGAAGGGTGAGTCCCTCCTGGCCCAGCCCCGGGGCTGCAGCCAGAGCCTGATCCAGGGGAGCCCTGATCCCGGCAGGCCAGTAGGACTGGTCACTCCTGGGGCAAACTCCAGTGCTGATCTGGGGCAGGAGAGGGGAGAGCCAGGATCATCCCACTGGCAAGGACAGGCACACGTTCTGGGAATGGGCTGGAGGGGCAGCCATGTCCATTTGTCCAGAGTCCGGGGAACCAGGGCCATGGGACAGCACAGATGTGTTAGCTGATGATTGACGAGCCCTTTTCCATCCCTTGATAACCTTTCTCTCTGGTGGGTCAGTGGGGCATTTCCCAGCCCTGCTGACATGGGGCTGGGTGTCCCTGCGCTCTGTCCCCTGCAGCCATCTGTCCCTTTCCCGCAGAGGCCCGGAGGAGCTACTTCAACACCTCGGAGGGGCAGCTGCCTCCCAAAGCAGCTGGGAAGCCCTCGGCACATCTCACCCTGCGCCCACAGAGCCTGACTCAGGATGGTGAGTCAGGAACCCCCTCGAACACTGGTGGGTCTCCGAGCTGGGAACACCCAGGGGAGACACCTCCCCGCAAAGGGCAGGGGACCAGGATGGAGGAGGCATTGGGTGGCAGACGGGAGAGGTGTCTCCCATCCACTCCCAGACGCCCTTCTCCACCCCTCCGAGCTGGATGGCTGGGAGAGAGTTCGAGCCACCCCCTCCCTTCCCCTGGCCCTCAGTGCCCCTTCCTCCCCGCAGGACTCGCGCCGCGCTTCGGGAACCTGTCTCAGTCGTGCCGCCACGCCATCGCGCGCTGGGGCCACGGCAGCCCGCACTCCCACGTGCAGAACATGACCTACCGCGACGGGCGGCTGCGCGTGGAGCAGCCGGGCAAGTACTACGTGTACTCCCAGATCTACTTCCGCTACCGCAGCGCCGGCGACTCGGGCCCGCAGCTCGTGCAGTGCATCCAGTGGCGGCCGGCCCGCAGCCAGCCCGTGCTGCTGCTCAAGGGCGTGGGCACCAAGTGCTGGGCGCCCGAGGCCGACTACGGGCTCCACGCGCTCTACCAGGGGGGACTCTTCGAGCTCAAGGCCGGCGACGAGCTCTTCGTCTCCGTCTCCTCCCTGGCCATCGACTACAACGACGCGGCAGCCAGTTATTTCGGGGCCTTCCGGCTCGACCTGTGACGGCCCCTCCGCTCCCACCTGTGCCACGTGGCCCCCGGACAGCGGCCCACGGGCTCTTGCCCGCTGAGTGTTGTTCCTTGCGGTGAGGGATGAGCCAAGAAGGGCACAAGGGTGGCTGCCCACAGGGACCTGCTGTGCTCAGTGCCACCCTCCGAGTGGGAGGAAGCCGGGGAACCAGGAGGAGTTCCCAAGGACCTACAAGGGACACGCAGGAGGGGGGACATCCCAGCCCTGGTGACGCATCACTTCCCAATGGCTCCTTGCAGCAGGAGAAGCACCAGGACTGCATCTGCCTCTGCGAGACAAAGAGCGACCCCCACGAGTCTGACCCCGCCTTGGGCAGGGCCAGCCCCAGCCAGGCTGCAGGTGCCAGGGGCCCGGGGCTGGAGGCGCTGGGGCAGCAGCGGCGTGGGGGGCACAGGGCTGGCACCTCCAGGGCACAGGGCTGGCACCTCCGGGACACAGCTGGCAGGGATGGGGCAGGTCCAGTGTCGGCCTCTGGAAGACAAGGAAGGAGTTTCAGTTTGGGCGGATCACAAACCTGCGGCGACGCCAGCCGTGATTCCAGGGAGGACAAAGGGCAGGTCCGTGACACCGGAGCAGTGGCCAGTCCCGGCACCGTACCCGGCACGTGGCCCTGGGGCACGTGGTGCCAGAGCCGGGCTACGCAGGGCCGGCAGCTCAGCACGGCTGCTGACCAAGCACCTCTTCCCCTGGGGATTTTGTCCCGCCCAGCCCTCATGGACCGGTGCAGCCCCTGCCTCCTCACACCTCCAGCCCTGGCAATCCCTCACCTGCAGGATTCCAGCTCCAGCTGAGCCCAGCGGTCACAGCGGGACCTTGGAGGGACCAAACCAACCCCGGGCTGATGGAGGCCACCTCAGAGCAGGGCCCAACTGGCCCAGCCCACAGACAGTGGGGTGGACACAGCCCCTTTTCTAATTACCCCTGTACTCTCTGTATCCTACTAAGACGGGATTTACGGACAGAGCGGCAGCATGGGCTCCCACAAGTCTGGGGGCTCCCAGGAAGGATGGAATAAAGCCTGTACTCCAGCACAGCTCTGGCCCCTTTGCACCCAGGACACATTCCTGGGGTCTCTGTGCAGCCACAGCCCCGGGCAGAGCGGACACAGAGCCTGGGGGAGCAGGGCTGGGGTACCCCAGGAGCTCCAGACAGAGCCCAGCAAGGGCTCCTCCTCATTTTGCACCCCCAGCACCTCGAAGGGCTCCACAGCTGCCTCCCCCCACGGACATCTGGGGCAATCCCAAGGGGCTGTGTTCCTGCTTCCCAGCCCGCTGCCTTCATTCCCCCTGGGACAGCTCCTGCAGAGACCCCCCAGGACCTGAGCCTGACCCTGCTCCTCCTCCTCTCCTGCACCAGCAGCTCCCAAGGGATCCCGGTGCTGCTCCTCTCTGTGTTTGGGACTGCCAAGCCCAGCCCAGGGCACAGCCAGACCCCAGGGCCACGCTGGGCTGTTCCCGGGCAGGGGCTGCTCCTTGCTCCTGCCATCCCTCCCACAGCTTCCCAGGCCCAACTCCCCACCCTCCACATCCTTGGCTGGGGGTGAAGAGCTGAGCCAAGCAGTTCCCACATCCCTGCACATCCCCAGTGCTGGGCATTCCCACTCACCAGCCCCCATCTCCTGCAGGCTCCTGCTCCAGGGGGGCTGATACAACCCTCACAGGGCACGGTGCCACCCTGACACCTGCACACAAACACCTGCACCAGCCCCAAATGCAAGGGAAGATTCCCCATCTCACCCAGAACCTCCAAAAGCTCATCCGAAGCCGGGGAGCACTGGAGCACCCTCCTGCCTCTTCCAGAAGGGTCACAGGGCAGATCCCCCCATGGTAGGGCTGCAGGGTCCTGTTTTCCCAGTCCCCAGGGAGGGATGGAGGGAGTTGAGCCGAGCCTTGGCTCTGGAGCATGTTGGGCACTTGCCCAAAGCAAACAAAACACTCCAAACCCCTCCACTGCACAACCATCTCGGGAACAATCCCTTTTCTTCCACCTCTTATCCCAGCTCCTGCTGTCCCAACCATCTTGGTGACCCACAATAGGAATCAGGCTCCCAGGGCTCTGGCCATCCTCACCAGTCTCACACAGCCCCGGGGAGCACCGAGCTTATCCCGACTCCACATCCCGGCTCCTCTGGCAGCAGCCATGGGAGCGCAGGGCTGAACCAGCCGGGCCAGGGCCACAGGAAACGCAGCAGGTGGTTCCAAGATTTCCTTTGAAAGGGAGTTTAAAGTGGACACGGCCCAGTGGAGCCGGCAGGAGGTTGTGTTTGCCCTGGAGGAAGCAGGGAAAGCAGCTCCGTGTGCGTGAGCGCGGAGCGCCGGGCTCGGAGCCAGCGGGCAATGGGCCACCCCGCTTTCCTGGAAAGGACAGGGCTCGTGGGTGGATGCAAGGATGGAGGGATGGGAGAACTCCAGCAGCATCGGGGCAAAGAGCAGCCTCACCCTGTCTGGGGAGAGCGGAGCAGCCCTGGAATTCCTCACTGGGAGGAGCTGGCACAGGTTACCCTGAGCAGCCTCAGCCCCCTGAGGCCCCTCTGCCTCTTCCATCGTGCTCCCCATCCTGGTGCCTCCAGGAGAAAAGCTGGACAGCCTCAGCTTGGCCAGGGCCATGCTCCCACCTGAAAAAGTGGATCAGCCACCAGCAGGAAAATCCAGCAGCGGGAAAACCCAGCCTCCACAAAAACTGCCCAGGGCGCCTGTGCCAACGCTGCCTGCCCCAGGACATGCTCTAGGGAAGAAAGAACAAAGTGTGGAGAGACCTGGATGAGGACACAACACTTTTCTCCAACTGAGGAAGGAAAATGTGCTGCACAAATGGAGCAAAATACCGAAGATTTCTTATACGGCTTTTTATTCTTAAAATTGTTTATTAAAAATTGCAACTCACTGTTTTAACACGAGGATTGCTGACAAGTTCACTGTAGCTCCTACAGGTAAGCGAAGTCAGTGGTCACTAAACCAGCTCTGCATCCCCACACACAAAGGATGCAGCTGATCCGGCTACACCCTCCAAAATCTGATTTGTTTGGGCTGTTTTTAAAGACACGAAGGAGTGGAAACCCCCCCAGTGCCCCAGGCCCTCCACGCACGGGGGGGGGGGGGAGACACAACAAACATTGCAAAGAGGTTTTCTCAGCACAACAGCCCAGAGGGTGACAAGGATGGGGGGGTTTGAAGTCACAACTGTGACCTGCTCACCAGGGATGAGGGAGCAGACGGAGCTGGGAATGACCCTGCTCACACACGAAGCCCCTGCGCCTCAGTTTCCCCACTTTATGAGATCCCGGGGGACATCAGGCTTTGTAAGATGCTCCAAGACCCACTGCTAAAGGAATATTCAGGGGCTTCCTCATACACTAGAAGGGCTTCCCAATTCCTCCCGGGGGAAATCTGATGGCACAGACACTCCAGGCAGACCCGGAGCCCATCACAGTCTTACACCAGCAGGTCTGTGTGTGCAGAGACACTCTCAGCTCCCAGGGGAAAGAGCCACAGAAAAAAACTACAGAATCCCCCAAAAGCGAGAGCTCCAGCTCCCCAGGCAGCATGTCCCTATGGTGACAACTCCGGAGCTTCCCAGTCCTTCCATAACGGCCTGAAGGAGGACAGGGGTAAATGGGATACTGGGGATTCCCAATTCCCTGTGAGGGTGGGGAGGCCCTGGCACAGGGTGCCCAGAGAAGCTGTGGCTGCCCCTGGATCCCTGCAAGTGTCCAAGGCCAGTTTGGACGGGGCTTGGAGCAACCTGGGATAGTGGAAGGTGTCCCTGCCTGTGGCAGGGGGTGAAACGAGATGAGCTTTGAGGTCCCTCCCAACCCAAACTATTCCCTGCTTTTATGATTCCCTCCTGCTCTAAACCAGACTGAGACGTGGGGGGCGACTGCAGCACTAATCACGGCTCCGCATCGAACTGATTTCCAAAGGCTTCGTCGGGTGGATCCAATCCAGACACAAAGTGCTTCCTGCAGCCGCTGCCAAAGGATCCTCTTATCTCAAACATCGAGGAGCTGCTTTTCCCTCAGCCCCGAGATCGCCCGGCCCAGGGCGTGCCCCGACCCCCGGCCCCGACCCTTTGTTTCTAAATAAATCCTGGGGCCAAAGGCTCTTTTTCCCCGTGCGTTGTTACGAACCAGCCCATCGCTACCTCCACGTCTCCGTCCCCTCCCAGACAAAGTCTTGGTTCACTTTCAAGTCCCCAGCCCGGCCCGAGTTCACAGTGGGGAGAGGAAATCCACGCCGAAATCCACGTCACCGCGGCAGGAAATCATTCCCGGGGCCATTGTAAATAAAGCCTGCACAAAGAGAGGCAGCGGGGTGTGCCCCCAGCAGAGCCCCGCGGCACCTCAGCAGCCCCCGCTCCCCCCAGGCGGGAATTCAGCCTGGGAAAAGGGAAATAAAATAGAAACCTCGTTCCTACTAAACCCTCGGGCAAAAGTTTAATGCTGGGGCGCCGTGAGCGAGGAGAGGGGAGCCGGTGCTGCTGCAGGGAGGAGGACAGCTCAGCTCATCCCTCCTGGAATCACAGAGGGTTTGGGGCAGAAGGACCACTAAAGGCCATTTAGTCCAATCCCATCCCAGCTGTGCTGCTCCCAGCCCCTTCCTCGAGTTCCCACTGAGACTCCAGAGGAAAGAAGGGGATTTTTCTCCCTTTCCAGAGCCAATTGTCTTTCGCTGCTCAGCCTGTGGCTCCAAGCAGCAGCCCCCGGTGTGAGGAGCCGATGGCAGCAGCGTGGCCATTCCTCCCTGTTCCCTCGGGCACAGCCCCGCTGGCACCGGCCCCGGCTCTGCCCGTGGGATGAGGGAGCTGGACACAAGGGAAGTGCTGAGCCAGCCCCAGCCAGGCTGCCGGGCCTCGTGCACGACTCACACGCAGTTTTCCCTTTATTTCCCAACCGAGACAAGCTGGAAAAAATAATTCACTTTTGAAGAAAATGCCACATTTTGTGTCCCGTTCAAACCCCGGCAGTATTCCACAGAATCATGGAATCAGGCTGGTTTGGGTTGGGACCTTAAAGATCAGCTCGTTCCAAGCCCCAGGCACAGGCAGGGAAGCTCAAAGTCAGCTCCCCCCACTCCCATCCTGCAACCCCCCCAGTGCTCCTGGATCACTCATCCAGTGGATGGACTCCAGCTCTGTCCTGCATCCCTGTCTGCTGCAGGGAATCACAGGGCTCCTCCTGGAGTAAAGCAATGGAAGAGCAAGAACTGGACAGGGCAAAACCTTTCTCAGGAGTTTAAAACCCTTCTCAGGAGCTGGAAGTGCCCTGGGAAAGGGGAACCTCTTCCACACAGCACTGTGGAGTGGGGCCGACGGAGACAGCACTCCCAGTAAAAATCTGGAGGAGTATGGTCCCTCCTCTGCACAGAGGCTTCCATGAATCCCAAAGTAGTCTGGGTGGGAAGGACCTTAAAGCCCATCCAGTCCCACCCTCTGCCGTGGGCAGGGACATCTTCCACTATCCCAGGTTGCTCCAAGCCCTGTCCAGCCTGGCCTTGGACACTTCCAGGGATCCAGGGGCAGCCACAGCTGCTCTGGGCAACCCGTGCCAGGGCCTCCCCACCCTCACAGGGAAGAATTGCTTCCCAGTATCCAACCTATCCCTGCCCTCTAGCAGTGTGGAGCTGGAAAGAGCTGAACTTCCTTTTTCAGGAATTAAAGGAGTTCAATGAAAGCAGATGGGGAACAGCCAGGAGCTTCTATAGACCCCAGGGAAAGGAAGCACCAATCCCAGGATGGAGTGACACGTGCACCCCTGCAGCCTTCCCACATGTGCCTCCTGTCCTGCACTGCTGCTGGAGCCAACCCAGCAACAAGGATCAGGTAATTCTGCTGCAGGTTTCCCTACACAGAGAACTATGGCTTAGAAACAGGCCTGGAGCTGGAGCGAGGATTTTCCTGACATGGACACCATTTTTATAGGATAATGAGGTGAGCAGGCCTCTGCAGACAGGCAGAGCAGCTCCAAAGTCCCACTCCAAGCTCCCACCTCACCCGCATGTTCCAGACCTCCAGCCATTATAGCAGGAAAATGAGCAGTTTCCATGTTCAAAAGAAGCAGGAGGGGAGGAATCTGCCTACCCAGAGGCTTGGAAAGGCCCTGGACTGTTGGAATGTTCCCCTTCTACTCACCCACTGTCACCACATTTAGTGGTGAGGACTTGAAATCCCACCTGCATCCAAGGTCCAACCCCCCTAAAGCCCAGCCCTACTGGGCTTTTCCTGCTTTTCCCACTCTCTCCCTCCCAGGCAGGACTTTCTCCGGACAGCATCCAAGACACCTCTCCCTCTACACACAATCCATGGGACAGACACAGCACCAGCTGCTGTGGAGAGAGGAGCTGCTGGGCAGGTGTTTCCTGCCCTGGGCTCCCATTCCCAGACGGCAGAGCAGCTGCAATTCCCTCTGACAGCTGCTCCCTGCCCTCCCGCTTCCCCAGGAGCAGCTGGGATGAGCCACCAGCCAGCTGGGATGTTCCACCTGGGATAAGTCTGCACATGGATTTCCCTTTTGGCACCTCCCGCCCTTACCTTTGCACCGGGCTGCTGCAGCCTTCCCATAGGGAGAGGAACCCACTCATGGATCATGAATCTAATGGAAGCAGGACCAAATTTCTCAAGCTGGGACCCTCCTGAGATTGGTGAAGGGAAAAAAAGAGCAAAGCTTTGTCTTTCTGGTATCCCAGGTGTGCCACAGGGAAGAGACACGAGCATGTACAGGACAGGCATTCCTGGAAAGGAGCCCCCAGGGGATTGGGAGAAGGCAGCTCCTTCCCTGGACTCATCCCCAGAGCATCCATTTGCCCTCCAAATAGAACAAAAAAAGGCATTTAAAGGCAAAGCTGCTGCTGCCAGCTCGGGCTGAGGCAGCACACGAAGAATTCCAACCATCTCCTGCTGCACAAAACCACAGACCAGTCCAGGCATTTATTTCCAAGCAGAAGGAATTGGATCCATCAGTGACATCGCGGGTTGAGGCAGCTTGGAGCTGTAAAAGGATTGAGACATCAGGTGGAAGCAGCAGAGCAGGGACTGGCTGCTGGATGGCTTTGGAAGATCAAGAATCTGGCTTTTGCTCCTTGGAAAGACAGGGAATTTGTTTGGATTTTGAGATGGACCCAACTTCCAGCCAAGTCCAGCCAGGAGTCTCCATTTCCCATGAATAGGTTTATCAAGGACCATAAAACAATTGGGGCCAGGATGACCAGCATCAGCTTCCCGAGGCATCCATAAACCTCCCAAATTCCAGTTAAGTGGGCACAGTTTTATTAACAGGAAAACCATCTGGTCAGCACTGGGACAGGGACTGAGGAGCACAGAGGGATGTGGTGGGATGGGTGGGGTTTCTTGCATAGTTGTTGGCCAAAGGAGGTGCCACAGGGAAAGGGCCGTGTTGGAAATCCTCCAGCCGGGATCCAGGGAGAGGAGGGAGCAGGGAATACCATCCATGTCAACGTCCTGGGCACGGGGCTCTCTGGTGGGATGGGGTGAGGAGGAGGCCACCTGTGCCATGTCCAACACCACCAGGGACTGGGGAAGGGCAGGAATGCACAACTCGGCCTCTGGGATTCTAGTGACGTGCTCAAGGGAAATCAGGGAGAAGGAATCCTTGGGCATGGATCTAAGAGAGGGAGCAGAATGGGAACACACCTGTGAACTCTTCCTGCTTCTTCCTCGGGGCTCTCCCAACAAGACAGAGGCAGAGTAATTAATACATTCACGAATTAATCAAAACCAGCTTCTTCCCAATCAGAAACTGGGCCCAATTTTAAGGAGATCTGATCTGATCTGGGGGGGTTGGTTTGGGTTTTTTTTCCTTCTTTGAGCCAAGCAGCCTCAGCCACCCAAATTTTATGTTTCTCTCCCCTATTTTGGCTTCACAAGGTTGTTATTTTTCCCAAGTGGCCAGTTGGGAATACACCACCCTGAGTTCAGCCCTGTCCCTCTGGTGCAAAACCATCCTGCTCCTTCCACACCTCTGCAGGGGCACAATCCTTGGCTTTTCCTCCCCACGTTCAGAACAGCAGTTCCAACAAAAGAAGAGGAGGAAATACAGTTCTCTAACAATTTCGCTTTTACTCCTTCATGGAATCTTTCCAATGCAACTTCACAAAAGCAACGTAAATAAAGTCTTTCTTTCTTCTAAAAAGAAGATCATGTTCCACAGATTCCGTAGTGCAATTGGTTATCTGGTAGAAAAAAAATTATCTTCTTCAGCTCCATGGAGGAAAACGCTGGAAACAGTTCCATGGCCGCAATAAAAATAGGAAAGTCTATCCAGGATGGGCTAGAAAGTTCCAGGAGTGTGGGACACACAATCCCTACAGTCTGCCTCTAGTTGAAGAGGATGGAATCTGGGTCCTGGTTGGCCATCTGTGCAATGTGCTTTAGTACATCCTTTTTGGTAATGATCCCCAGCAGCTTCCTGGAAAATGAAACATGTTTTTAATGCACCAACACCCCCAGAAGGGACCCTGGCAGGGCCCTTTGAGCCCTTGAAGGGCCTGAAGAGTCTTCTGGGATTCAAAGTGACACCCCACACAAAGTATTCCTCCTGTGAGGGTGGTAAAATGCTGGCACAGGTTGCCCAGAGAAGCTGTGACTGCCCCATCCCTGGAAGTGTCCAAGGCCAGGCTGGACAGGGCTTGAAGCAACTTGGGATAGTGGAAGATGTCCCTGCCACTGCATGGGGTTGGAACAAGATGGCCTTTAAGATCCTCTCAACCTAAAGCATTGCATGATTCTATGAAGTCTGACCATCAGAGGTGCCAGCAGACACTCCATCAGGATTTTACACTAAGAAAGTATAACCAAAAGACAGATGTTAATCACAGAATCACAGGATTAAGGTGGGAAAAGACCTCCAAGATCACCAAGTCCAACTTGTGCCCGATGCCCACCTTGTCACCAGCCCAGAGCACTGAGTGCCATGTCCAGGTGTTCTTGGAGGGATGGGGACTCCACCACCTCCCTGGGCAGACCCTTGCAACATTTAACAACCCTTTCCATGAAGAAATTCCTCCTGATGTCCAATCTAAACCTCCCCTGGTGCAGCTTGAAGCTGTTTCCTCTTGTCCTGTCACTTCTTACCTGGAAGAGCCCAACCTCCACCTGGCTACAAGGATTAAAATAAAATAAATAAATAAATAATCCTTAGCCCCCACCTTCCCTGCTAAGACCAACCTCCGTGGCTGGTACTGCTCCTTAAGCCCCAGCTGGGCTTTAAACAGCTGCCCAAAGCCAGGCCAGGAATGAGGGAGCTGGGAAGAACATCATGGAGCAGTGTTGGGGGCTGGCAGGGGCTGCTCCAGAGGCACCACAACAAGGAGAGAATTCCTGCTGGTGCCACGCTCCAGGAACAGTTCACCCAGTTTCTATCTTTGCCCTCATCCCTCCCCAGCTCAAACTGCTCTGACCAGCACTGAGTGAATTCCAGCAGTTACAGGACACTCATGGCCAGATTCGGGAGAGGGGGTGAGCCCTTCCCATGAGCTGCAGGATCCATCCCACAGGGAGCAGGGCCTTCCCCTCCCAGCCCTCATCTTCCTGCTTCAACTGGAGCTGGGCTGTCACAGCTGCCTTTTCCAGGCAAAAACTGCTCCAGCATCCAGCCCCAGATGGATGCCCAGTGCATCCCTGGAAGCAGAGGAGGTTCTGAGCCCGGGATCCCAGGGCTCTTACCCGTTGTGAGTGACCAGGCACTGGCGCAATCCCAGCTTGCGGAATATGTCCACGACGATTTCCATGGGCGTTTCGTCCGTCACCGTGAAGGGACTGAGGTCCAGGATGCTCCTGAGTTTCAGCACAGAGGGGGAGCTCGGAGGCAGGGGGGGACAGTAGTCAGTGAAACAAATCACTGAGCTGCTCACGATCCCATCCTGCTTCTTCCGGGCGTTTTCTGGAAGGAGGAATATTTGATTAAATATCAGCACTCCTTTCCTTTTCCAAATGGAATAAAATTCCTTTTCCTCTGCCCATACTTAATGGCCTTAGGAGTCCATTCCTTGCCTTCACCTGGGCTGTTCCCACCCAAGGAGGGTGTGATGGGTTTCCAGCCTTTCTTCTAAGAGAATCATGGAATCACTGAGATTGGAAAAGACCTTTAAGACCAAGTCCAACCCGCACCACCACCACGGTCACCACTAACCCATGTCCTCAAATGCCACATCCACATGTTTTTCCAACGCTTCCAGGGATGGGGACTCCCCTACCACGCTGGGTAGCCTGTGTCAGTGCTGGACAGTCCCTTCCATGACAAAAAATTTCCCCAATATCCAACCTAAACCTCACCTGGCACAACTTCAGGTCATTTCCTCTCCTCCTGTCACTCGTTACCTGGGAGAAGAGACAGCAGAACCTCCGACATCTCCAAAGTTCCACTCCAGGGGCAGGATCAGCACATGCTTTGCCCAAAGCCAAGGCTGTCGCACCTCATTGTGCTCTGGCCAGGTAAATACAAGTTCTGGAAAACTTTCAACTTCCCAGTTTTTAGAGGAGGTAAATAAAACGCTTTGTACTTTTATGAGTCACTGATTTGGGTCCCATGCAGAGCAGTTAAAGGAGTATTTTTAAGCACTTAACGACTGGCACAGACTCCACGGACGTCATTAGGGTCAGGAATGGAAAACAAGTGAAGTACTGGCCATCCCTCAGACTTTCACAGTAATGCACACACAGGTACTGTGGGTACCTGCCACGCTGCAGTTTGATAACAGCATTCCAAGACTTCCCGGGAAGGGGCAGGTCTGGCAGCCCAAACACCAGGCTGGATATTCAGAATACTTTCGAATATTTGGGGTATTTGACCATGAAAACCCAAATCCCACCCTGTGCTTCACTGTTAAGAACTTGGGGACAGGATCACTCTTAATGAATCCCTGGAGATTCCAAGGAACACAAGTGCAGAACTTTGTGGTGGTACCACAGAAGGCAGGCAATGCACAGAATATCCTAATGCACCTGTTCCTATATATTTTATTCCATATTGTCATAGGCCCTTCAGCATCTCTGTAGCTTCTACTGGACCCACTCCAGGACCTCCAGGTCTCTCCTGTGCTGAGGAGCCCAGAGATGGACACAGCACTCCAGATGTGCCTCACAGGGCTGAGCAGAGGGCTGGGATCACCTCCCTCAATCCAGCTCGGCAGGGACCCAACATTCAGCCAACCTGGACCAACCAGATGTTTTCCCTCAATGAAATACACTAAGGTTTGAGACATGAACAGTTCAGAAAGCTTCCCACATCCAGACCCCACAAAGGCAGGAAGGCTTTGTTCTTGCTGGAAAGGACCCTCATGTTTCACAGCCTCATGTGCCTTAAGGCTCTCCAATTCAGAAGAGCCACCCTAATGGCACTGGACAACTGGACAGCTCTACAACACCTGAAAGGAGGGTGCAGCAAGGTAGGGGTTGGCCTTTTCTCCCAGGCAACCAGTGGTGACAGGACAAGTTCAGGTTGGACGTCAGGAGGAATTTCTTCAAAGAAAAGCTTGCTAACATTGGAAGGGGCTGCCCAGGGAGGTCTGGAGTCCCCATCCCCGGAGGTGTCCAAGGAGTGACTGGACATGGCACTCAGTGCTCTAGGCTGGGTGACAAGGTGGGGATCGGGCACAGGTTGGACTCGATGTTCTCAGAAGTCTTTTCCAACCTCAATGATCCTGTGACAAGCCACCCTGTCCTTCACACCCAATGCAAGCAGAGCCCACACTGCTCGGGGACGCCCCAGCTGGCCCAGCCACCAGCACCAGGGGTGTGTGAACTCCTCAGGTCAGCGACAGCTGCCATTACTGACAGCACACGGACACGGGCACTGCCACCCCTTACCGATGGAAATGATGAGGTCCCTCCTGAGGACAAACCCAACGAGGCGCTGGGACGCCCGGGACACCACCACGGGGTAGCCACTGTAGGTGGTTTTGGTGACGATGGTCTCCACGTCCTCCACGGTCATGCTGTCCTGCGTGATGACCGTCAGGGGAGGGTCGTTCTTGCGCGGCCGCATCACGTCCATGGCGCGCGTCTTGTGCGAGAACTCCTCCTTGGCCTCCAGGAAGGGGTATCCGTTCAGGCGGATGTGGGCGTCGTAAATCCCTTCCCGCCCGATGGCGTCGGCCACCCACTTGCTGGTCATGGCCGCGGCCATCAGGGGCACGATGTACTCCAGCCCCCCGGTGAGCTCGAACATGATGACCACCAGCGACACGGTCATGCGGGTCACCCCCCCTGCCAACACAGCACGGGACTCAGGGCATGTGGGGATTTGGGTTACGCCGGTCCCAAATCTAGAGAAGGGCTGGTACCAGCACAGCTGCTCGGCTCCAGGGCCACGTTCAGCAGCACTGAAACCTCTGTCCCTGCCAGAGCATCCTTGGCACGGAGCTCAAGGCTCTCATGGTTTTGTCTCAGCATGTTTTAATGATGCTGTTGAGATTCAAGTCCCAAAGCCATTCCCAAATATTTTGCAGGAGTTTTGCTCCAATACCCATCCCCCTAAAGGGGCACAATCCCTTCAGTACTGCCCAGCAGCAAACAGAACCATTAACAAAGTCTAAGTGTATCAATTTTCCATCAATTACATGCAAACAATCCCAGAAGGGTTTGAAGGAACCGTCAAGTCCTCCTCATTCCAACCCCTGCCATGGGCAGGGACACCTTCCTCTAGATCGGGTTGCTCAAACAAGGGATATCCCCTCTAAAAATACCAAAGATGGGGTTTGGCAGCATGTTTTTTGAGGAGAGTTTCTCCTGATAAAGTAGTCCCTGAGGAATTAAACACATTTTTCCATGGAGGACTGTAAATTGTGAAAGTGAAGTTCAATCACATGTACCAAATCTCTCAAACACCCAAGAGGAAGAAGTGTTACCAGAAAACCAAGCACTTGAAAGCAGAATTGCATCACAAGATTTAAGGCCAGAACAGGAAGTAAAATGAATTAAAACCCCACAGGAACATTGCCCTGGGAGGCCTCATCTGTTCTGGCTCCCACTCCGGAGCTCCCCATTGGAGCCTGCCGTGCCCAGTGCCAGGCTGGGGCTGGCAAAAGAACATCACCAGGACGAGAAACACACAGGACATTCTACTACAGCATTTCCTGGAGTTCTTGAGGTGACACCAGCTCTGATGGCCGGGCACAACCGCAGCCCTTCAACCACAGCATCACTACGGGCTGGAACAGGATCATCTTTAAGGTCCCTTCCAACCCACACCATTCTGTGATTCAGTGAAGGCTGGGAAAGACCTCTAAGATCGAGCCCAACCATTCACCCAGTACAACAGCTCAGCCCCAGCCCCGAGGAGCCCCAGCTCACCCAGACAGGCGGCGGCGCCCACCATGGCGTAGAGGCCGGGGGTGATGCAGTCGGCGCCCTGGCTGCACCAGCCGCTGAAGATGGCCCAGTCGTGGTGGTAGAAGGCCAACTGCTCCACGGTGACCCCGAGCAGCCGGCCCGCGATGGCCCCCACGGCCATGCTGGGGATGAAGAGCCCCGAGGGCACCTGTGGGAACACGGGGTGGTGAGTGACAGCTCCCTGGGACTGCACAGAGGAGTGGTGGAACCTCGAACCTCACTGAGGTAGAGGCTTTGCTGGAGCTGAGCTGGAAGGGACGTTTGAAAGGCCATCTAGTCCAAACCCCCTGAAGCGAGCAGGGACATAAAAACTGTCCAGGATCATGGAATCTCAGAATGGTTTGGGTTGGAAGGGAGCTTAAAGCTCATCCAGTGCCACCCCGTGCCATGAGCAGGGACACCTTCCACTGGAACGGGTGGCTCCAAGCTCCATCCAGCTGGGCCAGGATGCCCTGCTCTGTCCCCTCTGCCCTTCCTGCACCCTTGTGCTCCAAAGTCTCTGCAAGAGAGTCTGAATTGTCTCTGTTCTGAGCAGAACCAGCCACATGAGGTTGGTGTGGAACAGAACAAGCCCCTCTCAAAAGAGAACATAACCAAGCTTCACCCTCACCTCACTAATGCTCCCTTTCCAACCACCCCAGCACGTGGTTATTGCAGGCATGGAATTTCCCCACTCTGCTGCCTTCAGACACTGGAAATTGAATCATCCTCCTTCCCTGGCAGAAATTCAAACTGCACCGTGACAGAGAATTAGCACACACAGCAAAGTGACACCCAGGAGAGCCACTGCCAGCAGATTTCACCTCTGTTGTGCTGTTCCAGGACTCCAAAACCTCCCGTTGTTTGAAGTCAGGGAATCCCCCCTCTCCCCTTCCCTTCCACACTGGCCATGCAGCTTTGTCACACATTGTGTCTCTCTCTCACAGACTTGGTGGCTGTCCTGGAATGTCAGTGACACCTCTGTGGTGAGGTCACCTTTCTGGACAGAGCGCTCAAGGACTGGGGGCAGGGGGAGATGCTCAGCTCCATCCACTGCAGGAAAGCTCAGACCTGGGAACTACACCTGCAGCTCCAGAGGCTACACCAAATGACTTCCAAACCATCTGAGCAAGTAACAGCTGGAACAGCTCCAATTAAGCACCTATGAATTAAGATATCAATTGCTTTGCAATTAGCTGTTGCATCTAGATCACACAGATATCAAAAAGGCTCAAGGCAGGACAATTTAGGAGCATTCTGTGCCTGGAAAACAGGATGTTGAGCCCTGAAACACCAGTTTTGTGACTGCATTTGGTGCCCACACTCAGGCTGAAAGGTTTCTACTGCCCTCAGGTGCAAGCAGCAGGACAAACAACTGCAGTCTGTCCCCTCTGCCAGAGCTTGGAGGGACGCATGTCCGGTTAGAGAGGAAATGAAACCCTAAGGGCCTTGCAGAAGGTGATAAGGACATGAGCTCCTTTCCAGGCAACCCTCACCTTCATGCCAAAGGTGAAGATGGTGATGAAGACCTTCATGACGAGGGCCAAGGCCAGCTGCCACATGGCCGTGTACACGCCGGGGCCGGCGGCGCGGTCGGGCAGGTCGTCCCCCTTGGTGCTGTTGAAATCATTCACGTACTCGCAGAGCTTGGACGAGTCCAAAATCCCACAGTCGTTGAAGAGCTCCGAGATCAGCTCGCTGGTGCTCATCCTGGTGTACTCGTTGGGGAAGGCCAGGATGGCCGTGATGGCCGTCACCACGAACACCTCCAGCACCGGGTACTTGCCCAGCCGCGTCGTCTTGCGCCGCCTGCACCAGGCGATGTTGCTGCGGATGAAGAAAGCTCCCCAGAGTCCACCGAATATTCCCAGCAGGATGAAGGGCACCAGCTCCAGCAGATGCCAGGGCAGGTGGAACTCCACGTAGAAGAGCACGAGGCGGCTGTTGCCGAAGGGGTTGATGGAGCGCAGGGTGAAGGCAGCGACCAGCGCGGCGAAGAAGGAGCGCCAAAGGGTCTTGAGAGGGAAGTAGTAACTCACCTAAAGGGAAGGACAAGGCAGATTGGGTCACTTGAACACCTGGCACAACCCCACTGCAGGGAGTAAAGCCAGGACAAAGATCCATGTGCACTGGCTCATTCCCTGCTCTCCAGCCAAGCACCCCAGGCTTGGTCTGCGGCTCCGGTTCAACAATGATTGCAATGAGTGGGATGGGCCCTGGCCTCCACACTTCCACTGCAGCACGTGTCTTCTGTGATCCCTGAAGCGACTCACTCGGGTAATAAAAGCTGTTACACATCAGTCACGAGCTGAATTCTGTGGTTCTGCAAGGTCCAAAGTGCCAAACAGCAGCACCTGCTATCACTGCCACCAACTATTGCTCAGCTGAGCAAACCCATCCCTGCCCTCCTCTGAAATCCATCCTGGTCTTCCCCCTGAGCTAAGCAGCAATGATCCTTTCATACATGGATCAAGAGATCAAGGATTAGAAGCTCCAAGAGAAGAAAAGGGGGGTTTATAAGCCAGAGAAGTTTGTTCCCTGGGACACAGCTGTCAGGAGAGTGGACAAGAGGAAATGGCCTCAAGCTGCACCAGAGGAGGTTCAGGTTGGACATCAGGAGGAATTTCTTCATGGAAAGGGTGGTCAGGCATTGGAAGGGGCTACGCAGGGAGGTGGTGGAGTCCCCATCCCTGGAAGCGTCCAAGGAACGCCTGGACGTGGCACTCAGTGCTCTGGGTTGGTTGACAAGGTGGTGACCAGTCCAAGGTTGGACTCACATGATCCTGGAGATTTTTTCCAGGATCAATGAGTCTGTGAATTTGTCTGGAAACCAGAGCTGTGGCTGTGAGCAGTCAGTGATGCTGAGTACAGACAGACCAGGGGAACCCAACAGGTTTATGGTAAAGCTATGGACAGACATCACCCAAAATAAATCCTCCAGTATTCCCAAGAATTACCTGAACCCCCAGTTAGCTTTTAGATTTGCCTGGTACATACAGCATTCCAAAGCTCTCCTCTGCACACCCCAGAGGCAGGAGAGGGCTGTGTTTGTAACCCACAGAGTCAGTTCTGCTCTAGAGCAGCGTTCCCAGGTTACCTCCTCCAGGCTGAAGAGCACTCCTCCGATGGGAGCTCCGAAAGCCACGGACACACCGGCGGCAGCAGCTGCTGACAGCACCTGAGGGACAAACAGAGGCACTCAGACTTCTCAGCCCTCCAAACAGAGGCACTCAGACTTCTCAGCTCTCCCAACCACCCCTTTTTCTGGTTTGTCTTCACTTCAGTTTGTACAGTGTTTATCTCCAGCACGGTCAGTCAGGTATGACCTGCTTTAAGACAGCAGGGAAAAGGTGGAGGGAGACAACTCCCTAAGAAGGAGCTCCAAAAAAATTAGTGTTAGCATTTCAACAGTCCCATCCCCAAATTAGCACAAGTGGCATTGCTGTTTCCTTTTCTGTTTCAGGTGATTCACCCTAGATAAAGCTTCAGTGCCACACAGTGGCAGAGATTTCACTTCCCAGAACACCCCCACTTTTCCCATCACACACTCCCCCTGTGTCCCAGCACTGTCACACAGTGTAACTGGAGGTGCTATGGGGCCCCCAAACACTGCCAGCCCACCCAGTGCATTCTGCCAGCTTTGGTTCAGCAGAAGGTAAATTGCCCAACATTGGCACACGGACAACATGCCAAAACAGAGCCATTTACCCCAAAACAGAGCCATTTACCCTGGGGGGGAAGCCCCAGCCCCACACGACCTCCCTAGGCTGGTGACCCCACGCACCTCCCTGCGCTTGGCCTCGTTCTTGCGGTACTTGGTGAAGAGGTGGCACAGGATGTTCCCACAGCAGCAGGCGACGTGGACCAGGGGCCCCTCCTTGCCCAGGCTCAGCCCCGAGGACACGGCCAGCACGAGGGTGATGGTTTTGATGAGCAGCGTCCACTTGCCCAGGTAGCCTCTAATGATGAAACCACTTAAGATAGTTTTGATCTGGAAGTCAAGCACACAAAGCTCTACAGGCTTTCATTCAAGCCCTGGGCAGAGCTCCTGATTTACTGGGCGTTCCCGATCCTGCCCTTCCCTACAGCTTTCAGAGTCCCCCCAAGCTAGCAGAAGTAACTTAAGAGTCAGTAAAAATCTCTCTCCATGCAAAGGCAGAAGCAGCCATCTGAGTCCTTCCTTCAGAGCCGCTATCCCTGCTGGAGGAGCACCTGAGCAGTACCTCCTGCAGCAATGCCAAAACATCTTATTTTTAAAGGGATTGCACGGAGACTTTAGTAATAGACATGTTTCAGGAACAGCTTGGAAAAACACCTATGTATTAAGCCATCATCTAAAGTGGAAGAAATTATTCCACAGCATGTATGTGTAAATTCTGGATGGTGGATCCTATCCCACCTGAAAAACAACCCACTGTCGTTGTCACTCACCTCTGGGATCCCTGAGCCACAGGCATATGGAGCAAAGCCCTTCACGAGGAGCACAGCAAGGAGAGAGAACATCAAGGCCCAGATAACGTACATGAAGTAGTTGAGGATATATGCAAAGGCCCCCTGAAACACAGAGGAAATGGCCAAAATCAGATGGTTTCAACAGAGACCACATCAAACTGGGCACTGAAGTGAGCACAGGGATCAGCAGGGCATCCCACAGTTATCAGACAAAAATGGAGAGACCTGCCCTAAGCCTGAGGTTTCAAGGACAAGTCACATTGGCTGGGTTACCAATTCCATCTTCAAAACCCACTGATTAAACAGCAAACAAGGTACAGGAGTACAATAATGGAACCATTTAGGTTGGAAAAGACCTCTAAGATCATCCAGTTCAACCACAGCTTGGTACTGGCACAGCGCTGTCCCAGGCAAGCAGCTGCTCCACTGGATAGAGCTATCCTAAACACAGGATTGGAGGTCATGGCATTCCTCCAGAATGTTCATGGGCAGAATACCCTCCAAGCAGCACATCCTGCACACACCAGTGACACAGTGCACCTGTAAATGTGGCAGTGTTTTGTCTCCTCACACCCCCTCCAAGGACAACACCCAAATAACTTGTTTATTGGCACCCCTTTAACACCCCAGCAATGAACCATTGAACCACACAGAGCCTGGACTTCTGGCATCTCCATCCAGATCACTCCCAGGCTAGGTAAACAGGGAATTTGGCAGTAAAATCAGTTTCAGGCACACATCACCTCTCCATGGCCAAGGATCAGCTGGGACCAGCTCTTCCACTCAGGACACTTGTCCCTGTCAGTGAAGGTGGTGTTGGATTTCCAGCAGCAGTGCTCATGGTTGAACCAGAACCCTGCCAAACACACCCCTTCCTTCAGATCTGTCATCCAGTGGGCAGAGATGTCGATCAGGCCTGCCAAGGAGCCTGGTTTAAAGGAAAAAAAAAAAACCAACATTATTTAATAATCACCTTAAGGTCAGAGTCTGCCCCACCAATTTCTGACTCACCTACCACCACACAGAGCAGTGCTGGTATTTCTGCCTGCAATTCACTTTTACTCTATGAAGAGCTAAATGGGAAGATTTGCTTAATTTTGAGTAATTTCAATATATTGAAAAGAGCAGGTCAAGAAACAAAGCATGGCTGATGATGTATCAAAGGCTGATTGTGTTCAAACCGCTCCTGCATCACCAGCAATTAATTCTTCTCTGTAACTATTTATTAAACACAGCACAGCAGAAGTGTGAGGGCAGAGAGGGATGTCTCACATTCCTGGGGGACTCAGACAAAATGTGTCACCGGGATCCAGGAGCTGCACCAACAACGCTGACGCTGTGACAGGAATAACTCTGAATTTGGAGAAAACATTTCCAACCCCAATTTAAAAAAAGAAAAATAAAGGAGGGGAAAGTTACAACTGTGCCAAGTGAAATAAGGCAAGCAGAGCCAGCACAGAAGGGAATTCAGATTTTAAGAGGAATCTTTAAGTCGTTTTTGTTAATAACTCCTCCAATCCCAAAACCCCCACACCAAGGCAGAGGCCAGGAACCTCTGATCTGTAGGAGCAAGGGGCAGCACAGGCTCCAGAGGCTGCCATAAACATTCAGCAAATCCCCCAGTTAATGACCAACTGGCCAGCAGTCTTCCTGAGTAAACATTAACAGAAGATTTCACTCCATCCCTCGTGACAGATGCTTGCTGCTTCCTATCAGGAAGATTTGTATCCAAGTGATTTATTCCTGCTGCCCTGGGGCCGAAGTTTGCTTCTAAGTCATTTAAAAGGTCTCAGCCAGCTGAATTCTGAAAGAAACCTGACTTCCAAGAAACACCTCTTGCTTTTTATATCCAGCTACAGAAGGAAAAACACCCAAAATAAGAAACTCTTGCTGGCAGCCCCTGGCACTAACCTCTCCAGTGCCCACGAGGAGTGTTCAGCACAGATGTTCTCCTCCAGTCCAGCATCTTAATCAGCTCTGCTTTAATGAACATTTTTTATTTATTTCAGAGCTCTGTACCAGCAGCAGACCCAGAGCAGTGTCCAGGACAGCTCTCAGCCTGTTTTGTATTTTGGTTTTGCACAAGCAGGGCCTCAAAGCACTTAAAAATAATTCCCTGTGAACTACAAGGCAGCGGCAGAGCCCTCGGTGTCAGCACAAGCCCTCACTCCAAAATCCTGCTGCTCCAGGGATCTGCCAGGCCTCGTGGAGGAATCAATCCCGTTGCTGCAGAGCAGGAATTAGTTTTACCTGGAGGTTTGCTCTCACCTGCCAACAACCCAATGAGGAGCATCAACAACCAGCCCGAGAAGGCGTCGCTCACGCTGTGCAGCAGCGCCCAGGTGGACTCTTTGCTTCTGTTGGTGATCTGGGGAAGGGTTTGCAGAAGGAAACAAAAATCCATGAGGGCTCTGATCCAACGGGGTGTAAATGCTCTAAAAACTACTTGGTGACACCGTCACTCTGCTTAGAGAGGGGAGAGAAAAAGCATCTGGCAGCGGCTGCTCTTACAGATGGTGCAGTGAATGCAGCTCTGGGTGGGAGGTGCAGGAGAATGGATCAAGGATCATGGAATGGTTTGGGTGGAAAGGGACTTTTAAGATGACCCAGTTCCACACCTGCCATGAGCAGGGACACCTTCCACTATCCCAGGTTGATCCAAGCCCCGTCCAACCCAGCCTTGGACACTTGCAGGGATCGAGGGGCAGCCACAGCTTCTCTGGGCAACCCGTGCCAGTGTCCCAAGGATATGGACATCAAGGAGTAATGGGTTCAATGCCAGCACAGAGGAATGGTTCTGCTGGGAAGCAGGCACTGGTGGCACTGGGAAGTGGGACTCATCCCTGTCCCAGAGGCCCCAGGACAGCTGAGGCCTGTCAGTCTCACTGGTCCTGACAGGCAGACAAAGGGTGACAGAACAGCCATTGTGTGCCCGGCTGCCTCTCCCAAGGGAAACATTCCAGCTCACCACTATTACTCCCAGATAAAAAGGCACATTGATGCACACAAATAACACCCACTAAATGAGGAATCCTTTCTGCCTGAGTGAGCGTCCCTTGGGTTTTTCTCTGGATTTTTGTCTTCCAAATGCGACACTGATCCCAGCAGCACTGCTACAGAATCCAAGAGGGCTTGGGGTGGGCACCTAAACCACTTCCTTTGGAATTCTTTTCACTGGATCAATCCTACACCTCCTTGGAAAGCTCTAAATTCTACCTTGACCTGATTTGATCCCTGCTATGCAGACAGGCTGGGGTGTTCAGCCTGGAGAAGAGAAGGGTCCAGGGAGACCTCAGAGCCCCTTCCAGTGCCTAAAGGGGCTCCAGGAGAGCTGGAAAGGAACTTAGGACAAGGGATGGAGGGACAGGACAAGGGGGAATGGCTTCCCACCGCCAGAGGGCAGGGTTAGATGGGATATTGGGAAGAAATTCTTCCCTGTGAGGGTGGTAAAACACCGGCACAGGTTGCCCAGAGAAGTTGTGGCTGCCCCTGGACCCCTGGGAGTGTCCAAGGCCAGGTTGGACAGGGCTTGGAACAACCTGGGACAGTGGAAGGTTCCCTGCCCATGGCAGGGGGTGGAATGGGATGGGCTTTAAAGTCCCTTCCAACCCAAACCATTCCCTGTTTCTGTGACCTCTGCAGACAGGGAACAGCTCGTCCTGCCCCAGGCTGATGGGCACCACCTTTGTCCACTCACCTGTGCCCAGGGACACACCCGTGACAAGGCCTTGGGGTTTGGACTGTGAACCCACAGACAGGAACAGTTTTTGGGCAGGAGGCAGTGGGGACATGGAGGCCCTTGCCTGGGTCTGCACTCACCCACATTTGGACATCATATTTATTTCTCGTATTTGTGCACACCCTGAGCAGGGGCTGTGTTCTGTTTGGGCTCTGTTACAACACAAGTTGTTTTGTGAGGCTCAGGGGGAAAATAAAGAATATTTTGGCAAACAAATCGACAAGTTGAGTTCAGTCATCACCCTCCAACAGTGCTGCCAGCAAGGCAGGAGCCAGCTGGGGACATGGGGACTCCAGCTAAAGCCCCCCTTGCTTTCTGGGCAGATTTCTTTAATTGCAGAGTGGTGAAGTCCTGGGAAGGAATTCTGGAAGAATTCCACTCCATCTTCTCAAACAAAAAATTCCAACAGAAAGAGCACCATTCACCAGTGCAACTGTGAGAGCAGAAAACCAGGTTGGTTTGTGCTTCAAACCCCACACTTTAAATAAATAAAAGCCTTCAGAAGAGAAGTAGCAACTGATAAACCGCAACGTGTTGGATTTAGTGTTCCTTTTCCTCAAACTGAACTCTCAGCTCCCATCCTAAGGGCAATCCCTCTATCCCAGGTGTGTGTAGGAAGTGCCTCCCTACCCCTGCAAGATTCACACATTCATTATCTTGCCCTCAGAGCCAGTGAGGAGGAGTAGGAATTTTTACCTCCCTGTGCCTGTCCCGATCCCTGGACTTCTCTCGCACCCAGTCTATCGTGTTAAAGTCTTCGTAGGTGCCCACACCAGGAAGAGGCTCCTCCAGGAAATCCATCATGGTGCTTGTGCCATTCATCCCTCCTCCATTATACGAGGAAAAGCCTGGTGGGGGAGGAAGGGGGAAAATTGAGCGTTTCTTAGCTTTCCCCCTTTTTATAAAAAAACAAAACTAATTTAGGGGGAAAATCACAGATTTCAACAAAGAGCTACTGAAGTGTTCCCTGAACTGAATACTCCAAGCACACCTTCCCAGGTGTTCTGTGCCAGGTACACCCTTCCCAGCTCCATCAGATCACCTGGAGATGGGGTCATTCCTGGAAACAACTGTTCATAACAAAGTAAATCACCACCAGCATCTAGATGGTGGCTTTTCCCTAAATCCAGGATTTACCATGAGGATATTCTGCCATTTGAGGCAAGCAGAGGAGAGAGGGAGAGGAGAAAAGGAATATTTAGGACTTCCAAGAGAGCTGAAGGGTATCCCAGGTGGATCTGGCGAGGATGAGAGCAGGATGGGCAGGAAGGCACGGATGGGAGCAGGGAAACAGGGAAAGCAAAGCATCCAGTGGGGCTTGGAAAGCAGAATGTGGTACCAAATGGGGGCTTGGGAAAACACCCAACTGGGACTCGCAGCCTCCCTCAGGTGAGAACTTGGCCAAACCACTGGGCCTCCCATTTAACCTGCTCCAGCCCAAGGAAAACAATGCTTAGCATGGGTGTACATTTCCAAAATCCCATTTCTGGAAGACACTAAGTGTTTGCAGTCATCCAGAGGGAAAAACAGAAGAGCACAAACCAAAATCCAGTCAAAACTGGAAGGTGGTGGGGAAGAGGAGGGTTAAAACTCCCAGGCAGAAGGATAATGGCTGCTATTTCAGCATATTTAGCTTGCAGGTATCACGGGGGCAAAGGTGTCTCCAGATGGGAAAAATAAGGAATTCAAAGAGCTGCCCTCTGCTCCATCATCTAAAGCAGGAAGGGAAAAGAGCTGTGATGTCTTCCCAAGCTCATCTCCCAGACTGCCACAGCTGCAGGAAAACAAGATGAGTCATGTACAGAACTGACAACCACCACAAAATAACCCACTTAAAAAGGCTCCTCGCTTCACTTGGGACACAAAAAAAAGGTGGAGTTCTCCAGAGCTCCTCCAAGTGCTGAGTGCACAGTCCGTGAGCACCTCCCAGATTGCACTGGGAGGAAAACGGGGCACGTTTGCCATGAGCAATCCCTGAGTTTAACAGCATTTTTGAAGCCAAAAGCTTGGAAATGCAAAATTGGCATCAAGGCTTCCAGAGATTTCCCCATACAAATATCCCCACTGGAAACCCTAGGTGCTGTCCCCTAAATCTGATGGATCAGAACCTCCTTGAATAAACCATCCTGATAACAACATAAGCAGGTGGAGCACACGGAGTACTGAAGTACCTGGAACTCCTCCTGCCACCTGGCTGCTGCTGCTCCAAGGACACGAGAGTTACCTGGCACAGGTATCCAGGGAACAAACAGAGGCCTCATCCCAGTCCCAGCTGGGACTCAGGCTGGGACCTGAACAAGTCCCACCTGCAGCCCAGACCTGCACATTCCTACAGCAAAGGCCACGAGCCCAGGAGCTCAGCAGGGTTTGATCCAGTTCCACGGTGGCACCAGGCTCCGAGGATTCTGCTGTCCCCCGGAGCACACGAGATCCCAATGCCCACCTGGGCCACACCAGATGTTCTCAGTCACCAGCTCACTCACCCACATCCAGTTCCCGGTTCCAGGGCCCCTCTCACACTACAGGGAATTTGTAACATCCTGGCGCTCCAGAAATACTGGAATATAAGTTTGGAGATGGAAGGGTGATAACAGCATTCTGGGAAGGCACCACCAATCCAGGCCTTCACCTCCCCTCCATCCTCGACACAAGGGCATCACATCTCTCCCAGCACCATCATCCCCAAGGATGAGGTGGCTCCAGGGGGGAACAAGTTCCACCAAGCCCAGTGATGCCGAGGACAACACGGAATCTACCCTGAAAAACAGGAGAGTGACTCTCCTGCCCAGCCACCCCCCAGCCTGAGGGGTTGGGTTTGTTCCCACAGGAATGACCACCTCTCCTAGAAGTACCCCAGTCATTCCCATGAGCAGGCTCTCATTGGCCTATCTACTATAATCTCTCCTAAAGATAAAAGACAGAGCTGTCCTAAAGAGAAGTATTAACAAAGGAGTGTTAAAGCAAGCTAATAGAACACCCTGAGAAGCATTTTCTGCAGGAAGATGAGATCAGGCGCATTCCGTGCTCACTCTCCTGGAATAACTGCCCAGACCAGCGACTTTGAGCTGTGCTGGGAATGCTCTCCCAACTCCAAGCTTGCCATGGAGCACCAGGAACCAGACCCTGAGGGCACAAAGTGAGCACAGAGCTGCAATGCCAGAGAGGCTGCAGGCCATGGTACCCACAGCAACATCCCAATGGCACCTGTGATCCCACCCCATCCACAGCCCCCGGGATCCCACGGGTAGACAGGATGGGCTGACCCAACTTGCACACTCCGGACCAAGCAGGTGCAGTTTGGTGCCTGATCCTGCTTTCCAGGATCCTCACTCAGCCCAGCCTGCCATCCTACAGCACCAGGGTTTCTATTCCCAAAGGAGAATCCCGAGCTTTCCAGCCACACACAACTGTTCACTTGACAGATGATAATGAGAAAACATCCTTACATTTTTTTCCAGGAGTAATCCAGAACTATAAAATGGCTGACAGCCATAAATATTTATCAAGATCATGTTTCCTGCCTCAGCTTGCTGCAAATCAGGGATCCTGGGATTCCCAGAATGGAACAAAAGAAGAAAGTGAGCTCAGTGATGCCCTGCCAAAACACATCCAAGATGATTGCAGAGGTCTCCCTGTTTGCAATGTCCAGATCTCCAAATCAAAGAGACAGCGAGTGAAAAGTGACCCTGTCACAGCTCATTTTTAAACAGAGATTTCTCAGTGTTTGGATCACTCCCCAAAAGGGGTTAATTAATGCTCCACTTCAGACCCTGCCGGCCTTAGGAAAATCAGGCAGCGCCTGGTGAAGTTCCAGGCTGTGCCATGTGCCACCCCACAAAGCCACAGCCTTTACTGACTGTCCTGCCAGCAGTGAAGGGACAGCCACGGCACCTGGAGAGTTCCACCGCCACTTCCCTGCTCCAGCAAATCCCAGAAAAGCAAGAGGTTTGCAGGGAGGGAGGTAGTAAACAAACAACTATTACACAGCAGAAATCCCACAGCCCACCCAGCCTGACCCACCACCCTCATCCCGGCTCCAGAGCCACTGCCAGCAGCGTGCAGGCACACATGGACACAGGGACGCATTCCCCTTGGCTCACATCTCCTCTTCCTCCTGGAAGGCTCTGCTCACCCTGGCTCAGCCGCTCCCCATCCCGCAGGAGCAGCTCTGGGGGTCTGTCCGTGCCACGGCCGCGGGGTCAGGGGACATTCCCGGGGTCACAGCGGCACTTTGTGCATCCTCCGGACTCTGCCGGGGCCGATCCCGCAGCGGCGCTGGGCCCTCCCCGCTCCTCGTCACCGGCACCGTCACCAGAGCCAGCCCCTGCACCCCGCCGGGGGGGCACGACTGGAGCGGCACGGGGAGAGGGGCAGGCTCACAGGGATGGGCAATCCCGACGGTCCAGAGTGGAGGCTGCATCCCAAAACAGCGATAGGAGCCGCTCCAGCAGCACGCAGGATATTTGATCTGGCAGAAGGGATTCCCCGGGAACTAAAATCAGTTTGCTGTGCTGCAGACGGGGAGAGAGCTGGGGAAAACTGGCTGGTAAATCCTGTTTGTGCTCACAAACACCTGAGATCAGGCAGGGTAAACTGGGCACCCAGACCTCCAGTCATGGAGTCACAGAGAGGTCTGGGGTGGAAGGGACTTCAAAGCCCATCCCATTCCCCCCCTGCCACAGGCAGGGACACCTTACACTATCCCAGGTTGCTCCAAGCCCCATCCAACCTGGCCTTGGACACTTCCAGGGATCCAGGGGCAGCCACAGCTCCTCTGGGCAATCTGTGCCAGGGCCTCCCCACCCTCACAGGGAACAATTCCTTCCCCATGTTCCATCTAATCCTACCCTCTGGCAGGGGAAAGCCATTTCCCCTTGTCCTGTCATTCCAGGTGCTTGTCCAAAGTCCCTCTCCAGCTCCCTTGGAGCTGCTTTAGGCACTGGAAGGGGCTCTAAGGTTTCCTCAGTGACGTCCCTTCTCCACATGAACACCCCCAGCTCTCCCAGCCTGGCTCCAGAGCAGAGGGGCTCCAGCCCTGGGAGCAGCTCCATGGCCTCCTCTGGACTCGCTCCAGCAGCTCCACGTCCTTCCTGTGCTGGGACCCCAGGGCTGGGGCAGCTCTGCAGGTGGGGTCTCACCTGAGCAGAGCAGAGGGGCAGAATCTCCCCCCCTTCCCTGCTGCCCACGCTGGGGGATCAGCCCAGGACATGGGGGTTTCCAGGTGCCAGCTCCATGGCCAGGGCATGTGGAGCTTCTCATCCACCAACACCCCCAAGCCTTCTCCTCAGAGCTGCTCTCCAGCCATTCTCCCCCCAGCCAGGATTTGTTCCTGCAACAGCCCAGACCCACATGCTGGTCCCACTTCTCCCCAACAGCCCAACCCCAAAGATCTGCCAAAGCCGACCCTTAACCATGGAGGGACACCCAGAGACGAGCAACCCCTCACCACCTCCCACCAGGGATGCTCCTGGCACCCCAGCCTGGGACATTCCCTGCTCTGCACCCCCTTCCCAAAGCTCTGCCCCAAGCCAGGATGCAGCACAGGAAAACACACATTTATCAACAGTCTCCTGAAGCAGTGGGTCAGTCGCTGATGTACTGACAGACAAACCTCTTTCTTTTCCCACCCAGCTAACATTTTCCCTGCTGAATAACTCCCAGGAACGCTCTTTGCTCACTGTCTTTCCAGCAGGCAGGCACGGGATTTTCCTTTTGTCCTCCGGGCACCGTCAGACTTCAAAGGCTCTCCCAACGCCGGCCTCACGAGCACCCTTTATCTCGCCTTTATTCAACGCACACAAGAGCTCAAAGGGGCTGGTGATTAAGTTCCTCGGGCTCCAATTTGCTGGTGATAACTTGTCATTCACACATTGTCTGGGAGGCTGGAACTCTGCACCCTCCCCACGCTGACTTTGGTCTCACTGATAACAGCCCCGGGGTTCTGTCTGAGCTCAAGGAGGGAGGTGGGTGAAGAAGAAAGCAGGGCAGATGTGCCAGCTCCAGGTTCCCACTTCAATTTTTAATTTCATTTTAAATTTAAGATGGAGAATAACTCGCTGCTAAATCCTCATAAGCACCAGGAATCAGGCAGGGTAAATCGGGCACTCCAACCTCTGATCGTGGAGTCACAGAAGGGTTTGAGTTGGAAGGGATTTAAAGTCCATCCCATCCCACCCCTGCCATGGGCAGGAACACCTTCCACTACCCCAGGTTGCTCCAAGTGCTGTCCAACTTGACCTTGGACATTTCCAGGGATCCAGGGGCAGCCACAGCTTCTCTGGTGTGCCAGGGCCTCCCCACCTCACAGGAAAGAATTTCTTCTTAAATCTAACCTAAATCTTCCCTCTCTCCATTCAAACCCATCCCCTGTCACTACCTGCCTCAATTCTTGCCTTTAGAGCACAAAAATACTTTTTTTCAGTCCCACAGAGGAAAGACCTTCCACCACCGCAACATTTTTAAGTCTTCCTCTGAAAGAAGAGGGGAACAGAGTTCTTTGCTCCCTACATTTTAAAGCCCATCCTGAGGCTGCCATGATTCCCAGGCATTACAGCTCACTCCTCCTGGTGCTGCCTCCCCACTGTTTCAGAACGGGATATCAAGGAATCACTTATTCCTTATCCTCATAAGAAGGCTGGCAGAAGCAACCCCTCATCCAGGAGACAATTCTTGGCAAGAAACCCCAACAATCACCAGGACTGCAGATGGAATCTAACTGACTGTATTTTGGGTACCCGTGAAGCTTGGGAGAGAATTTTCTTTAGAAGATCTTAAACAAGCTGTTGGGGAGTAACAGGGAAAGTTTCTCACAGAAAAGCAACAGGCTGAAGAGACAGGATGATGAATAAATCCCTCTGTTTTCAAAACAGGAGGAAGGCAACCCTGGAATCCCACTCAGTTCTGCTTGTCCTGGACTATCCCATGTACTTGTAACTGGTGCTTATACTTAGGGAATGTTCTGGGTAGGCAGCATCCCTTGGGCTGGCTTTGGAGACTCAGAGCTGGAGAAACTCACTGCCAAAAAACAAGGTTTAGGGAAGGGGGAAGAGAACTGCAAAGCACCTCATGTTCTGAGCCTGACCTCAACTGTCTGCAGACAAGTCATTGCCCAACACTTGAGAGCAGGAAACAGCTCCTTTTTTTCATCCCTTACACTGAGAAGCAGCAGAGATTTACTGCTGCACAAATGCACCTTGAACATCACATGGAGGCCTGGGCACCTTTACTGTGACACACAAGGTGATGCCACTAAGATAAAACAACTTCTGGGAAGCCAGATGACCTTTGAAGGTCCCTTCCAACCCAAACTATTTAATGATTCTAGGATTCTGTATCCTTAAAAAGACTGTCCCACCCCACAAACCCTTTGGCCAAGATGCAAATCCCAGCTTTGACAGTAATTTTGAGGAAGCACCGCTAAGATTTCCTTATTGCCTGCTGTAACTCCATTGCCCCAGTGCCGAGACTGTAAGGAAAAGTAGAAAAGTATCAGGGGATTTGATTAAACAGCCAAATTTGACTGCCAAGCACAACTTAACAGCCTGGGAAAAAATACCAAGGTAAGTCTTATCTGTAACATTTTACTAATGAAGTGCTGAAGTCCAAACCAGAGAAGATAAGAGGGAGAGAATGTGTCACACAAACAGGTGTGAGAAGCCAGTGCAGTTTGGTTTAGAGTATTTTGACTGAAAGAAGCCTGAAGCAGTTGGAATATCTACCTTTTGGCAGCAGCAAGGCTGGTGGTTCCCAGCAGGGCCCTGCTACTGTCACTGCCAGTCCAGGGCTCCTCGGAGGAGCTCTGGTTGCCACATACACTCCCGATTTCCAAATCCACCAGGCAGCAGGTGACACTTCCCCCTCTTCACCTGGCAGGAGCTGGAAGCTCCAGATTTGGATGTTCTTTCAATCTGAGAAGCCACCACTCTTGCAGGAGGGTTTGACAGCCTTGCAGAAAGGAGAAGGGGTAAGGGAGGGCCGGGTTCTGGTTCCCAAAGGCATCACTCACTGACTCCCATCCGACACCACATCAGCCAGGGGTTTGCAGGAAGAGCCTCGGCCACCACTTCCCAGCTGGGCCCCACAGCTTCAGGTTTCACACCTGGCACCCAAACATCTGCCAGCAAACATCTGAAGTCAGAAGGGGAAGTTCACAGGGTGAACTGAAACTGGCATTTGGGCAAGGAGCTCTTCCCCCTTTAAAATTTCCTTTTTTACTTATGTGTCATCTTCCTCCAAGCACGACAGCCTGGCCTGGGGGAACCACTCCTTGGGGATTTGGCCTCAAGCTGTGCCAGGGGAGGTTTAGGGTGGATATTAGGGAAAATTTCTTCATGGAAAGGACTGTCCCCCAGGGCAGTGGGTGGAGTCCCCATCCCTGAAGGAATTTAAAAGCCGTGTGGATGTGGCACTTGGGGACATGGTTAGGGGTAGCCTTGGCAGTGCTTGGGGAATGGCTGGGGCTTGATAATCTTAGCGGGCTTTTCCAACCCAAATGATTCTGTGATTCCATGATTCTCTGCCCAGGGGTGTAAGGCAGGCCCCTGAAGTGTCACCACCACCATCGCTTCAAGCCATAGGTCCCAGTGATAATTCACAGAGGATTAAAACAGGCAGAACCTGCTTGTCCAGTGCCAAAGCCCAGTAGATCCAGGACGATTCATCCCTTCTCCACGAATTTTACAGCTCAGACTCAAGGAGGAGGAACGGACCCTCTGGCCACACAAGGGGTGGGGGGAGGAAGCACTGTGAGATTCTCTCCACAACAGAAAACCTTTAAAATTACAGATAAAGGGGAAGGGAGGGGAAGGGAGGGGACAGCCTGTGCTCATATCACAACCCCTCAGGAACGGCTCAGCACTGCCATCCCTGCCCGTGGCTCTCACAGCCCTCCCTCCTGGCACTGCCAGCTCTTCAGAAAACTCCACAAGGGACAACCCAAATGATCTATCCTGAAGGACTGTCCTGAAGCCCTGAAAGCAAAGTGGTGGGAGAGGATATGCTCCATGTCATAGCACAGGAACCACACAGACAGGGATGCAATCCAGCACGGAATCCTACAAACTATTCACCCTCGTGCCAGGAAAACCATCCTGGGCAGAGGCCAGTGGGATCCACACAGCAAATATTAACATGGAATGCTATCCAAAGCCATCAGGAAAACCAGAGAGGGGAAAGCTCGTGGGGGTTACCTCCCATCTCCCTGTCGAGCGGCGGGTCATCGTCTGCCATGGAGAAATCCATGGATGCTCCGGCGATTTCCAGCATATCCTCATCGCTGGTGGCGCTCTGGAAGCTCCCCCGACGATAGCCCTTCTGATCCATGGCCAGAGCTTCCAAACCTGGGAGCAAAGGGAAGCTTTTTAGAGCACAAGCAGGAAAACTCAATTTCTAACCCAACTGACTGACACTTGACCCTGAAGACCCAGAGGCTGCACTGCTCTTCCCCATGGGAAAGGTGGATGCAGCGACATTACCTGAAGTTCAGGCTGGAATTCCAAGGTTTTGGAAGAGCTTTACAATTCTCTTGCACTAGGTTGCAGAGTGCCACATTCCAGAAACAAAGAGCAGGTCCCAGTACGGCTTCTGAACCCAACTGGGGAGCCACAAACACAGCAGCAATGGGGCTAAAAAGAACAAGTTTAGCAACCATTGCACAGCCAAGAGGAGAGCCCTTCCCTAACAGAGGTCCTGCATCCACCCTCTACTCATCAATCCACTGGAAAAGGGCTAAAACTGGGTTCTGGGTAATGGGTTGCCAACCATGAGTCAAGCTCCACCAAGGCTATGAGACAACAAATCAAACCACCCCAAAACTGAGCAGCAGTCTTGTCTCAGCTGTGCCATCCCCACTGCCATGGCTGAACACCTTTTCCGTGGGAAATTCCTGCTGATGTCCAACCTGAACCTCCCCTGGCACAGCTTGAGCCCTTTTCCCCTTGTCCTGTCCCTGTTCCCTGGGAGCAGAGCCCGACATTTCCTGGCTGCCCTCTCCTGTCAGGGAGTTGTGGAGAGCCAGAAGGTCCCCCCTGAGCCTCCTTTTCTGAAGGCTGAGCCCCTTTCCCAGCTCCCTCAGCTGCTCCTGGGGCTCCAGACCCTTCCCCAGCTCCATTCCCTTCCCTGGACACGCTCCAGCCCCTCAATGTCCTGCTTGTCCTGAGGGGTCCAGAACTGACCCCAGGATTTGAGGTGAGGCCTCAGCAGTGCCAGCACAGGGGCACAAGCACTGCCCTGGCCCTGCTGGCCACACTGTTCTTGATCCAGGCCAGGTTGCCCATCTGGGCTCACTGCTGGCCATGTGCACTTTGCTCTTGCAAATATTGATGTTTTTCCAGAGAATTGAGAGAGGAACCAATGACACTGCTCAGCCCTATTCCAGGAAGGGAAAACGCCAGCCAGCACTTCCCAACAGGCTGAATTACACACTCTGCAGAAAACACTTCCTATTACACAGAAAAAGCCACCACAGCACACAAAAAAAAGCCCTGGCACTGCACAGGGTGCCCTTCACTGAGCCTCACACTGTGGAACACCATGTTCCTTAACTTTTAAGCCCTGTTTTCTCACTAAACTGGTGCAGAAGATCCCAGAAAAGAGGGAGCCGAGGGGAGCTGGGTGCTTGGGAAGGCCCTGAGAGCACACAGACAGCATAGCCTGGAGAGCAAAGGCAGAAGAAACCCAGGAATTCGAAGTCAGTATTTGCCAGCTAACAATGAAAATAATTAAATGGTATTAAAGTGCTGTGATGCTGCTCTGGTGAGCTGCTTCCAGGGAGCAGAGTGGATCCAGCTCCCAGCCCCAGAGGCAGGGATGGCCCGTTCAGCCTGGCAGAGAAATAAGGAAACTGTACTCATGTGTCTTGAGGTTCCTCTGCAGCATAACACAGTTTTACAGGGATTTTCCAATAAGACTCAGTGTGTGTGTAAATATGTGGGAAGTGGGGTTAAAATATCTCTGTATCCATAGAATCCCAGAATGCTTTGGGTGGGAGAGACCTTAAAGCCCATCCCATTCCGCCCTCTGCCACGGGCAGGGACATATTCCACTATCCCAGGTTGCTCCAAGCCCCGTCCAACCTGTCCTTAGACACTTCCAGGGATCCAGGGGCAGCCACAGCTTCTCTGGGCAACCTGTGCCAGGGCCTCACCACCCTCACAGGGAGGAATTTCTCCCAAGTATTCCATCTAAACCTCTCTGCTCTGCACAGAAAGCATCAGTTCCTACAGCACAAGCAGCCAGAGTCCCTGCTGGAGGAGTAGAAACCGGAGACACAGCACCTCCTGCTCCCCCCAATCCGTCCCCGAGCTTGTTCTCATTTACAGCTTTAAAACCCAAAACCACGGCAGCAAACGCGGCACCTTCCAGCCCCAGCAGAGCCCAGGGAACACCTGGCAGCACAAGGAGGACGCACAGGAGAATCCCGTGCTCGCTTCTCCCTGCAGCCCTGGAGACACACGTCTAACCCACCTTTCCTTACCAAAACGCTCCCTCTACAGGTGAGCGATGCCTTCCCAGGCACAAAGAATAAAATTAAAAAAAAAAAAAAAAAAGAAAAGACCATTCTCAAGCTTATGTAGCTGTTCATTTACCACAGTTCTCCATCGGACAAAACCGCCTCTTTGCCCAGACCAGGGCACTGCCAAACCCCCCCGGAGCACACGGACGTACCCCAGGGCTGCCGGTGTCCCCACCGCCCGTGTGACGCCATCCTCCTCCAGGGGCTCCCATCCACCTCCTCCAGCGGCTCCCATCCACCTCCTCCGCCCTGCTACTCCGTCCTGGCGTTCCCCATGGCAGTCAAAGAAAGGGAAGCAGCGAAGCAGAAGCCGGGGCAGGGTCCCCACGACGCCTGGAAGTGACTCAAATGACAGCGCTGGCAGCAGGAAGCCAGAGCCCCGCTGCCATCCTGCCGGGATGCTCAGCCCTCCAGCACGATCTCCAATCCAAAAACCAGATATTCCAAGATATTTTTCCTTGTTTCATGCTTCGATGTCATGGAGCAGCTCGGCTCCCTCAGCCTCGCCCGGCCCAGTGCCACCATGGCACAAGGGGGTGGGACTGGTGAGCCACAGTCCCGGAGAGCTCCGGCACCGCCGCGCTCGGAGCAGCCATTCCAGCACACAGGCTCCAGGTTTTCCCAGTCAGAGCGTGGAAAAAGCTCCCGAAGCATTTTTCTCTCCCTGTCAGAGGGGAGGCTTGACCCCAGCTCCACCAGCACCACACGGACATCACACCAGGAGAACACCAGGAGCAGGCAGCAATCCCAACCAGCTGCCTCTGGAGTCATTCCCGTTGTGGGACAGAGCCAGTTTACCACCCAGTGGCTGTTTCCTCTGGGAAACCAAAAACCTGGATCACAAGACTGGTTTTTTTGTAGATCAGCAAATCTATGCTGAGCTTTGACAACTCGGGGCTCTCCTTCCTCCTCAGCCCCACATGCCTCTCAGGCACATCCCTTCCCACAAGTACCAGATCCAGTGGGACACAAATTGGAAAAGAAATGCAGAATAAGCCAATCGTAACTGAAAAAAAACCAAAGGAAAAGAGAGAAAAATGTAGGAAGGATTTAGCTCTTAGATCAACACTCGTGGTGCCTGGCTGGGAGCCGGCAGACAGGCTTTCATAGAGTCCTGGAATGGTTTGGATTGGAAGGGACCTTAAAGCCCATCCCATTCCACCCCCAGCCCCCCTTCCACTATCCCAGGTTGCTCCAAGCACTGTCCAACCTGGCCTTGGACACTTCCAGGGACAGAGAAACACCTCTGTTTCTCTGTTGTGTTCCACAACACCTCTGGGGAACATCATCACTCCAGAGGCTCCCATTGCCTTTAAAAATCCCCACATTTCCCTTCTTGAGCAGAGGAGGGGACTCCGTGAGGCAGAAACTCCATCTATGTGAAAACTAAGAGAGCTGGTTAGGATTTTGTTTTATTCCAGCCCTGGAATCACAGAACGCTGTATGAGAGGAGCTGAACAGAGAAGGCTCATGCACAGTTGTGCTGATAATCAATACCCCAGGGAGGGGCCAGCCCTGTGTCCCCACGCTGTGACAAAAGAGCCGATGATTTGCTGCAGGCAGTTCCAAGACAATGTTATTTTTCCAAGCTGTTCCCTCCTCCAATTTCCTGTGCTGTCTGAAGTGACTACCACCAGACTCCACTTCTTTAGAGGAAACTACACCAAATTTACAAGGGCCTGGAGTGACAGGATGAGCGGGAATGGCCTTAAACTGCCAGAGGCAGGATTAGATGGGATATTGGGAAGAAATTCTTCCCTGTGAGGGTGAAGAGGCCCTGGCACAGCTTGCCCAGAGAAGCTGTGGCCGCCCCTGGATCCCTGGAAGTGTCCAAGGCCAGGCTGGACAGGACTTAGGGCAAGCTGGGATAGTGGAAGGTGTCCCTGCCCATGGCAGTAGATGATCTTCAAAGTCCCTTCCAACACACACCATTCCAGGATTCTATGACAGCTCCATTCCCAGGATGGCCAAGGAGGACTCTGGTGCTCTTCCAGCCTCACAACAGCACAAGAGCAGGATCCCAGAGAAGCTGTCCCTTTTGGACCAGTGGCACAGGGCTGTGCTGGCCCCACACAGGGCTGACCTGGCCAGTGGGACTCCACCTCTCCAGGCAGCCTCTTGTCCTCGGCAGCTGCTCCAGCAAAGGCAAACACACCCTGGGAATGCTGCTTGTGCTGGGCCAGGATTGTCTGGCCACACCAGCCTGAACAATGGGAGGTTTGAGAGAAACTGGGAATTCTACCAACACAAGCTGAACACAAAGACTTGGATTGTTTTAGGGCTTGTTTGGGGCTCTTTTGCTGTTCTCCGACACGTACTCACACGGGCCCCAGGAGACAATACTCCAGGCTCCGGCCTGGCATCCTTCCAGCAAGGTATCAGGGGCTGTCACATGTCACCAGGTCACAGCAGAGGGCAGCACATGAATCCTGTGACAGTTTGGGTTTCCCAGGCCCTCTTGTACATCGGGCTGACACAGGATGTTAACTGCTATCCCAGGATACACAGACACAGCCCACGTCCTTACATCCACACCAGTATCACCTCTTCTGGAATAATCCACCATTCCACAGAGCCTCTGCCCCTCAGCCCAGGACACTGGAATACCCACATGGAGGCAAACAGCAACACATCCATCCCAAAACCACCCCGTCCCAGCCGTCGTCCCAGCAGCAGGTTGGGAATGAGGTGAGCACATGGATGTGCCCAAAGGCACTGCCAGGCCCGTTCAGAACCAGCATCAACCCTCCAAAAGCCAAAAGAAACCCTGTTTAGCACAAATCCAGCTGAGCTGGGAGCACTGGCACATCACAACTCAGGATTAGGAACAACTCTTGGTTACTTACTCCCAGCTATCTGCTCCCTCCATTGGTTTCACCAGGAAACCTCTTTTTTTTCCTCCTAAACTGTCATTACCATTTTAGCTCCCAGTTAAAAAGCCACAATCTCAGCTCAGCCATATCTTCCTCACAACCACTTCCAGCTTCTTTTCTTTTTGTTTAATGTTTTGACTAAAAACAGCCCAACGTGAAAATGCCCAACACCAAACTTACAGGTGGTTTTTGACCAGTTGAGGGGAGGTTGCTACTGGATTTTCAACTGCATTTTTCAGACTAAATCCAGTTATTTACAGCAGTTTCCATACTGCAGCACAACAACAGCTCTCTCGCCATTCCCAGCCTCTTTGGGAATCCAGGACACTGTCACAGCTCCATGAAGAAGGATCACGTTGTTTTCCCAACATACCTGAGTGGCTGGTAAGCGATGACTCCCAGGTGTCCATGGGCATCCTGGCTTAGCCAACCCTCCACACCATCCCTCCAGCCGTCACCCCGCTCATCCAGCCCTTCCAGCACACGGGAAGGGTGTGACTAACACATGACCCAGAGGGAAACAGCCGGAATAAACGTGGGTGGTTTTCATCGCCGAGCATTAGGAACTGATCCGGCACTGCTTCCATCCTGAAAACATCGGAGCCTTGGATGAAGGCTCCAAAGCCACCTCCTGACAAAATGCCTTAATCTGGATCACAACCACAGGTGTCTTGTTGGCCAGCTTCTTCCCCAGGAGAGCTCTGGAAAGCAGGACATCCTGGAATTCCAGAATGATTGGGGTGGGAAGGGAACTTAAAGCCCATCCAGTCCCACTCCCTGTCATGGGCAGGGACACCTTCCACTATCCCGGGCTGTTCTAAGCCCTGTCCAATCATCCTTGGACACTTCCAGGGATGGGGCAGCCACAGCTTCTGTGGACAACAAAGAAGACCCTTCTCTGCTTCTCAAATAAATAAGTTACTGGTTTGTAACTTTGTTTTGTGGTGTTTTGTAAGCTCATTTCCACTTTTCAGGTTACCAATGTCCCTCCCAGCAGTCACACACCACCCGTACACCAACACAGAAGATCCACACCTCCAGATTACACACCTTACCCTTATCTCATCTGCTACATTTAGCTATTTTCCTGGAATTCAAAACAAACAAGAATCTGCTGTTACAGATCTAGCAGAGAAAGCTGATGCCCAAAACTGTGCCAAACAAAAAAAAAGCCAAATAACCAATGATAAAATACCAGCTCACCTCAAACACCACCTCTTTTTTCACATTTTCCTTTCCCTTTTTCCTTTATTTTTTTAAGGACTATCATGGTTACAGAAGCAAGACTCCAACAGATATTTCCCATTACATTTTACAGTCCAGTTTAGTGTCACACTTGCATCAAGCCCCAGCTGGAAACCTGTCATTCCATGCTTTGTGAACACCAGCACTGGACCTCTTCCAGGAGAGCACCTTCATTTTGGTGTTGTTTTTAGGAGACACTTCTCAGCACACCCCGAAATCCAAACAGCGCCACGTGGAATCAGGATCAGACTCATTCTGGGGAGATGCAGCTCTGCCTCTTGCTCAACAAGGTAGAAAATCCCCAAAGTACTGAAATATGGGCTACAACAGGTTTAACAGGGGATTTTCGGGCACAAAGAGAACATAAAACACCCAACTTGCACAAGATCCTGGGAGAGAACAGCCTGGGAAAGCCTTGCTGAGGGGAGGGGAAGGGTTAGGGGAGGACAGCCAGGGTCTGGGCCAGGGCTGCTGCTGAGCCTCCAGGGAGCCACGAGAATGATCTGGAGCTGCTGCCAAGTGCAGTGGGAATTACAGCCGGCACACAGCGAGGCCTGAACACACCAGGTACTTTTCCAACCCCTCCCTCTCCATGAAATCCATCCCCGCTGCTCAGCACGCGACATGGAGATGATTTCCTACATTTTTGCCGAACCACGGGATCTCACCTCGCTCACAGGCACCTCCTTGACCTGAACTATAAACGTTCTTCTCCTTGTTGATGGTATAAAAACAAAGAGAAGTTCCTGAAGAAGGGAGGAATAAAGCCAGCCCTTTGGAAGTGCTGGATCACAGCCCAGCAGCTCTGAACCCCTCAGTATTGAGGCAGAACAGGCTGGCACAATATCATGGGGCCAGCACAGCACTGGAGCTGCTCTCGGGACTCATTGAATTTCCAGGGATGGTTCCAACCTCCTCCCAGACCAGGACACACATTCCAACCTTTCCTTCCACCCGGCAACAGTGCAAACTGGGACATTTCTGGGTCCAAATGTTCTGGTGGAAAAGCCACAAAGAGGAAAAGGGACTACTAAGAAGAAAATTGGGGATATGAGGAAAATCTCCCACCCTCTGTCAGACCAAGGCGCTTGGCCGGGCTCGCTCCTCTCCCAGAACTCCAGGCACACCTGGAGCATCCTTGTTCCAAATAAAACACCTATTCATCCACAGAGAGCAAAGAATGATGGCTTCCCACTGACAAGAAGGCAGGGTTAGATGGGATATTGGGAAGAAATTCCTCCCTGTGAGGGTGGAGAGGCCCTGGCACATGTTGCCCAGAGAAGCTGTGGCTGCTCCATCCCCAGAGCGTCCAAGGCCAGGTTGGATGAGGCTTGGAGCAACCTGGGATAGTGGAAGGTGTCCCTGCCCATGGCAGGGGTGGGACCAGATGGTCTTTGAGGTCCCTTCCAACCCAAAGCATTCCACGATTTATAAAACCAGGGCTCACAGTCCCTCAGAAACATTTGCACGTGAGGCTGTGCTGCACCACCAGGAGCGAGCTGTTATCCCGGAAGGAATAATTAAAAGCCTGATACACAGAACCACTCACACCCACGCTGTCACCTCTGCACTCAGATCTGAATCTGAGCTCCTGGATAAACCTGCTGGATGAGTCCGTGACCAGACCATGGCAAGGTCAGTCAGTGCCAGCCCTCACCTGTCTGGGCAGCCTGGGGCTGCAGACACCCTGGCTGAATCCCAGAACACCCAAATGACTTGGGACACTGCCTGGATGAACTCTACCCCTATGTGAACACGCTTCAGGTGAGGAATTTTGGGGGTTCAGTTTGCCTTCCTTTACTAGTGGCCAGATCCAGCTGGAGACACAGCTGCTGTCACCTTCCACAACAAGAATGGAAGAAGAAACTGAGGGACTGTGGCAGAGAGAAGGAAATAATCTGGGATTTGGGGAAGAAGGTGGAGTTGAAGGTGGATGCAAGGCAAAGGGGCAGAAGAAGCAAGTGATCTTTGAGAGCTGCAGCTCCTCCATCTGCAGGGCCAGCACTCCTGCACAGATGCATCCTTGAAAATGCCATTCCCAGCTGGAAAAAGGGAATTTCTGTGCATAACCCTGCACTGAAACTCCCTCCACCACATCCAGGGACAGCAGCACAAGCTCGGGAGATAGTTCCAGGCATCCCAAGTACAAAGCCAGCTGGCACCACCCCACGCCAGCACCGCTGCCCCCTGCACCGAGGCCTCCCCAATTTTTGGAGCCCCTCTTCTGAACCCTTTCCCAGCTCATATGCCAATAGCTGCCATTCCAAGAGCTCATCCCAGGATCCCTCCCATTAAACCAGTTGTTCGTGCCGAGCAGCTCGTTATCCCCAGCCACTCTAATTGAGGCGGCACTGTGGCCATTGCACAACCAGCTTTGGCCCTGCCAGGGCAGCTGGAGCCAAAGGAATCCTGTATCCTTGACAGAGACTTCCCAAAACATCCACGTTACAAACCAATTTCTTATTCAACTGCCAGCTTTGTGGCTTCTTGGGTTTTTTTTTAAATAAAAAACAATCCAGAACAAATGGGATGAAACAAATAATGCTGGAGAAGGAGCAAAGGACGTGTTTAGATGGAAATCAGGTCTTTCCTTGAAGCATTACCCCATCCTGAAAGGCAAAGGAGTTGCCAAGAGCACCCAGCAGCAGGAAGCACAGCAGAGCTGTACAGAGAGGGACATGGGAAAGGAAAAGTACCCCTGGCACAACTTCCCAAGAACCTGCTACAAACACGGCAGAGGAATGAGCTTTGGAATTTTAGGGCCCTTGGTGATTTTCCAGCTTCTGAGTGTTCAGGCAGCTTAAGATTGTGAGCTCCGAATCCACCCAGAGACCAAAGGTGATTTCCAAGGTGTGCACAAGGGGCAGGTACAACACAGCTCCAGTACACATCCCACTTTTGCCTGGGAGCTGCTCTCAAACCATTTCAGCTTCTGGAGAATAACTCTCAGTGACAATGCCACAAAATCCTGGGGAAACCAAACCCAAATCCCAGAAGGTATTTTGGTGCAGCCAAGTGTGAGGTCACACACCACAGACCCTTCCCTGCCCCATATAGAGGGTGGGGGCAGTTTCCGAGGGGCAGCTCAGCACAGCCAGAAGACAATTTGGCTGCTGCATCCCAAAGAATTAAAAACAGTTCCCTATTCTACACAAGCACCATTCATGCAGCACTTAAAAACAATCCTGCTTTTGAGTCCTTGTGGGAACAAAGGGAGTCAGAGGAGCAGCAGTGTCTGCCAGCCACGTCCCCACAGCCTCCCGGGTGCTCCCAGTCCTGCCTCATGGACCCCTGAGCCTGGAACAGAACCACCAACACCTGGAAAATTCCCAACCGTGCATTCCACAAACACCTGCTCTAAACAGATGTAAAAAGCTGATTCATTCAATTCATCCTGGCTGTAGAAACCCGAGGAAAAAGCTCCAAGACTAAGGAAGGCTTTAAAGCTGGGACAAACCAAAGCTCACAGCAGCCAGAGGCTGGGAACACACAGTGCTACAGGATTCCCAAATTCCAGCTGCCCTACTTCTCACCCTGTCTATTCTTGGAAGTTTCTTCGGAGAGGAGTTTTCTTTGAGCACCCAAACAGACCCTGCAGGACACCAGCTCTGCGCCATGCACTGCAGCAGGGACAGAGAGGAGTGAATCCCATCCCTGTGATGCCCCAGCACAGGCACTACTCCCTGGAGAGGTCAGTGGTCATTCCAAAGGGTCATTTATCCATCCAACAAGCTGCATCAGTACCTTCTCCCAGGGATCAGCTGCTCCTGCCTCCACTCTGGCACTTCCTGGAGCTGCTGGAAGAGAAAGAGGGTTTCAGGCAAGGAAGCCCAGCCAGGACACAGGGCCCTTCCCAAGCTGAACCGTGGGGTAGGGTCACCACAGGAGACTCACAGAGTCCCAGAACGATGTGGATTAGAAGGAACCATATGGATCATCCTATTCCACCCCCTGTCATGGGTAGGGATACTTTCCACTAGACCAAGTTGCTCCAAGCCCTCGGACACTTCCAGGGATGGGGCAGCCACAACTTCTCCGGGCAACCTGTGCTAGGGCCTCACCTCCATTCACAGGGAAAAATTCCTTCGCGATATCACATCTAACCCTGCCCTCTGGCAGTAGGAAGTCACTGACTCCTGTCACAGTCACAGGAACGTCCCTGCCCGACGCGGGGATCCACAACCCCCAATTCCGTGATTTCCCTGAACTTCCAACACCGCTTTTTGTCAAAGCTCTCGCAGCGGCGGCCGCGTCCCTCCCCACCGGGGCCCAGGGCACGGCCGCACACAGACGGAGGGGAAGAGGTCGCGAAGCGACCCCAAGAGCTGACCCCGGCCCGGCCCCAGCCCCGGCCCCGGCCCCGCACCTGCGGCCCCGCACCTGCGGCCCCGCACCTGCGGCCCCGCACCTGCGGCCC
>VZRJ01008047.1:119096-129187 GCA_013397565.1 Ptilonorhynchus violaceus | reverse complement strand
GGGCGGAGCGCTTCTGTCCTGCCCTATTCCCTCCCTCCCAGCGCTGGCAGCCAACCTCGGACCCCCCATCACTGTCCAGCACCACCCCTGGTCCCCCAGCAGAGACTCCCCATCACTGATCCTGACACCCATCAATGATCCCGCATTGTGCCCTCAGTGCCTCCAGTGCCCCCAGTGTCCCCGGTGCCCCCAGTGCTCTCAGTGTCCCCAGTGTCCGCAGTGTCCGCAGTGTCCCCAGTCCCAGCACTGGGGGTCACTAGAGGNGGGGTCACTAGAGGGCAGCAGCGGTCCGGGCAGGAGCAGAGCCCAGCGCCGGCCGGGAGCATCCCGGAGCTCCCGTTATCCCGCCGTGTCCCTTTGGGCATCTCCTCCTCCTCCTCCTTCTCCTCCTCGTCCTCATCCCATCGGGACTGGCTCAAAAGCCGCTGGTTTCTCCTCAGGGTCTGGAAGCGTGGCCGGTCCCTGCTGGGAGACAACCCGGAGGAGCCTTGGGGTGGTGACAGAATCATGGAAGCAGGGAATCACCGGGGCTGGAAAAGCCCTCCAAGATCCCAGAACTGCCAAGGCCACACCAACCCATGTCCCCAAGTGCCACATCCACACGGCTTTTAAATCTCTCCAGGGCTGGGGACTCCACCCCTGCCCTGGGCAGCCGTGCCAGAGTTGGACAACCCTTTCCATGAAAAAAATTCCAAATATCCAACCTAAACTTCCCTTGAGGCCATTTCCTCTTGTCCTGTCATTTGTTACCTTGGGAGAAGTGATCAATCCTCACCTAGCTCCACACTCCTTCCAGGGAATTTTAGGGAGAGAAAAGGTCCCCCGCGAGCCTCGTTTGTCCAGACTGAGCCCCCCCAGCTCCCTCAGCCAGGACTGGGCTCCTCCATGGGGAAGGAACACAGACCCCATCCCCAGTTTCCTGCCCCATTGTTTTCCATGCTCAGAAGCACCATCAGAAGGAAAAACAAATCCCCCTGGCTGGATGTGGAGCCCAGCCCCATCCCACGAAGGCAGGGACAGCCTCAGGCTCGTCCCAGACTGCCGGGAAGCCACTTGGCTCAGGGAAACAGGAAGCCCTGAAATAGCAGAAGCTGGAAACACGTGGCCAGAGGGGAGCTGGGAGCATCCAGCATTCCCCCAGTTCGCCTGCACAGGCCCTTGGCATCATTCCAGGATGAACCCACTGCCTTCTGCCTCTCCTGCCAGGGCAGATCCTCGTCTCCCACCCACCTCATCCCAGCAGACCGCAGCCCAAAGCACTGGGAGCTCCAGAGCTTCATCCACCTTGTCTCTGCACAGAGTGGCTGCCAGCAATACCCACCCAGCACTGGTCATCCAGGGATTGACAGCTGGAATGCTGCTGGAGCCAGCAGAGAGCAAGGAATAATGGCTTTGAACAGACAGAGAGCAAGGATAGGTGGGATGTTGGGAAGCAATTCTTCCCTGTGAGGGTGGGGAGGCCCTGGCACAGGTTGCCCGGAGAAGCTGTGGCTGCCCCTGGATCCCTGGAAGTGTCCAAGGCCAGGCTGGACAGGGCTTGGAGCAACCTGGGATAGTGGAAAGTGTGGGCTGGATGGGCTTTAAGGTCTCTCCCAACCCAAACTAGTCCAGGATTCTATGAATACACCCCAAGAAAGCAAATATCAAAGCAAAATGGGAAAAGAGCTGAACTTTACAGTCTAAACATTCCCCACAGCTGCCAGACGGGCAGGACACAGCGAGGAAGGAGCATGTGGCTAGACATCGTGCTCCCAAACCGCAGGGAATTACATGGGAAAAAGCAGATATTCCAGGTCCAAAGATCACTGCAGGAACAGGCTGCCAGCCTCTGGGCGCAGGAATCGGGGGGATTATGGCGAGGGGGGGTATTTGCAGGCTCAGCCCCTGCTCGAATAGAGGCCGGGAGCGAGGGAATGGTGACACAGGGCTGGAATCTCCCGGCGTCGGATTAATTAGTTTAATTCGGAGGTTAATGCCAGCTGAGCCAGCAGGGAGCCCGGTCCGGTTCAGCCGTGATCCGCTGTTCCCCGAGCTCGCCCCGACCTGGCTCAGGCTCGGTGACGTCAGACCGGGATGGGAATGGGGCTCCTGCCCTTAGGACAGCTCCTAACGGAGCAGAGGGTGGCAGGAGAAAGCTCAGGGACAGAACGACCTTTCCCTGCCTCATCCCGTGCTCCAAGGCTGAACGAAATTCCATCAGGCACGCGGCACGTGCGGCTCATCCCTGCCCGCTCCCGGGGGACCCCGCAGCCGGCCCTGGCCGAGGGGAGCAGAACAATCCCGGGAAGTGACCGGGGAGGGGGGGAGCGAGGGGACAGGATGCCGTGCTGGCCACCACCACCGGCATTGTCTCTTTGGATACCTGCGGGATGAAGTCAGAGGTTGAGCGGGGAACAGCGGCCAGAGGAACAAACACCAAATCCCTGACCACAGGCGACCACCACGCTCTGAACCTCAGCAAGGACTCGAGGAGGTTGTCTCCTTCCGTCCGTGGGTGCTGGCATTCCTGGGAGGGGGAAACTCTCCTGTCTCCTGGGCAATTGGGGATCACATAGAGACTCCCCGGGGACTTTTCCGGGAGTCAACATGGTCCCAGCACTGCTGAGGAACCTCCCAGCCCCAGGACACAGGCAGCAGCCTCCTGGCAAACCCTAAATGGCCCAACTTCTCCCTTTCCTGTAAATGTGGAAAGATCCTGCCATGCTCTGAGTGCTGGAGCCCTTCTGCTCTGGAGCAAGGCTGGGAGAGCTGGGGGTGTTCACCTGGAGAAGAGAAGGCTCTGGGGAGAACTTAGAGCCTCTTCCAGTGCCTGAAGGGGCTCCAAGAGAGCTGGAGAGGGACTTGGAACAAGGACATAGAGGGAGAGGACAAGGGGGAATGGCTTCAAACTAACAGAGGGCAAGGTTAGATGGGATATTGGGAAGAAATTCTTCCCTGTGAGGGGGGAAAGGCCCTGGCACAGGTTGCCCAGAGAAGCTGTGGCTGCCACATCCCTGGAATATTCAAAGCCAGGTTGGAGAGGGCTTGGAGTAAGGTGGGACAGTGGAAGGTGTCCCTGCCTATGGCAGGGGGTGGAATAAGATGGGCTTTAAGACTCCTTCCAACCCAAACTATTCTACAATTCCATAAAAATGGGGGGGGGCTTTACAGGAAAGAAAGCCGGTGGCATCCCCGGGGTTAGGCTGTCTCCCAAAATAGTTACAGCCTCTTTCATCACCACAACCAGACTGTCTGGGCAGCCAAGGACTTCCGTTCCCCAGAGGGCTGAGGTTCCTCTCTGAATAGCAGAGTGGCATCTTCTTTTAGGGGAACTCTGGTGACTCTTTCTGTCTCCTCAAGGAGCAGGGAGATCCCTCCAGGTGGGAGCAACTTCACTGAGGAACATCACACGTGGGCAGGGCGAGGAGCTTGTCCAGCTCCATCACCCCCAGGCACAGACAGAGGCCCTGCATCTGCATGGTCCCGCCTTGAGGGGTGCCTCCATCTATCCCTTTTTTCCTGCAGATATCAAAGAGGGGAAACACAGGAGACACAGGCAACACCTGCCCAGAGGTGGTCCTACAGTGGTGCCCACCATGCAGTAAGGGAGGGAGGTGAGTGCCTGCCAGCCAGGGCCACCTCCACTAAAGGTGTCACCTCCGTGTCCCAGCATGTTCATCTGGGTTCCCAGGAATCCAGGAGATCTGCTCCAAGCCGGAGCTGCATCCCCCAGCCCAGAGAAGGGGCTCCCTGACGACCGTGGGAGAAAGAGTTGAGGGACCCAGCGCCTGCTCCGCTGGCGAACAGCCCCGTGGCTCCGGAAAACCCGGGTTTGCGGGAGCGGCTGCAGGCTCGTGCAGCCGCCTCACACCAGTTACCCACTTCCCGCTGCCTTCGCTTCCGAGAAAACACTCGGGGGCCGCTGGGGACCGCAACGGGGAGCGCTCGGGGAGCAGCGACAGCCTCGCTGCCGGCCCTGTGCGGCACCACGGCCCCGCTCCAGCCCGGTCAGGGCTGGGCTGCTTCTCCATGTGTGAATGGGAGGCTGCCTGCACCCCGAGAGCCTGGACCAGCAGCTCCCGGCTGATGGGGGGCGTCCACCATCCCCCAAGCAGCTCCAGTATCTCCAGAGGGTCAATTCCCACCAGGCAGGTCCGTGCCCACACCATGGTCAGCCCGTGCCAGCTGCTCCCAGTGCTCCTTGGCCCTGCTCCAGGCCCCCCCGAGCTGCTGCGGGGAGCAGGGCCCCGGGGAGGAGCCGCCTGTATCGCAGGACGTGCGTGTTCGTGCTGATGGTTTTTGCAGCACCTCCATGGCACGTGCAGGGCCACGGACCCTGCGACCCAGGGACCCTCCAACTCACGGACACTCCAGCCCACAGACCCTCCTACACACGGACCTTCTGACCCACAGACCCTCCAGCCCATGGACTCTGTGACCCACAGGCTCCCCGGCCCCGCTCAGCCTCAGCCCCACCGTGAGGATGGGAGGGGGGTCAGGGGTCCTACCAGGTGGCACAACAGCCCTTGGACAACTGCCTCTCCACGGGACAGTGGATGTCATAACCCCCATCTCGGTGCCACCCCACCACCCTGCTGTGTTCCCAAGCCCTTCCTGGGGGCCCCAGGAAAAAAAATCCTCCACCTGTCCCTGCAGAAGGGCCCGTGTGCCCAAAGGGAGCTGTTTCAGCTATGTGCACAAGCCACAGAATCATGGGATCATTTAGGTGGGAAAAATCCTCCAAGATCATTGAGTCCAAACACTCCCCCAGCACTGTCAAAGCCACCACTAATCCATATCCCCAAGTGCCACATTCCCATGGTTTTTTGAACACTTCCAGCGATGGGGATTCCACCACTGCCCTGGGAAGTCCAGTATGGAGGTTTAGGTTGATCTGTCAGCACAGGTTGGGCAGGATAGGGCTGGCATTAGGTCCCCTGTCACCCCACACACAGATATGGCACTGTGGGGTGCCCAGTGCCATCTCCTTGTCCCCCTCAACCCCAATCCAAGCAGACACTGAGAGCTGTGTCCCTGGGGGCAGGAGCTGCCATGACCCCTGGGGAGGCTCCTGCATAGATGGATCAGCTCAGCCATGGGACACAGGCAGCTCCCACCCACCCATCCCGATCCCGAGGGGCTGGAGGAGCCCCGGGGTGACAGCCCAACCCACTCCTGGCAACCCCCACAACAAACAACTCCCGGAGCATCAGCAGGGCTGTGCTGTGGCTGCAGGGGTGCATCAGCCTCAGGAGATTTGGGGGCTGAAAATATTTATTTCTGTAGCTTGGCAACATTTGCCACTGCCGTGGGGGTGGGAGGGGGTGAGTGGGAGCTGGGGACAGCGACAGCCTGAGCATCACTGTGACCCATCGGGACCGTGCTGGGGGTGATTGGTTTAAAACCCCCTTCCCACACAGGCTGAGGAGGGGCTGGGGATGCCCAGGGGCAGAACGGGACCGTGGGTGGAACAAACACCAGAGTCAGAGCAAGACAGAGAGGGCAAAACGCTGAGCGCGGTGACTCAGAGGGGAAAAACGCCCTCAGTGACACGGGGGCTGCTGCCACCAGCACAGCGGGGACAGTCCCCACAGCTCCTGTCACCCCGGCCTCGGTGATGGGGACTGTGCGTCCCCACAGAGCGTCACGGGCAGACCCCCACGGGTCAGGGGCAGATCCCCGAGTGGCACAGGCAGATCCCTGACCTTCACCACCTTGGCACACACCCTCACCCTCACCCCCCGGGGTCCATTTGGGACAGACAGCAGCGGTCACATCACACAGCGTGGGGACAGCAACAGCACAAAGTGTCCCCTTGCCTGCCCTGCCCGGGGCTCCGGGGCTGCCACCCTCCTGCTTGGATCAGCATTCCCAGGCCTGGGTGTGCTCAGAGTCTCCTGCAGCTACACCCTGGGGCTGGCAGAGGTGGTGTCCAACACCCTCCTGCTCAGCCCCCACGGAGCAGGGATGAGGGAAGAAACTGAAACTGTCCATTTCCTGCTCAGACAAGTTCCAGTAGAGCCACATGTGACCCCACTCCACGTGGAGATCACAGGGAGGGAAGGGGACGAGGAGAGCCACACGTTCCTCTTCTGTCATCCCAGTGCTCACGGTGGCAGCTCCTGGGGAGGCGAAACTCCAGTGGGGAAACACAGGAGGGGAATCCCGGGGGCACCCATCATCCCACTCGACAGCCAAACCTCACTCCAAGCTCAGCTTGGCAGAGGGCTGCAAACCCACAGCCCGGGGGGACTTGATCCTGGGGCTGCTGCCAGGGGCAGTATCCAGAGGAAGTGGCACCAGGGCACATCCCTTTGGAAGCAGGAACCCCGGAGCAGCGTCATCCATCCCAGCAGGACGGTCAGGCAGTGCCCATCTCCCTGAGTAGACGGAGGGAGAAAGGGATGGACTCCACCTCCTCTCCCACCCCGCTCTGTCCAAGAGCCAAGGGGAAGGGAGGACCAGGAATTCCCAGTCTGATATTCCTCTTCAGACAGGCACATGCTGCTGAATTTGCTTCCCTGAGGTCTCCCCCCTTTTTCAGTGCCAGTCCCACCAGCTGGCAGCTCCAGACAGCCCTGCTCCCACCCTGACAATGGGAATGAGACGGACACAGACAAGCAGAGGCTTAAAATCCTGTTCATAGAAACAACGTCCCCTCTGTACAGCACGAAACATCCTTTTTACAGTATTTACAGCAGCAGTGGGGGCAGAGGCACTTGTGGGGCAGGGAATGCCCAATATGGGGCAAAGCAAAGGGCCAGCAGTGGCAGATCCCACCAGGCAACAGGGCTCCCCGGCCTGGAGGGGACACCATGGTCACACTGGTGTCCTGCGAGCTGATCTTCCCCAAAATCACTCCGGGGGCTTCCATAGCGGCACAGACCCCCCACAAACCCCTCGGTCCCAGGAGCTGCCAGACCCCACGCAGGGCAGGGCCCGGTGCCCCCCCAGGGCTGTCCTCTCTCGGCGCTGGCAGGGCCCTGCCACCCTCGTCCCACGGCCGGATCCGTCCCCACTGCGGCCCAGGAGTCGTCCCCACCCCGGCCGGCGGTGCAGAAGCAGAGGCAGCGGCAGGGAGGCTCAGGGCTGGGGCTGATCCTCTCCAGACTCCAAATCACAGCTCACATCTCTGCAGGATGATAGAGGAGAGGGTGAGAGACTGCTGGAGGGGCACTGGAGCCCCTGACATCCCCAGCAGCAGGGTTAGAGCAGAAATCTGGGGCAGGGGGTCAGCTCTGGTCCCCTGCCTGCCTCCCTTCCTCCCTCCCTCCCAACACAGCTGGGGACCACAGAGTAACACTCCCCAGCAGCCACGTCATTTTGGACATCCAGGGAAGGGAACAGATACCAGAACTGTGCCTTACACAGTCTGCGTGGGGGGAAATATCTTATTTTTTAAATCAAGCTCTCTCTGCCTCCAGCCTGTCACGCAGGGCCCTTGTGAGAGGAAGTGTGGCCTCAATTTCCCCAGCGAAGCAGCCATCGGGGAGCAGCCAGAGAGCATCTCCAGAGCTGCTGGCTACAGATGCCAGAGATTCCCAGCACAGCATCACCCCCTTCTCCAGGGGCACCCCCAGGCTCTTACCAGGAGGGAAACATCTGGAGAGGAGAGCACGACCCACAGGCTGGAATTCTCCTCTCTGCCCCCACACAGACCCACTCTCCTCTTTCCAGATGGGATATTTCCACAAGGAAAATTCCTCTTTTCCTCCTGTTCAGCTTCCCCCACAAGCCAACAGCAGCCTCCGTGCAGCAGCTGGAGGGAGGCTGCAGGCAGAGAGCCACAGATCCCTGTGCATCTTCCCAAAAACATGAACAGCTCTGCAGGTTGTGCTGTTGGGTTTCATTGCAAGGACCTGTCTGGCCTTCGTGTCCCCAGTCCCCTCTCCCAGGCACCAGCGCTCCACCTCATCTGGGGGAAACTGAGGCAGCAGAGAGGGAAAACACCAAAGCCATGGAATTTCTGCCCAAGAGGGAGATGACATCCATGAGTCCCTCGCCAACAGAAGATGGAAGGGTTCCAGCACTACGGCCAAAACCAAGGTCCAAGCCCCCTGCAGTGGCACCCCCAGGCAGCAGAGGTGCTGGCCAGGCTGTGCCAAGCCAAGGGCAGGGGAGGAGCCCCAGCCCGGGTTCCCATCCCGTGGGAAGTGCAGGGATCAGAGCTGGGCACGTACCCTCCAAGGCTTTGTCCAGGTCTGCGATGAACTCCTCCAGCTCCTGCGTGTCGCCAAGCTTTGCTGGTGGGGAAAAACACAGTCAGGTCTTCCCACTCCTGCTCTCATTTGGGAGAAGAAAGACCCCAACCCCTTGTTCCTAACGCAGCTGCTCCAGCTGTTTCTGTCCCAGCCAGGACAGCCTTGACTGGGAACATGCCAATCCAACTTCTGCCTCTTCCAGGATCCTGCCAGGACACCAGGCTCATTCCCACCCTGGAGGGTCCCACTGGCACTCCCCTATGCAGGGCTGCCTGATGTTCCCAAGCCAAGCTGAGCACGGAGAAGGAAGCCCTGCAAACCCCTCTGGATGGGGCCAGGCTCACCTTTGGTGGGATAAGCATCAGCCGGGGTGTTGAGGTGCTCCTCGCTGGAGTTGAGGCTGCTTCCCGGGGATGTGCTGGCACCTGCAGACACAGAGCATCAGTCCCTGGCCCTGGGCACGGGCACTTGGTGAACACATTGCAGGAGCAGGGCCCGATCATGCGTGTGGCACAGGGTGGCACACCCTCGGAGAGCCCATCTGCTCCTCTCCTGCTGCCAGGAATGCTTGGAAAAAGGGAACTCAGCTTCTTTCTCAGGTCAGAGCACCAGGGGTTGTCTGGGCACAGTTACATGGGCAGGGTTATTACAGGGAATTGGGTCTCTCTGAGCTCCCAGTTATCCCAAAGCTTCCCACAGTCCCGCAGAAGCCAGCCCGGCATAAGGAGCTCCAGCAGACGTTGGCAGATCCTGGGCCAGTATCCAGTGGTCATCCCCCCATATTGCTCATCCAGCCCACCAGGATGAGTCAGGCAACATCATCAGGAAGCTGTTTTCCATGGATGAACCACAGAACTCCCACCCTGACAGGCACCATCCTATCCCAGGGCTCCTCATTCCCCAGCCCCGGACTCCCTCTCCAGCTCATGGATGCCATTCCCCAGCCCCGGACTCACTCTCCAGCTCATCGATGCCATTCCCCAGCCCTGGACTCACTCTCCAGCTCATCGATGCCACTGTCATACACGCTGTGTCCCGCTTTCCTCTTCAGCTCTTCCAGGTGCTGCTGGTACTGGCACGCAGGGCCCCGTTCAAAGTCCTCCATGACGTCGTCGAACTCCTTCAGCAGCTCACTGAGCTCCTCAGCCATCGCTGGGGGCAACACGGAGGGGTTGGGGCACCCACCTGGCAGGCAGGGCCAGCAAAAGCCTCTGGGGAGCAGCCCAGGCTGGGGATGGGACAGAGGCAGGCTCCAGGTCCCGTCTCTGCCGGCAGCAGCCAGCGCTGGTCCGAGCACATCCAGCGCCTCAGACAGCTCAGCCTTCCCTCCAGCTCACCCCACAGCACAGCTGGGCCACAGCCCAGCAAGAGCTAGTCCTACGCAGGCAAAGAGCCGGACAGAATCCCAGAATGGTTTGGGTGGGAAGGGATCTTAAAGCCCATCCGCTTCCATCCCCCTTTCCATGGGCAGGGACGTCCCTTCCGCTACCCCAGGTTGCTCCAAGCCCCTGGAGCTTGGACTCTTGCAGGGATGGGGCAGCCACAGCCTCTCTGGTCAGCCTGGCGGCACACGGAGGGGGTGGAGGGGGACACAATCCCCGAACGGGACAGCCCGGGAGCCCCGGCTCCATCCCGCTCCCGGGGATTGCGGCGGGATGCGCAGCGAGGCGGGAGGATACAGGAGCGGAGCCCCTGCGGGCGGGGGGTTCCGAGGGGCGGCACCTCGGCTCGGCACTCACCGGCTGCTCGGCTCCCTGCGTTCCGGTCCCGGCGGCAGCAGCGGCTCCCAGTCCCGGTCCCGGCGGTTTTAGCCCCGCACCGGGGATGGGGGCGGGAATGGGGGCGGAGATGGGCGGGCCCCAGGAGGTTCCGCCCCCGCGGGATCGCGGCTCTCCCGGAGTGTCCCGGGGG
>VZRJ01008047.1:70930-119053 GCA_013397565.1 Ptilonorhynchus violaceus | reverse complement strand
CCCCGGGGTCACCCTCCAACCACCCCCAACCACCCCCGTCAGGTCCCGGGCCCAGCGGGGACCCGCCCGCTCCTCACAACCCCCGGACAGGAGGGGCAGCGGGGAGGGTCGAGCTCTGCTCCTGCGGAACAAGGGACAAACTGCCTCAAGATGTGCCAAGGCAGGTTTGGGTTGGATAAAAGGATAAATTCCTTCCTGGAGAGGGCTGTCCAGCCGTGGCACGGCAGCCCTGGAGGGATTTAAAAGCCGTGTGGATGTGGCACTTGGGGACATGGGTTAGAGTGGCCTTGGCAGTGCTGGGGGAGCGGTTGGGCTGGATGGTCTTGGAGGGTTTTTCCAACCTGAACAATTCCATTATTCTCTGCCCCGGTTTCCCAGTGAGCTGTCAAGCCCAGAGCTCTGTGCCTGGGCACCACCCTGGATCTCGGTCAGCAGCGTGAGGGAGACACAGGGGTTTAGAAACAGAAGAGAAAGGGCCCTGCTTTCTTTGCTGTTGACTCTAAAATCACACATGAATCCGAGCAGCCGATCCCACTCCTGCAGATACTCCCTGTTGTACCCCTCGTACGAGCCCTGAGCTTGGCTCTGCCTGTGAAACCCCACCAGTGCTGGGGGGCTCAAGGTGGTTTTGGTGGGGTCGGAATAGGAACCGGCCAGAACCACCCCAACAGCAGCAACAGCCCCCGACAACACCAACTGACCCTCCAAACAGTGACCACCCCCCCAACAACAGCAGACACCCCTAAACATTTTAACCACACCCAAAAACAACACCCCCCCCCCAACAGCAATGACCCCTCCTGTGCCAGCCTTTGGGGCCAGAAAACATCAAGACAGAAATTTCCCGATTATTTCTAAGGTGACCCCAAAGACCTCACAAGAACAGAGCCCAGAGCGTGACAAAAGCCAAGCAGCCTCTCCAGAGAGATGCCAAGGCTCCGTGAATGAGCTCTGCAACTGTTTGGGGAGGGGGTTTATTCGTGGGGCTGGACTAGAACAGCTCCAGGCCAGCCCTGTGTGTTCCAGGGGCTGCTCCCGTGGGAGGAAGAGTCTCCGTGCAGCTGGAGGAGGCCAGGCCGGTGCCGGGCTGCCCTCAAGCGGAATTTCCAGCAATATCCCATCGGCACTGCCAGGGAGAAACACCCTACAGCGGCTTTTGTAGTTCTGCAGTAAACAGAGAGAGACGGCGCTTCCCAGTGAGCTCCTCGTGCCCCTCCTGCCCCCGTTACGGCGCTGGGAAAGGGAACTTCGACACGACTTTTCCTGCAAAGAGCTGCCTCGAGTGTCAGCATCCCCATCCCATCCTAGAATCATGGAATCACAGAATGGTTTGGGTGGCAAGGGACCTTAAAGTCTTGTTTCACCCCCTGCCATGGGCAGGGACACCTTCCACTATCCCAGGTTCCTCCAAGCCCCATCCAACCTGGCCTTGGACACTTCCAGGGATGGGGCAGCCACAGCTTCTCCGGGCAACCTGTGCCAGGGTTTTACCCCTCTAGGAAGGAATTTGGCAGGTCCTCAGAGGGGCTGCTCTTCCAGCAGGCACAATCCTGCCCGGAACAGCCGCTGGACATGGTGTTGGTTTCACAGCTGACACTCGAGTGTGCTGGTGGCTTCTGGAACCTTCTGCAGCCTCATGGTGTCCCGAACTTATCTGCTCCTCCAGACTCAACAGCACTGCTGCTCTCCGGGGGTTATCGGCTCCCGGGAGGTCTCCCCAGCTATCTCACAGCACAAGCTCCTCTGGGAAATGCTTCCCCACCCATCCCGACCGTAGCCATCCTCGGGGAAGGGACCTTTGCAAAATAAGAGCCCAGCCCCGAGCAGGGCACCTGGGAAGGGCCAGGTGCCTTCAGACCAGGACTGGGCACGAGCTGTGGTGGAATATGGGATATGGGATATGGGATATGGGGTATGGGATATGGGATATGGGATATGGGATATGGGGTATGGGGTATGGGGTATGGGGTATGGCATATGGCATATGGCATATGGCATATGGGATATGGGATATGGGATATGGGATATGGGATATGGGATATGGGATATGGGGTATGGAATCCCTCCTCCCTCTCAGGCCAGCAGCACGGAAAGGCTCATCCAGCCCTTCACGGTCCTCTCAGAGCTACAAGATGTGCCCAAAGCCATGACACTGATGGGATCATCCCACCAGTCCAAAGCTTCCTGAGGCACTGGCCCCAGCTGCAATTCCCTGTTCCACCTCTCACAGAATGATTTGGGTTGGAAGGGACCTTAAAGATCATCTACAACCATGGAATATAATCCATGCACCAACTCTGGATGAGAATGTAGGAAAACCTGCATGGAGTGAACAAACGAAGCAGATTCAGCCCTTTAAACATCCCCATCCCTCTCTGTGCCGTGGTTCTGCCAAACACTCCAGCTTGGTTTTGTTTGCAAAAGTACTGTATTATCCCCAAAAGTGCCCTGCTGTGGCTGCCCCATCCCTGGAAGTGCTCAAGGCCAGGCTGGATGGAGTTTGGAGCAACCTGGTCTAACGGAAGGTGTCCCTGCCCATGGGAACTCCTCTGGGCAACCTGTGCCAGGGCCTCACCCCACTCACACGGAAGAATTTCTCTCTATATCCCACCTAACCCTGCCCTCTGGCAGTGGGAAGCCATTCCCCCTTCTCCTGGCAGTCCAGGCCCTTCCAAAAGCGTGTAGATACACGGATAAGGTCCCTCTCAGCAGCCTCTTCTCCAGGCTGAACAGTCCCAGCTCCTTCAGCCGTTCCTCCCAAGGAGGATGCTCCAGTCCCCTCAGCTCTAGGGATGGCAATTCCTTGCCCGAGGTGCCGTGAGGAAGGAGGTGGCAGGGGAGGGCTGTCCCGAGGCCGCGGTGGCGCTTGGAGGGGCACGGAGGGGCCAGCCCATGCTGGTGACCCCCGAGCACGGCTCTGCCCCACAGCACAGGCACGGGGGCTGCCCTAGAGTGGGGCAGGGCACTGGGTTTTGCTGGGAAAGGCTCCCTGCTTTTGTCCAGAGGGCCTGGCCAGGGCTGGCTAGATGCCAACGTCCAGGTTCAGGAATGAGACGTTGCTGTACAGCTCCGAGGAGACCGAGCCTCGCTCCAGGCTGTGTGTCCAGCCAGGCAGACAGGATGGAGAGTGGTCCTCTGCAGGATCCTCACACTCTGGGCTCCTAAGGAGGCAAAAAAAGGGAGAAGTGCTGTTTGGAAATGCCTCTCTTGCCAACTCCGCTCCCAAACGGCTTCAAGCAGCAATCCCAAAGATCGAACACTGACAGTCCCAAAAGGAATGTGAAGACAGACAAGAACCTGTAGCATAGATCATAGAATCATGGGTTTGGGCTGGAAGGGACTTTGAGCATCACCTAGTCCATGCCCAGGGACATCTTCCACTTGACCAGGTTGCTCCAAGCCCCGTCCAGCCTGGCCTGGAGGTGGCCTGTGGTTCAGGAAAACCCTTCCCACAGGACAGACCACGTTTGCTGAAGGGTCACCAGCTGTACCAGGAGACTGAAGGCTCCCGAGCATCCCCTGCTTCTGAGCATTCCCTGCTTCCAATCCAAGGGAGCAAACCCCCTCCTGCATTAGGTGCTCTGATGGACCCAGCTCACAGGACAGGAGGTCCTTTCACCCTCCATCTTTAACCACTGGGAAGGGCATGAGCTCCAGTGCTGAGCCTCAGTGGGACCATCCCAAGCTCCAGTGCTGAGCCTCGCTGGGACTGTCCCATCCTGCAGCCTAAAAGCGAATGTATGGACAGAGGTGGCAGCCACACACACACAGACACACAGGGCAGGCAGAAAATGCATGGAAATACAGACTCCAAGGATGAAGAAACTTTGGAGAAGGCTGGGGATGGAGCAGGCATCAGTGTGTGACCCCAAGAGGCAGGAACAGGGCAGAGGGCTGGACAAGAGCCGTGTAGATACCAGAGCTCTGGTAGAGAGGGGGAGGGAACAGGGAGAACAGGGAGCTCCGAGGGATAGGAAAGCTGGGATGTGAAGGACTTCTGCTGTGGAGCTTGGGCAGAAGCAGTGGGGTGAGGAGGAAGGCTGGAGGAAGATGAGCAGGGTGTGCCACCCCCGTGTCACCAGCAGCCTCGGGGACTTACGGCGCAGCAGGGAACTTCCTGCGCAGCAGGTACTCGATGACATCGGGATCTGTCTGGAACAGCCTCCTCAGGACATCACACTGCATTTCTGGGGAGACCTGGGGGACACAGGAACACACTCAGGGGGGGGCAGGAGGGTGAGCAGAGACAGCCAAGGGCACTGCAAGGACTCCAGGACAATTCGTGGTCACAGACCCAGCGTGTGGGTGTCACCCCCCACACACCTCCTGGGCTCTGCAGGATCTCAGCCTCTGCTTTTCCCCCACTCACCCCGGTTCTTTGGCTCCCTGCAGACCCCAAAAATTGCTATGAGGCTTTTTGGGGACCTGAAATGTCACATTCCAATAGACCTGTGGGGCCTCTTACTCCTGCCTGCAAGTGCCCTGCAGGAGGTTGGAGAGAGGAGGGAGCCAGACCCTTCCCAGACAATGGAGCCAGGCCCTTCCCAGAGGATGGGCACAGACTGAGGTGCAGCAGTGGCACCTCTGACAAGGACTAAATCCTTCCCCCGAGGATGGTACAGTCCTGGGACAGGACCTGGAGAGGTCACAGCTCCCTGTCCCTGAAAAGAAGAAAAGCCCAGCTGGATGCAGCCCTGATCTGGCTTGGAAGTGAGCCCTGAAGTGACTGGTCTGGAGGTCCCAGAGCTCACCTCCCACACAAACCTTTATATGACCCTAAAAGATGCTTTTGGGAACCCCAAGGTTCCCAAAACCTTCCTCTCATCCTCTAGGACGGGATGAGCATTCCCTGCCTCCTGCTGATGGTCCAAACCACCCACTGAAATCCGATCTGAAGTGATCCCGTCCCTCACCAGCTCTCCCCAAATCTCCCTGAGGCTGTGGCACTTCCACCCTGCACCATCCCCTTCCAGCCCCTTCCCTCTTCTAGGCTCTCCCATTTTTTTCTCTTCCTTCCCCCCTCACTGGGACCCTGGGAGCCCTGAGGTGCCACCCCAGCTGTTGTTGTCCCCTGTCCCAGAGAAGCTCGGTCTGACACCACTGGCTGGGAGGGGACAGAGAAGGGGGGACCTTCACGGCCCCACCCTCAGCTCTGCCTTCCCAGTGCCACCACAAGCCATCCCAAATCCGTACATCCATGAGGAACAGCCACATTTCCACAACTCAAGTCACCTGCCCCTGAGCAGGGCTGGGAACCCCCCCTTCCTCTGCTCCCACTGGAAGAGTTCAGAGGGAAGGAGGGTCTGGAGGAGCAGCCCTGAGGAGCCTCCCGTACCATGAACAGGGAGTGGTGGTGCTCAATCAGCCGCTGGAGCACCAGGATGATGGCAGCGCTGTCCTCAAAGTTCAGGGCACTGGCCTCTTTCTCTCCAGGCTTCTCCTTCCGCAGGATGTTGGGACCAAAGACTGTAGCCAGGTTTGAAATGGTCATTTTATTCCCAGGGATCTACGAGGAAGCACAAAAGGAACCTGTGGATTGTGGGTGTACTGGGATGTGCCAGGGTATCCTCACCCACCCTGGGGCAGGAACCCCCAAGGGCCAGGTGAGGGTGAGGTGTTGGTCTGGGTCCACTTTGGTCCTCTCCGAGCTGGTGGCAGGGCCAGCACAAAGGGTTTGAGGTGCTGGAGCACACACTCATCCCATTCCCACCTGCCTCATCTTCCCAGCCCCTCCCAATAGAGGTATTTGGGATGTGAGATGATATTTTGATATCACCTCACATTATGGGACAAAACCAGAGAGACTCAGAGCCTGAGTTGTCCAGAGAAACCAAAATCAACCCCAACACGTGGTCATGAGCCCTTCATGGAATTGGGAGGTGGAAAACCAGAATTAGTCTACAAAAACCACCCCTTGTGCTGCCCATGGACACAGAGCCAGGTCCCCCCGGGGCTACTGCCACCCCAAAGCCCCGAGCCAGCCTGAGTCACCCAGGCCTGACGTGGACATGGGACTCATCCTGAGGAAACAGCCTCAAGTTGCACCAGGGGAGGTTCAGTTTGGACATCAGGAGGAATTTCTCCATGGAAAGGGTGGTCAGGCTTTGGAAGGGGCTGCCCAGGGAGGTGGTGGAGTCCCCATCCCTGGAGATGTCCAAGGAACGCCTGGACGTGGCACTCAGTGCTCTGGGCTGGGGGACAGGGTGGGGATCAGTTGGTCACAGACTGGACTCAGTGATCCTGGAGGTCTTTTCCAGCCTCAGTGATCCTGTGATTCTGTGAAGGATTTGTTTTCTCCGCAGGCTTCACCCGGGCTCGCAGCAGCCCCGCTCGGTTCTATCCGCGGCTGCCCGAGCACCCTTTCCCACACAGCCTTTCCCTCTGGATCAGCCTTACCTCCCGGCCCTCGGGATCCCAGGAGCGCTCGGCGTGCCGGGCCACCTCTCCCAGGAAGCGCAGGAGCCGGAGCAGGGTGTCGCTGTGGCACGGGGGCAGCAGGAACAGCAGCAGCTGGAGGGTGTCCAGCTGTGCCGGCCCCTCCATGGCTGGGCAGAGAGCAGCTGTCAGTGAGGATCCCAGCCCCCCAGGCGCTTCCAGAGGGACAGCCCTCCTCTACATCCTCGGGAATGAGCTCTGGAGGGAGCCGGGCTGGTGTCCCACCCTTCATCCCACGGGATGGAGAACCCAGCGGGGGCTGTGATGTGATGGCGTTGGATATTGCACAGCCCCACAGTCACAGACTGTCCTGCACCGGAGGGATTGTTATAATCTAATTTTAAAAGACCAAACCAATCCCCCACCAAACTCACAGATTAGAGGAACTGCAGTGCCCGGCAGGGCATCACCCCTCCCATCACTGTCCCGTGGCTTTGGAAAAGAAGGGTGGTGAGGAAGGATCCATCCCTGGAAGTGTCTAAAGTCGGGCTGGACAGAGCTTGGAGCAACCTGGCCTAGTGGAAGGTGTCCATAGGACTTGAGGTTCCTCCCAACCCAAATCCTCCTGTGGCTGAGCAGTCTCTGCTCCACGGGTACTCACTGGCTGTGCTGAGGAAGGCTCCATAGAGCTCTCTGGGGATCAAGGAATCCGGCATATCCCGAAGAAACTCTTTGAGCAGGGCAGCCACATCATGAACGCTTTGGTGCTCATCCAAGAAAACATCCAGCCCTTGATCAAACTCTTCCCTCAGCTTAGAGATGGAAGAAAGGAGAAGGATAAAAGGCATGGTCAGCTCTCCCTCCTCACACGGGTCGTGCTGGCAGAGCTGCTGCCACGGCAGGACAGGACATTGGCTGCTCCCAACGTCCCCCAAAGCAGGGCACCCCAAAAGGCACAGCAGAGCCCAACAGCCTCCTGTGCCCAGGGTCACGGGACCAGAGGGTGCTCCTGGCTGGACTCTGAAATGCCAAGAGGAGAGACCCTCAACTGCAAAATGCAGCCAGGAGGGAAGGAGCTGGGCTGGTCTCCTGGCTGGGAGCAGCACCCAGCAGCAGGACTCAGCCTGCCTGGGATCCTGCACGTGCCCGGGGTGTTTTAGACCTCTCCACACCAATGTCAGCTCTGTCCATCCCCATCCATACGAGCCCCTGTCCCTCGGACAAGGCACAGCCACGAGGACGCAGCGAATGTCTCCCCTTACCTGCTGAACTCTTTTCTTGGAGCTCCCGACGCGGAAGATGCCGACTGTTTGGAGACCTGGGAGACACACAGGTTAGTGCTGGGCATTCCCACGGCTCCCTGCCACCCCGGCTGCTCCTGGGAGCACCTCAGCACCGGGGCGGGGCTTCTCCTGCACATCTTTCCCGGCTCCAGGAGGCGGGGGCACAGGAAAGGCTGCGGAGCCATGAGATTTTCTCAGGTTGGCTGTGGGCAAGGGAGGGGATCCCATCCCCGCAGTGGCTCTGAGCGAGGGCTGGATGTGCAGCGGGAGTTAAGGCACCAGGAGGTGGTCACTGACACACAGAGTGACATTCCCTTCTCAGTGACATTCCCTTCTCCATGACATTCCCTTCTGGTGCTGCATCCAGCCCAGAGGACTCTCCACAGGGGGCTTTTTGGGAGACACCCTGCCCCAGGAATCACGGAATCATTAAAGTTGGAAAAGACCTCCAAGACCATCGAGTCCAGCCTTTAACCAAATCCCACCATGTCCTATTATCCAGCTCCCTCCTCCCACCTTGGGGATGGCCGGCCTGGAATGTCCCAGTGAGCACACACAGGGAGCTTTTCCAGCCCTTACCGTGTGTCTCCAGGTGTGTGCAGCACCTGTCCACGACCCGGGGCACCTGCCAGCTGATGGGGTTCAGGCTCAGCGGCTTCTTCTTGCCCCGGCTCCTCCGGGGGTCCAGCTCGTGGGGGTGTGAGAGCTGCAGTGCCTCCAGCAGCTTGGAAGCGTTGTCACTCAGGTCGGTGATGGAATCCACGGACATGGCCCCCTGGGATGGAGCAGAGGGGCTTGGCGGGTGGCAGGAATGACCCCACAGATCCATCACTTCTGCAGCCTCAGGGGTTTGTGGGAAAGGGCAGCATCCTGTTCCACCCCCTGCCACAGGCAGGGACACCTTCCCCTATCCCAGGTTGCTCCAAGCCCTGTCCAACCTGGCCTGGAACATTTCCAGGGATGGACATCCACAGCTTCTCTGGGTAACCAGTGCCAGGGCAACACCCTCACAGGGAAGAATTTCTTCCCAATATCCCAACTAAACCAACCCTCTGGACCTTTAAATGTCTCCCTGATAACCCCAGCTCCGTGAGAGTTGGGCTAGTGAAGAGGCTCCCACCCCTTGCAGCCCATCTCGGAAGGGATTGGGGGCATCCCCATTTTCCTGAGGACAGACTGGGACCTGCCCAGCCCGGGGCACAGCCACCTCACAGTCAGCAAGACCCCGAAAAACCCCATTTATTGCTGAATCCAGACCCCTCCATCCCACAGCACCACCACAGCCCATTTCGGGGACCGTACCCTGCGCTGGCTCCAGGAGCTCTTGTCCAGAAGTATTGGGGAAAGCGGCTCCTCCGGGAAGCCCCCATCGGGAGGCTGGATACAGCTGGCACCCATTCCCAATTTCCTCTGCCTCTGAGCCCGAAACTTCTTCACAGTGGCCTCCACCTCCAGGCAGAGCCGGCGGCTCCTGCCCACGGCCTCCTGCAGCTGCCGGCAGGCGCGGTCGTTGGCGATGACCTGGGAGAGCGGGATCCCGAAGGTGTGGGAAGAGCAGTCTGGGCAAACACACGGGACACAGGGAAAGGCGTCACTGCGCTGGCACGGCCCGGTTTGCCTGCCCCCGGGAGCACCTGGAGCGGGTGGCGCGTTCCCAAGGACCCAGGCGAACCCAAAGGGAGCTGCTCCCCATGGAAAACCCCGGGACACCGTGTGGTGGGAACCTGGGGAGGGCACGGCGTGGGAAATGGGGGGCTGGGGGAAGAGGAAGGAGACACAGGGGCAGCTGGCCAGGAAAACTGCTGGTGTCCTTGTTGGAGCCTGTCCCAGCCCTTCCCGGAGTTTCCTTCCTTTCCCTGGTTACAGCCCCATGAAGATGCCATGGCGTCTATGAAGCATCAACCCCATAAATCACCAGAAGTGTCCAAACAAAAGGTTCTTCCCAAATTCTAACCCCCAGTTTTCTGCAGGGCTTGCCTCAGCTACATCTGCTCAAGAGCAGTCTTGGTATTTGTGGTATTTTTCCCAAGTAGCTGCCCCTCTCCATCCCTCTGGCAAGGAGGGCTCTCCTCACCCCCAGCCCCTGCGCTGCCCTGGGGTTTTACACCTGGAGCAGAGCCACAAATCCACTCAGGAAAACAGGAGACAATCATTCCAGCAGCCCTTGAGTGGGTTTTGTACTGCTGTGGAGAAGCTCATTCCCACCTGCTCCAGGATCCTGGGTGCCCCAGGGCTGTCAGTGAGGTCCATCAAGGGTTGCTAAAGTACAACTGGAAGCAGCGAGATTGGGGCAAAATGGGCAGATTTATACGCATACAGCTCGAAAATGCCTGTTCACGTTACACATATTCCACCCACACCTTTCCATGCCTCCCACTTGACTCCAAGAACAGCAAAACAAGCTGGGATGAAGCCTCCTGCTGGATTCGGGCACCTCCCAGCTCACCCCACCAAAAATTCCCAATTCCCCCTGAGAGCTGGAACCAAAGCCAGGGTTAAAGGGAGGCTGCTCACCTTTCCTGTCCTTTGAGAAGCTCTCCAGCTTCTGCCGGATGGATTTAATGCCTTTGGGGCCATCTAGGAGGAGAAGGTGAAGGTTCAGCACCGACATCAGGGGGCTGGTTCAGCACGGGCTCCCCTGAAAGGCACCTGTCCCTCTGCAGCCCCCAGATGGGGGACACTGCGGGGACAGCCACGCCCTGAGGGCATCCCAGAGTCCCATGGGACACACGGTGGGCAGCAGCTGTCCCGGGAACAGTCCTGGAGATGGACATCAGGTACTGGGAACAGCCCTGGAAATGGACATCACTAACTGGGAATAGCCCTGGGGATGGACATCAGCTATGGGGAACAACCCTGGAGATGGGAATCCCCCTCCCCAGGTGAGGGGATGGAGGGACCCATGGCACTACATGAGGAATATGGCCCAGAAAGGCTTTGAGGAATGTTTTACAGAGCACAGACGTGTAAAGTTGTGTAAAACACCATCACCAACCCCATCGTGGTCTGGACAACTCTCACCTCGCACATCCACCAGCAACGAGCTGGGAGTTCAGTCACTGCCCACCCTAAATCCTTCTGGGACACATCACCATATTCTGGCTCATGCTCCTCATTCCTGAGGAATTCTCTTCCTAGGAATAGCTTATATCTACTTGTTTGGGTTATTTTCTAAGACTTAGAGGAAAGCTCTGGCAGCTGGAATGAGGAACATGAGTGTAAAAGCCAACATAAATTATCCAGCAGCACACAGACCAGCCAGGAAGGAAATATTGGGGTTTGGGGTTTTTTTGGCACTGCACTGGTCCCTAGAGAAGCTGCTGCTGCAGGGTGTCATTGCAAATGGGATCACAACAGCCCAAAATAAAACAAAATAGAAAAGGAACCAGGATGTTTGTGGTCAAAGTCCTCCAGGGACTGCTGCTGCAGTCCTGGAGCAACTGGGAGTTCTGGGAGGGAGAGGGGATCTGTGCTGGACTCTTTGTGAAGCCATTTCATGGCATGAAATCTTCCAATTAGGACGGGAAACCAAGCTTGGGTGGTGCCCAGCACGAGGCTGGGCACTGGGAGATGCTCCAGCCCTGGGAGAGGTTCCCAGAGACCCGGGGCCTCCATCCTTGGGGGGTCCCAGCCCCAGCCCCAGCTGCCCTGGGGCTGCTGAGAGTGGCTGGGGGGGTGGAGACACCCAAGATCTCTCTGCACCCCCTAACCCCAGATCTGGTGAGCTGGAGGCATCCCCTGCCCTGCTGGGATGCCAAAATACGGCCCAGGGCAGAGGAGGCACATCAAGGGGGTAATAAGTGGGTTTGGGAAGGAGTCAGAGGAAACCAAACTCTCTGGGTTTGCTGTTGCGGGACACAGGCAGCCCTGGGAACCCCAACAGGGCCTCTGAGCTCAGTCCCTGTGCAGCTCCTACATTTATCCACCCATTAATCTCCCAGTGCATCTTCCAGTCTCCCATAAGCCCCTTCCCAGCATCGGGACTTAGTGCTGGACACGGATCCAAGCAGCAAAGCCTGTCCCATCCCGAGGGCACTCAGACAATCCCAGCGGAGACCTCGCCAAGTTGTCACATCTGCTTTGGGTTTGGGGGCTTGGAGGGTTCACGTTCTCACACTCCCACGGACACACAAACCCCTCCAAAGGCTGATCAGGCCCTCGGGGCTCAGAACAAAGCAGGAACGAAAAATAAAAGGGACCCAAACATGTCATGAATGTCTTTCCATAACCATCATCCCCGGCTCTGGTGCGGGGGTGAGCAGCGTTTGTGGCTCAGCCTCGGCTCCCCTTGGCAGGAGCCTCCTCTCCCTCCCTCCCTCCCTCCCTCTCCAGCCTGTCCCGTGCTGTCCCTGCTGTACCTCTGTCCAGGCTGAGGTCCCCCACGAGCAGCCTCTCCTGCAGGCGGAACAGGGCGAGCTCCTGCAGACTGGCCCTCTCCAGCTCCGACAGGCTCTGCAGGGCCACGGGCTGCATCCCGGGGCTGGGGGCTGCCACGGGAGCCCACACCGAGGTCCTCTGGAAAACACGCCTGCGGGAAAGGAGCACACGGCAGGGACACCGGCTTTAGGAGAGAAGCTGCTGGGAACACCCCAGGGAGTCTTTACAGGAGACACTTGTCCCTGCATCACCTCTCTGAGGAGCCAGTGGGGCTGCCCCAAACACATCATCTCAATTTGACTTTTCAAAGGATTTGGAGGCATCAGGATAAGAGATTTAGATGGGATATTGGGGAGAAATTCCTCCCTGTGAGGGTGGGGAGGCCCCGGCACAGGCTGCCCGGAGAAGCTGTGGCTGCCTCTGGATCCCTGGAAGCGTCCAAGGCCAGGCTGGACAGGGCTTGGAGCAACCTGGGCTAGTGGAAGGTGTCCTTGCATGGAACAAATGAGCTTCAAGGTCCCTCCCAACCCAAGCAATTCCACAATTCTATGATTCATCTCTTTCAAATCACAAACAGCTGCACATGACCAGAGGTACCAAAGCCCTTTCCCCCCGGCACGGGCTGGACCACAGCCCACGGACACACGCTGGACACCCCATCCCCTCTCCCAGAGCTTTGGGGAGCCCTCCCTGCCGTGTGCAGGCTCCGGGAGAGCCCACACAGGGACCTGGCTCCTCACCCCACACTGACCTGGCTGCGTCCAGCCCGGTGCCACCTCCTGCCGGTGCCACCTGCGCCACCGCCCCGGCACCGGCACCACCCGGCACAGTCCAAAGAGCAACAGCTGCCCCAGATGGAGGCAGGACCGAGGTCAGAGTGCGGCTGTGAAAGAAGCCTCCCCAAAGAGGCTTAAGGCAAGAATGAAAAATAAATGCCTGGAAATCTCCAGGGATGAGGGCGAGACTCCCGGGAACAGGACAGGGCTCCGGTGTCAGTCCCAGCCAGCGCTGCCGCCCGCCTCCGACCCCTGGGGCTGGTTCCTTCTGGCCAGCTTTGCAATTTCAATTTCTAAAGGTATTTAGAAAGTTACATAAATTAAAGAAGAAAATAAGTATAAAAGAGTTGTTCAGAGTTCCCCGTAAAGGCACACCAAAAAGGGAATTCAGCTACATCATGGAACCCCACACTGGTTTGGGTTGGAAGAGACCTTAAAGCCCATCCAGTCCCACCCCGTGCCATGGGCAGGGACACCTTCCACTATCCCAGGTTGCTCCAAGCCCCTTCCAACCCAGCCTTGGACACTTCCAAAGATGGGGCAGCCACAGCTTTTCTGGGCAACCTGTGCCAGGGCCTCACCCCCTGACAGGGAAGAATTTCTTCCCAATATCCCATCTCTCCCTGCCCTCTGTCAAACTAAAATAAATGCAATATAGGGATTTTTATAACTTCCATCCTGCTCCCCTGGAACAGCCTGGGGCAGGTAACACCTTGGCTGTGACAGGTGAGAGCATCTCCACGTGCCAGTGACAGCTCCCGTGCCTCTGCTGCACCAAGAGCTCCCATCAGGACGGGAGCAGCTCCGCTGGGGATGGATGGGTGGATGAAAAGACAAACCCCCAGACAGACACCCTGCAGGGAATTACCTTTGTGCAGGTGAAGCTCTGCACTCCGGCAGAGCCCACGGCCACAGCCCCTGCCTGAGCGGAGTCCTGGAGGATGCGGCTGCCATGCGGTGAGGAGGAGGAGGAGGAATCCCGGTTAGGAGAGGGAGCAGCAGAGGGAAGGCAGGAAGGAGAAGGCAGGAAGGAGAAGGCAGGAAGGAGAAGTCCTGGACAAGCTGCTGCTTATCTGCCCCCGACCGCAGGCACCACTAGAAGAGCCACCACCACTGGCATTCCCAAAACTCATCCTTCAGGAGTTCCCTCCGAACACCTGCCCCTGCTGCTTACCCCAGGTGTGGATTTATGTCCCTGGGAACGGGTGAGATGGGGACCAGCACCCCCAGCCCGGTGGCACAGCAGCTCCGTGGGTGTCCCTGCTGGGGACTGGGTTGGGTTATCCCTGCAGGGGACGGGGATGGGTGATCCCTGCAGGAAATGGGGAATGGGTGATCCCTGCAGGGGACGGGGATGGGTGATCCCTGCAGGAAATGGGGAATGGGTGATCCCTCCAGGGGACGGGGATGGGTGATCCCTGCAGGGCACAAGGATGGTGATCCCTGCAGGAAATGGGTGATCCCCGCAGGGGACGGGGATAAGTGATCCCTGCAGGAAATGGGGAATGGGTGTCCCTGCAGGGGACAGGAATGGGTGGTCACTGCGGGAGATGGGGATGGATGTCCCTGCAGGGGACAGGAATGGGTGGTCACTGCGGGAGATGGGGATGGATGATCCCCGCAGAGCCCCGTGGGCAGGAGAGCTCGCTCAGCCTGGGCAGACACCAGGGTTCCCCACAGAAGGGAAACACCAGCCCACAGCGGGGGCAAAGCCAGAGCCCCACAAATCCTCCTTTGGAGGGGGATGCCGGAGCAGGAATCTTACTAACTCAAAAACAGGACTAGTGCTTATTTAAGGAAATCTCATGGGAAAAGCTCAGTCCAGCCGCCCCTTCCATTCCCAAGGAGCTGCAGCTGCCTCCCCAGTTTCAGCAGCAAAGTTTCTCTCTTCCCAGCTGGAACAAAGGGCCCGCGTTTACCTTCCCCGTGTCCCCTCGCAGCAGGACCAGCGGCTCCCGGAGCTCCCAGCTCCTCCTTCGGGACGATGGTTTTCACGGCAGCGTCTCCACGATCGCTCCGGGGGCCCTTCCCAGCCCACGGGCGGGAGGAGAAGCGGAGAAGTGATGGAGAGAAGCCGAGGGGAGGAGAGAGGGGATGAGAATGTGAATTTTCTGCCAAAAGCAACGAGAGCCAGAAGCAGCGTGCGGAGAGAGGGCAGGGTTGGATGGAAGGGACCGCGCTTCCCACGCCGGACACTGTGCCTTGGCAGGGATCGACCATTGCTCAATCCCCTCCATCCTGAGCCTTCCCCGCTCCCATCCATCCGTGACCAGGACACCCCTCAAAGCTCTGGATGTCCCAAAGGGTGAAACCTGAGCTGGGAATGTGCCACCTGGGCTGGTGGATGAGGGCCAGTGGATGGTTTCCACCTCGGCTCTCCATGCAGACCTTCCTGCCGCTCCATCATGGCATCTTCCCAGTGATGGTGTTTCCAGTGGGGTCTGGCAAAGGCAGGGCACACGGATGCTCTCCACTTCCAGGGTGCCTGCAGAGCTCTGGTGTCGAGGAGCTCACAGAGCTGATGGATCTACAGCTCACAGGTTGTACCTGGAGGGTTACAGACCCCAGAGAGCCTGCCAAGCCTACAGTGACACCCCGAAGTGGCACCTCCTTGCCTGTTAACACACCCACGAGGACCACACCCTCTGGGGACCACAGCCAGGCTCCTGCTCCGTGACATGGTCATGATCATGGAATGGTTTGGGTTGGGACCTTAAAGCCCATCCAGTCCCACCCCCGCCACAGGCAGGGACACCTTCCACTATCCCACGTTACTCCAAGCCCCATCTGACCTGGCCTTGGACACTTCCAGGGATCCAGGGGCAGCCGCAGCTTCTCTGGGCACCCTGTGCCAGCTTTATCTCCAGAGCATCTCTCCCCACGAGGGCCTGGGTAATCCACAGGCTCCCTTTTAACCTTGACAGTTGCTGCTTGTTTGGGGCCCAGCTCTGCCCTGGCTGCTGCCTGGGGACCTGTCCCAATCCAGCAGCCACCAGTCACCCCCACAGCAGCTCCATTCCAAGGCCACAGCCCAGCTCGCAGCTTCCTCCCAAACACAGCACAGGACCCCAGGGGCTGCCCAGCTCTGTTTTCTCCACATCCCCTCCCTGCCCATCCTCATCACCAGTACAAACTGGTGCTGCTGGGACACATCCACCCCAACACTGCCACAACCTGCACGCTCCAGCTGCTCTGCGGGAGGAAGGAGCTCATGGACTCGGAATTCACTGCCGGGGCTGGACACCACCAGAGAGGCTGCAGAGACAGCAGGGAGCATCTGAGGCCTGGTATTTGTGAGTGCTCTTGACATTCAAAAGAAAGGTGGAGGACTGGGGATGGAGCATGGAAGAGGAGCTGGGAAGGAGCACGGCCAAGGAAACTGGGATGGAGCCTCTCCTTTCCCCTGGCATGCAATGAATGCTAGACAAGACAAAGAAAGCAGCAGGGCCAAGATTTGCCCATAAAAAATGTTTATTCCTTAAAAATACAGCGTTCATCTGCAGGGACACAACTATTCAGACATTTTTTTAAAGGGTTTTTATCTGCTCCCAGTGTGGCAGCGCTCGGTGGTGGAGCAGGGAGAGCAACAGCCCACGAGGGAGTAGCCCAGTCCCAAGGGAAGGTCTGTCACCCATTCCTGGTGCCACCTCAGCAGCCCACCTGCAGGATGCATTTCTCCTGGGGGAAATCTCAGCCCCTCTGGAGTGGTCCCAGTAGGGAAAGCCGGGAAGCAGCAGAGCCCCGGGGTGCTCTGGCCCTGACTCACTTTCACAGCACCAGCCATCACTCCACAAGTCCTGGCTCTGCTCCCTCCTGCTGCCCCATGGAACAAACTGCCCGGTCTCCCCAACAGCCCCAGCCCCCACAGACCCCCAAGGAGGGGGCTCTGGCTGCCCAGGGTGCCCCTGCCCCATCCCAGCTCCCACCCCACAGACAACAGAGGCTGGGACCCAGCAAGTCCTTGTGCTGTGGGAGCTCCCACGTCCCCGCTCATCCCATGCCCTCCCTGACTCTGGTGTGCTCCAGCCACGGCTGCTCTCGGGGCTCTGGAACTGTCCTGATTTCTGAAGTTTCTTCCCTGATTTTCCCGAGGAGAGCTCTCACTGAGTACACATCCCCTGCCCTCTCCCCCTGGCTGACCCGAAGGGACAGGGGACACAGGTGCCACATTCCCACCCGGCACAGCAGGGGTGTCTCCTCTGCGACCACCCCGGCTCCCCCAGTGCCCGGGGAGAGCTGGTGCCAGGTCTGCCAGTGGAAATGAGGAGGAGGATGGTTCGTCTTGGTTGGAGGATGAAGTTGCAGGAAGAAATCCAAGGGCTCGGAGAGACTTCAGGGCCTCGGGATGACTGGGTAAGGGATCAGGAGCACAGGATGCTCTCCTCCATCCTTCCAGTTGCAGGGAATGGTGAGGGGAGAAACAGGCAGAGCCAGCGGGTCAATGCCTGACTCCAAGCCTGGTGTCACCGGCGGGATTTTGGGGTTTTGGATGAGGGATTGGTTCACACACCACCAGGTGCCTGCACCAGGTACATGAACACACCCAAAATGTCCCTGTACTCACCTGGACACCACCTTGGCCACAGCACAGGGTGGAGAACCACCTGGAAAAGTGACACAAGGGCTGTGGATGTGTCAGAAATTAGGGAAGTGCCCGAGAACAAGAACATAGGAATTCGGGCTTCTCCCCCAAAACCGAGCTGGGATCAATGGCCCAAGTGAAGGGCACCAATGCCCGGGGCATGGGGAACAAAGAGGAGGGGAAAACTGTGACAGTTGCAGTGCTGGGCACATGCCAGGATGCCTGGCAGAACGGGAACACTGCATGGGATGGCTGTGAGCTCTGCAGGTGACACCTGGCTGGCTGGGAATGTGGATCTGCTGGGGGGAAAGGGGAGTCATAGAGGGATCTGTGCAGGCTGGATGGAGGGGCCAAGGTGTCACCCTGCAGCCCTGCAGAGGTGGGGAGGAGCCTGGCATGCACTGGGAACACGAGGAACAGCGTTGGGAAGGTTCAGGAGCAGAGGAGGCTGTGCTGCTTGTAGCTCGGTCTCCAAAGCAAAGTGGGGGGAAGGAATTGGCTGGTAAAAATCACCAAAAGCCAGGCTGATGTAGCTCTGCTCCAGCACATCCCTAGAAAATTAAACACCCATCACATGGAAGATTCTGTACAGACTGACCCAGAGCACGAGCAGCACTGCCAGAAGCCCCCTCGGCTCCCAGAAACTCTGCCCCCACCTCAGCTTAACTGTTAACAGAGAAAACAGCACAAAAAAGAACCAATTCCTTGGCTCAGAGGCCCCTGAGCCATCTAAATCTTCTGTTTAAACATACCTTGGCTTTTATTCCTAAAAATATCTAAAAAATGCCTTTTTTTTTTTCCTTTTGGTGACCTAGAAACCAGAAGATGCCCCTTTTTTGTTGCTTCAGGACAGTTTATGGCTGTTCCTACCAGTAGGAAGGTCGAGGAGGAGGAGTTTGGGCACACAAGCACATACAACATTGGCAGAACACGGAGTCGGACACGCTGTGCTTCAAAGGGTCAGGCAGGAGCTTTTTTTCCCCAAAATATATTGAACAGCACTTGCCCATTAACAAATAACTGATCAAAGGAGCTGCAGAACTTGAAGGTCCTTCCAGTGCTGCTCTGGACTTGGTTTCACTTACACTTTGTACCCCGAGGCCGTGGTGCGAGGCAATCGTCAGGAACAGAGGGAAGAGCATCCTGGGTTTTCCCAGCATCCATATCCCACTGTTTCCAGCGTTAAGTCAAAGCTCAAGTCATTTTCAACCCGTCAAAGCCACAAAATTTCCACCTCTTCTCCAAGCTGGCCCCGACCCCGCTCAGCTCCTGCCGGAAGGTGTTCTGGAGCCGCGTCATGAGAACTTCCACCTCCGCCGTGCAGATCTGTGGGAACGCAAGGAAAACGGGACTGAAAACGAAGATGGAAGCCCTGACGGCTGCTGATAACCCAAATTCAAACAGGTACAGTGCTGCAGTTCATCCAGGCTTTCCCTGGACTCGTGGGGATAGTGGTGGGACACCGGGAGTTGTGGAGCTGTCACGCTTTGGGATAAACAATGGAAGTCAGGGTAAAGGGACTGGCTGAATTTTTTTCCCTGTGGAATGTAAGGTAATGGATGTAAACCTCCCAGGTATTTAAGTCACTGAACAGGGAGCACTTTCACCTTATTTTAGTTTAACTCCCATGTACCTGACAGGGAAGAAGCTCCTCCAACAGAGCCAAGAGCTAAGACTGGGCTTGCACCACCGTGGAGAAGGAATCTGAGGAGAGGTGGGTTTGTCAGCCCAAGGCCTTGCCAAGCCACACTCAGCACTAGACAACTTCTGAAGGGCTCTTCCATGGCTCCAAAGCACATTTGATTCTAATTTCTGTGCTCTCTGCTGACCTTTTTGGTGAGACTGATGGGCAGGAAACAGGAGAAAGATATTTCCCTTCCTTTCCTGCTGGCAGCTTCAAGAAACCAGGTTGTACTTTCAAGTACTCTCCCCACTCCTGCCTCACCTCAGGCCCAAAGATCTGCTCAGGGTTAAAAATAACATCCCAACTAATCTGAGCTCCTGCAAGAGTCAAGCAGGAGATAGAAGAGCTCAGAAGGAACATGAAGGACCATGGGAACAGCCCTGAATGTGAGCAAACACGAGGAGACTGATGCCAGAGCAGAGGTTAAAGGGTGGACTCTGCACAGGGATTCTCCCAAGCTGACTGCAGAAGCTTCCAGCAGCCCTTCTCTGCACTGTGGATTCCAAAGAGGAAGTGCCAGAAGGCAGCTGAATGCTACAATGGCAGTTTTACAGGAGCTCCAAACCAAAATAAAGGCAGCTGTTGGCCCCACAGACAAATTCCAAGCTACAATGAGGAGATAAATTATTAACTCTGTCTTTATAGGGCTGGAGTGAGGCAGGCCAGGGAGTCGTGTTTTCTTAGGACAGGGTAAATTAAACACTGTGTTATAAACACAAGCAGCTGGAAAAGTTCCAAGCCCAAGAGATGATTCCCATGCTGGTGGGCCTCTTGTTCTGGGGGGTTCTTTAAGGAAGACAACTGGAGAACAGGATAGAAGAGAGCGAGACGGAACCCCCTTGTGCATCCTTTGCACAGTTGCTCCTGTTTACTCCAAAAAGGAGTGTAAAGCCAGCAGGGCACAGGGATATGCTGCAGGACACAGGGATATGCTGCAGGGCACAGCAGTTCCATCCTGTGCCAAGGGAAATGCATGAACATGGCTTGTTACTGCCCTTGGTGACCCCCACACCCAGGGCTCGACCCCACAGACCTCCAAAGCTCCAGTGCTTCTGGAATACACACCTCCTTAAAACCACTCCACTGCCAGGGTCAGAGACAGAACATGCTCAGGGAAGGGTGACAGGAGCAAAAAGACCCAAAAACTTTGCCCAGAGACACAACATAATGTGACTGCACAGTTTAGAGAACACATAAACAGGGTGAAGGGTGTGAGATGTCCACTGCACGAGGCAGTTGTTTGCTCTTCTCCTTGGAGGTCATAAAGACAAGGAGAATAAAGGGAAACTGCCCTAGGGCAACAAACTTTAACAGAATAAACAAAAATACGTATGAGATGGAGATTTTTCCCTGGCCAGGGCAGTGGTGGAATCCCCATCCCCAGAGGATTTAAAAGCCACGTGGATGTGTCACTTGGGGACATGGGTTAGTGCTGAACCCCAGAGCTGGGCTGCTTTGGGCAATCTGGTCTAGTGGAAGGTGTCCCTGCTCATGGCAGGGGGTGGAATGGGATGGGCTTCAAGGTCCCTCCCAACCCAAACCATCCTGTGATCCAAGAAAGTTCACCATTCCCCTCATCCTCTTCCAGAAGATCACTGCAGGGAGTGGAGCCCAGGCCTGGCTGTCCCTACACCCACCTTGCTGTCCAGGCGCTGCAGGTAGGAGCAGATGTACTCAATGCTGGCTCCAAAGGGATGCACGTGGAGAAACGTTGAAATTATCCCTGGGAAATGGAACACCACGAATGTCATTGTCACGAGACAAGAGCCAGCTGGGAACACCAGCCCTGTGCCACTGGCAGGAGCCAGGTGTCACAAGGTCACACCCTGACCCACCAAAGCTCGAGGTTTTCCTCAGTTCCAGGACTCCCTCCTCCTTTGGGATAACCAAAGGAACCAGAGGTGGGCAGGAGGAGGGGGAGGCCACCTTGCAGCAGGTCCCCCCAGCTCGGGTCTCTGGCGTTACCACCAAGCCCAGCAGGACTCACCAACCAAGAGAACTTCTCGCTCAGATTTCACAGGGCTGTTGCTCAACGTCTTCTCCACTGGACATTCCTTCTCCTGGCTGCAGGCACAAACTCTGGTCGTGCTGCCCTCCTGCAAAACAAACCCACAGGGACCATTTTGGACACCCTGGCACACCAGGCAGTTGCTTGGGCTGGCTCAACAGAGCCTGTCGTGGTGTTTTCCTGGTTTTCTGAGTTGCATCCATCGCTGCTGGATCTACAGCTTATTTTCCAAAAAATGCTCCCAACAAAGCACAGCTGTGTCCGTGCTGCTGGGTGTGATCCACCAAGTGAGATAAAAAGCCCACAGAAGTTCAGCAGATGCCACCACACAAACTGCACCAGCTCTGCTCTCTGACATGACATTTGCTCCAGAAGGGCCTTGCTTTAAATAACAAAACACAAACCAGACCATGGCCTTGGCATGACTAGTTCAGCTGCAGAGGTTTATTTTTCAAATGCCCAAACTGAGACAAATTAACCAAGTGCCCAGGGGCAGTCCAGGGTTTAGGATCAGACTGTACCAAACTTGAGTTTGTGGTACTGAATTAAAACAGAATTTGGTATAATTTATTATCCCTGACATAAACACGACAATGCAAAGATGGTGGGTGCACTAAAAGCAGCACTTGCTTTTATTCCCGAGTTTCATGCGGAATTCCAGTGGCCTGAGAGCTGTGGACAGCTATAATTGGGAACAGCTTCCAGTGACCAGTGAGATGGGCTGGAAGGAGGCCAGTGACGAAGATAGAATTGAATGGTCCCCTGGGTTTGCTCAAATTCTTACACCAGTGCAGTTCTCAGCACCTCAGAGCTCTGCCCTGTGGAAGCTGATCCAGGGACTGCAGCCCAGCAGCTACACTGCAAACCCATAGCCTGCCTTCTCCTGGAGATCACAGAATCATGGAATGGGTTGGGTCGGGAGAGACCTTAAAGCTCATCTCATTCCACCCTCTGCCATGGGCAGGGACACCTTCCACTATCCCAGGTTGCTCCAAGCCCCAGCCAACCTGGCCTTGGACACTTCCAGGGATCCAGGGGCAGCCACAGCTTCTCTGGGCAACCTGTGCCAGGGCCTCCCCCTCTCCCCACAGGGGAGAATTCCTTCCCAATATCCCATCTAACCGTGCCCTCTCGGCAGCAGGAAGCCATTCCCCCTTGTCCTGTCACTATCTGATTGTATAAAAAGTCCCTTTTTATAAGTCCCCTTTAGGCCATGGGAGGTCACAATGAGATCTCCTCGAAGCCTTCTCTCCTTCCTCCATGCTGAACAACTCCAGATCCAACTGGTATTTTTGAAGACTAAGTGGAAATAACAGTGCAACAAAAGATCTTGCACACCAAACTCCATTTCTACACCCCAGCAATGCAGATATTCCAGTCAGGAAGTGCCAGCAGTGGATAACTTGATGACTCTGATGTATACAGAACCAGAGAATCTCCTGAGTCAGAAGGGACCCATCAGGATCATCCAGTCCAGCTCCTGGCCCTGCACAGACACCCCAACAATCCCACCCTGTGCATCCCTGGGAGCGTTGACCAAACGCTCCTGGAGCTCTGGCAGCCTTGGGGCCGTGCCCATTCCCTGGGGAGCCTGTTCAGTGCCCACCACCCTCTGGATGAAGAACCTGTCCCCTGTACAGGAGGACAGTGTGTCTGTACCACCCCACACAACCCAACCCATAAACCACTGCTTGTCTTACACTGAGGGGTCATTACTCCATCAGTGAGAGATTCTGACTGAAGCAGGAGAAGAAGCTCTTGCACTTACATTCCCTTGGCAATCAGCTGCATCTCCCTCCTTGTCCTCTTCATCTGCCATGCTCTGCTATATATGGGCAAAGAAAGGAAAGATTACTGATGATAATCTATTATTTTTGTTTTGAAGCTTCTGCTCTGACAATTCCTGGAATATACAAAGCCATTTTTAGTTACTAGAAAGGCCTTTACTATCTTCCCCAGCTCATGGCACAAAAAAGTGGGACTAAAGATGGAAAATGAGATAAACTCAGTATCTGACTCTGTGGGCCAAAGGGGAAAGTGCTGCCTCATGTTTCTTGTGTAATTGTGTCTGTGCTATAAAGGAAAGGGCCAGGCAAGTGTAGATTCATGCACTGATCCACAATCAAATCAGAGTGGATCACACCTGAGAAGCAGCACTATGGATTTCTGTTTGAAATAAACCCAGCCAGCATAAAAATATTAAAGACACTCACAAAAACTTTCAATTCCAAAGTGCTTTATGGAGGGCAGATCAAAATGTGTTCCTGAACCACAAATGTAAATATCAATGTCTGATAATTGAGACCTTTTTTCTGATCTTTTAAAAGCTCAGGTTGCAGAAAGCCCCATTCCAGCTGTGATACCAGTGTACAGTGTTCAATGACAGCCACTATTCTATTTATACAGGTGCTGAGATTATCTCACGTACATGAAGCAACAGCAGGTCCATTACTGACAGACATCCTGCAATTTGACAGGCAATTTCCCCTCATTTTCCAAGGACAAATGCTCCAATTGAGGGCTGGGCATCCTCAACAAGAGAGCAGAAGGACAGAGGTCCTCCACCACGCTCCTGATGAACCACAAAATCCAAGGGATGGCACCTACCTGCTCCTTCAGGTTTTCTAGTAATGTTTCTATTTTCAATTTCTCTTCTTTCACTTTTTCTAACTCAGCTTCTCTCTTTTTGTATTCCTCTTGGACTTTCAAAAGATGCTGGAAGAGAAAAGAAACTCCATTCTTAACGAGCCTTCCACCAACTACTGTTTGAAGACTAGAAAATAAAGAAGGGCTTTTCCATGAAGACCAGACAGATCATAGCCAGGGCTAGTACAGGATTTGGTATAAAACAAGAAGGATCTACAGTGTATCCTAGAAATGCCTATTAGCATACAAAAAAGCATGGTTGTGTAAATATGGGGCAGTAATTCCATCACTAATGGATGGGATTTTCCACGTTCTTACTCAGTTACGGAGCGGATAAGCACAGACTTCGTACTTTGGAAGTCACAGCATGGTCAAGCAAAGAGCACACAAGGAATCCATGAACTATGGATTGCTTCCATTTGACTTATCAGCTCATACATCATCCCTGGTTTCAATATTTGCTTTGGGGTTTCCTTAGCAACACTGGAAATGACGAAGTTGCTCCCATTTGCCAGTTTGGATCTCGCTAAAAACCACAGTGTTTTTCCACGTATTTCTGCCGCCCATCCCAGCCCCTTTCCCTCCGCAGCACGGCCCCAGCTACGGAAAATCCCGGGCCCACCTTCTGCATGCCCTGCAGAGCCTGCTGGAGCAGCTTCATCTGCTGCTCCTTGGTGGTGTCCTCGTCGCGGGTGGCCTTGCCCTGCTCCTGCTTGAGCAGCTCCACCTCGTTGCGGTACGCGTCCAGCTGCCAGCGCAGGCTGTCGTTCTCCTCCTTCAGCGCCTCCACCTGCGACACCAGCGCTGGGGACACACCAACAGTCACACGGCTGGGGGCAAGGAGCCCCTGGGTGCTCTCCCAAACACACACACATCCAGGTTACAGATCCTGAGCACCCAAAGGAATGGCTCCCATTGTTGGGGATATCATGGGGCTGGAGCCGCTCTGCTCTGGAGGCTGGGAGAGCTGGGGGTGTTCACCCGGAGAGGAGAAGGCTCTGGGGACACCTTAGAGACCCTTTCAGTGCCCAAACAGGCTCCAGGAGAGGTGGACAGGAACTTTGGACAAGGGCCTGGAGTGACAGGACAAGGGGCAATGGCTTCCCACTGCCAGAGAGCAGAGTTAGATGGGATATCAGGAAGGAATTCTTCCCCGTGAGGGTGGGGAGGCCCTGGCACAAGTTGCCCAGAGAAGTTGTGGCTGTCCCTGGAAGAGTCCAAGGCCAGGTTGGATGGGGCTTGGAGCAACCTGGGATAGTGGAAGGTGTCCCTGCCCACGGCTGGGGGTGGAACTGGATCAGCTTTAAGGTCCTTCCAACCCAAACCGTTCCATGATCTCTTTAGAAACAAGCTCCTCTGGACAAAGAGCCTCTCTGTGTGAATGCAGTATTTAGGCTGGAGGAGGTAAAAAAAAGGAGGGAAAGAACATCCCAGGGCAGACCTCAGGGGTGCACTGGAATGGGACAGTGCTGTGCAGGGTGACCTCAGCCCTGTATCTCACCTGCACAGGGCAGGGAGCTTCCAGGTCCTCCACATCCAGCTCCATGAATCCCAACCATCTCACAGAAACAGCAGCTCAGACACTGCTTTAGGTTCCCCTGACTGTGGCAAGGAGCAGAGGCAAACACTGGCTGCACACCCAGGCACCAAGAGAAAACATCTCCAGGTAACTGCACTGGTTCTACTCTGCCTGTGACCATTTCAGGGTACAAAACACTCAGAATGGGACTCCTGAAAGAAGCCACTGAGGAGAAGCACTTTATGAGCTGTAAAAAGTGATTTTACCTGACTCTTCTGTTTCTTTCATCTCTGCTGGATCTTCAATTTCTTCATCAGACATTTCCATTTCCTCCTCTCTCCGAATACCCATCAGCTCATCATTGTGGATGTTACGGATTTCCTGAGGTTCAGAAAGCAGAGGGGGTGTCAATACACATTACAAGGAACAGATTGGTTGGATGAAAAGTTGCTGAAATCTAAGTCTGCAAAACATAACTCCATGTTACAATTTAAAAACTGGCACAGATTATTACATCAAGGGCAATATCCAGCACAAGCCAATCTGTCAGTGCTACTGGAATTACTGTCACTTCCACCTCCTTTCTGCTCGTGTGATGAGGCAGGTCAGGATTGCTGTTCAAACCACAAGGAACTGGACTCAGCCCTAAATTCCCTGGAGCCAAAAGTCCCAACCTGAGCTGGGACACACCAAACCAAGCTACAGCTGCACCCCTGCACGTACAGGGACCTCCTCAAGGTGACCCCAAAAGGCTGAGAGAGCCTTTATCCAGCACGAGATAGCTACAATGAGCTAAGAGACAACGTAAATTACACCTAAAAGTATATCATATACTAGCAACACTTTTATATACATACATCTGCCAAAATCTGTACCAAGAAGCTGCATCTTGTGGCTCCACCTTCCTTTAAGAGCAGTCCCTAAGCTGGGGGAGAGCAGCAGGCTGAGCCCATCAGCAAGTGCTCCTGAACGAGGCCTCACCAGTGGTCTCACAGCCTCTTCCCACCTGGAGAACTTACCTTGGAACAAAAGACAGCTCCAACTGGAGAGAGAGCTCCCACCCCAGCCACAGCCAGCCATCAGAAGGGGCTCAGAGGGGAGGCATAGTCTGAATCACACTGCACTTGGCTTTTCAGGTGGAAAGGAAACCTCGGCTCCTCCTTTAGCTGCTACCAAGGCTTGACTCAGTGGGATTTGGCAAGTCCCAGAAGTGCAGTCTCATGGGGGGGATCACAGCTGGAAGCTTTCCAGGACAACATGGGCATTTAGAGTGTTCCAGCATGGTGGAGGATCAACCACCTGCTTGTTACCATACCTGGCTGGGTATGATCCAGCTCTACAGCCTTCTCAGGTCACACTTGTATGGGAAGGTGGCCTGGACACCCCCAACCCATGGGGATCATAGGCCCGGACACCTCCAACTCACAGGGATCCCAGGCCTGCACATCCCCTGTGCTGATAATGGATCACCAGCCTCTCAGCTTTGCTAAAATTCACTTTGGATGTTAAATAATCTTAAAGGTGAAAGACAACTCCTGGCTTTGCTGGGATAGACTTGCTTTCCAAGTCTGTAGTTAGGAACTCAACATCCAAAAAAAACCCCAAAATCACAGGAAAGTTTACACTAGAGGTAAGGAATGACAACCAAAGGGACCAGGACAGGATGGACAAGTGGGATCAAACCTCATGAGACTCAACACAGCCAAGTGCAAGGTCCTGCACCCCCAAGGTGACAGCAGGCAGCACAGATTTCATCACAGCCCCCAGGACAAGCATCTCCCCAGACCTTCACTTTCCCAATGGACAACCTTTCTTTACCTTAGCTTCCTTTTTTCGGGCATTCTGCCTGACTCCCTTATCTGATTTTATCAAATCTTAGTGAACTGAGAACTATTCTTCCTCCTGCAGGAAGAGCAGTGGGAGTGACAAGCCTTCTTCCATCAGCTCCATCCTCATCACCACATTTAAAGCCCACATTTCACTTCATGGGTTGAATACACAAACATGAGAACATCCTCCCTTCAAGCTTTCCAGGCTGTTCATCTGCAGTTATTTCCATCTCTCAAGGTGAAGATACCACACAAAAATGTGATAAAACAGATTCTGACGACGCTGAGAGCCTGTTGTTGGTTTTTTTTAATATCTCTCTAGAAATCTCTCTTGCTTTAATATTAAAACCAGCAGGAAAACCAATATTTATTATCATTATGATAACTATTACTGTGCACAACTTCCATCAGCAGACAGGTCTCGATGTATGGCTACTGGTGACACAAATACCAAGAGAAAATTCATTACCTGTACCACGAGAGCCTCCTGAGTGATCCCCACCTCACACTGTGAAGGAAGGTGTTGTTATCCACGCGAGCATCGTGCAAACTGAACATCAACATCCTGACAAGCAAGAGACCGTGCTGGAGAGGATCTAACACAAGAAAAGATTACCAACCTCTGCTTGTTTGCACCACACGCTGATGTTCTTACGCTGAGCTTTCGTGAAATGGTCCCAAGCCTTTTGTTTGGAGGCAGAATGGTACACGGCCACTATCTGCTCGACTGGAGTAGCAAATCAGCAGCAAATCGGGCCCGAATAGCATCCAGAGAGGGCGAACAAGAGGAGTAAAGGAGTAAAAAAGTGGAATCAGGCAGGTGGTTTGGCTCCCCTTTTCTTATAACACTGCACTGTGCTGACACTACGCTCAGGGAAGGGGCTCAGTGTCTGGAAAGAGCCTTGTGGGCTTCACCAGGCCGGTGCCAAACGCTCATGGAATAACGACCAACTGGGAATGGGCTCTGCTTTCAGCTGGGAAGAAGGCAGGACACAGGGAAAAAAGGCAGCACAGGTGCTGAAAAATATCCAAATACGCTGTGTGAGGCTGGCTGGGAGTGTAAAGAATCGAGGGGGACAGGACTTGCCTCTGAAATGGGGTGATGAGCTACAACCCTGAGTCTGGCCCTTGCAACATCCCAGAGGACAGTGCCACAGCCTGTGTGAGCTACAGCAAAAGGATCAGGATCGAAGCAAAGGCACCAGCCACCAGCTTTTCTTGGTCCTGAGATTTATTCCTTCTATTTCTGTAGGAGGATTTGGGATATACAAAGTGCTTCTCCTTGGCTGAGAGCTCACCCACAGCACAAAGCACATCTATCTGATTCTTTTTTTATGCTTGTGATGCAGTACCTGTAATTCTCACAAAATAAACACATCTCCCTGCTCCTTAGAGTAACCTAAGAGTGGCTGAGATATCAATCTTGTTTTAGAAGTGGAGGTACACACTAGTCTCTATTACTACTTACTCTGCAGTGCTCACTGTATGTCCCTCTGGACCGTGTGCCCACAGTTTTTACCATTAACAGAATTTAGAGAAAAAAAAATTTCAAAAAATCAAGTAACAGCTAAAATTATTAGATGCAAAACCAAAAGTTAAGAATGTTCACAAGCTAGGCAAGGGGCTCAAGGAGAATTAGTACAGTTGTGGAGAAGGTATTCATAAAGAAGTAAAAATATTCAGATTTATGAAAGCAAGGATGTGTAAGAGGCAATGAATGGTCTGAGGAACTGTTACAAATCACATCCTGGAATTCACACAGTCCATGTCTCTTCCTTGATTTCCCGGTTTAATAAAATACTGGGATTTGAAAGACCCAGGTTCTGCAACAGGGTGTTGGGAACACTCTGCTGCATCCTACCTTTGGCGAACAAATCCTGTACACTTCGCTGAGGCACCAGATTCCCGGGAACTTACCTTGTCTGTGCACAGGAGGGGTTGAAAAGATGACACAACTACTAATAGATGATAATTAAGAGGAAACAAACTCAGAATCCATTATCTCCTCCCCCCAGATGTGGACTCTTACTCCAGTAAAAAGTACCACAAGGAATTTTTGCCAGGTTAGTGACACACGATCCCAAATCAGCCGTAGCTCCACGGAAGCGATTGCCACCTCTGTTCCCAAAGCCCTTTTAGCGTGGCCTGTCCAGACTTTAGAAATTAACAGTCTTCCCTACATCAGACAAGCAACATCCAGTGTGGAAACACTACTCACACTGCACCAGGATCCCTGAGAGAGCCAGTTTGAACTTCTCTTTAGCTTCTTCCATCTCCTTCTCGTGAGCCGCTTTCTCATTGACGAGCCTGCGGATGTGGCTGTTGGCCGACTGGATCATGGAGTAGAAGTTGTTGGCAGTTCTCCTGTTCACTTCCCCACGTTCTATCCAGGTCAGCAAGGTCTGGATGGCTTCTGAGAACTTTGTGTCATCTGCAGCAAGAAAGGACACTTTTACACCACAGCTCTGGGGTTGCCTGGGCACCTTTCAGGTCCTTTCCCTGGAGCTGAACTGCTCCTTGAAACATCAACTTCCTTCAGGTGGCTCACAATTCCTGGAAGCAGGGAATGATCTGAAAACACGGCTGCACAAAGGAAGGCAAGTCTAGCACCAAGCTGCTGGGGCAAATCATCTGCTGAGGTGCAGCAAGAGGAGGAACTAAGTGCTAGAAACCTACTGGAAAACTTAATGTCTACTCAGATGGACCCTCCTGTGAAAGGAAATGTCCTCCAGCTCCAAAATCATCAGGTCACAGGCTTCAAAGAAGGTATTGGGACTTATGCTAGTCCTTCACTGAACAGTTTTGACTTGCACAAGTTTGTTATACTTGACAGGTTTGTTCTGCCTTGGGAAAATAAGATTTAGGGGAGACCTTGTCACTGTGTTCTAGGGAGGGCTACATAGATGGAAACTCCTTTTTTACAAAGATGGAAAGGATGAGAGGTAATGGGTACTCCTGGGGACAACTTTTCACAATGGTAGCACTGCGAATACCCCAGTACCAGATTCTTTCAAGACTGGCCTGGGCAGGGTGTTGGGCCATCTGGTCTAGACCCTGCTATTGCCAAGAAAGGTTGGGCCAGGCGAGCCTTGAGGTCCCTTCCAACCTGGGATTCTATAAACGATTCAAGCGCAGGGGTTTTTTTGACAAAAAGAAGGGAGATGGCGGGAGAGCTGCTGTGTGCAAGACGACCCCTGGAGAACACAGAGCTCTGCCTGCCCAGCCCCTCTCACCTTTGAGCTTCTCGGCCACCACGCTGCACTCGTGGTCGGAGTAGTGGACGACGGGGGGCGGGGAGGGCGGGCGGAAGCGCTCCTCGGCCAGGCGCCGCCGGTGCCGCTCCTCCCGCGCCAGCATCCGCTGCTTGCACTCCCACTCGTACAGGTCATCCCTGGCCTGCGCGAAGTCCACGTGCAGCCGCCCCGTGTCCTTCTTGTCCGTGCTGGAGCCCAGCCGGATGCGGTATCCTGGAGGGAATGGCAGGTGGTCAGGTAGGACAGGGGACTTGCCTGGGGCTTGTGTGGCAAAAGGAGCCCAGGGGGTTCAGCCCTGATGACCAATGGAAAAAACCCCACTGAGTCCAGCCCACCAGTCAATTAAAATCCCAATAAGTCAAGCCCACCAGTCCAACCAACAAATTAGAAGCAATTGTCAATTTCTTTCGCCACGATCTGTAGAATCAGCTGGACATTTATCCATGGAAGACGGGGATGGACTGTATACCTCATCCCAGAGTTTTGTAGATGTTTTCAGGTGACAAAGCGCCACTGCCTTTCCTCTCAGGAGCTGTTTCCACGTATTTAAGCAGAAACGCAACAGCAGCAGAAGGCAAACTGACACAGCATCAGACAAATCTGCCCCAAATCCTATTGTTCTGTCTATAAAGGCACCATCACAGCTCTGCCCCAGAATTTTAAGCTTCCCCCAGAGACAAAGACACCCACCAGACAGGTAAAGTGCCTTGTCCACCATGAACTCCTCGGCAAAGCGGATGTGGCAGAAGTTCTTCTTGCTCTTGCGGATAGCTATGACCTCCCCACACTGCTCAAACACCTCCATGATGATCTGCTCCGTCCCGTTTTCTGGCAGGCCTCCCACAAACACTGTCTTGCACCCTGGGGGCCTCTCTCTCGTGGCTGGAGGGGGGAGATCTGAAGAGAAAAAGCAGAGCAGGTCAGGTTTTGAGTTGTCAGCACATGCTCCTTCCATCTGCTCCCCTCCCCTGAGAGATGACCACACCTTCCTGGCTTCCTTCAAACACACACCTGGCTATGCCACACTCAGATTTAGAGAGTGGACCCACAGCACTGCCGAGGTGCAAGATAAAAACAAGCACATTCACCACCCTGTTTCCAAACAGAAGATCTTGGGAGCCTGGAGCCCTCCAAACACTCTCCCAAGTGCAAGAGGTTCACTGAGCTGCTGTCACAGAACACAGGCAGCAGCAGGAGTTACTGATGCCAAAGAGATTTTTGCTTTTATGCTTTTTATATTAATAGTATATTAGTAACCCTATAATCCTGTAGCCCTGTAGCCTTTACCCTCTAACCTTGTAAATTCCTAGCTAGCAAACTCCCTATCCCATAGTCCCTATCCCTGTAGTCAAAATAAGATTCCTATGTCGACCTTATGTGTTTTAGGGACCAGGGACACTTCTCTGTCCCATGTCTCCTAAAAGCCTAAACAACAGTAGCTAGCAGCATTAGGCAGGGATTTCGGTAGGAGGCTGAGCCAAAGGGGATCACCTCATCAACTGTGTTTCTAATTGGGAGATTTTTGTAAACTATTTTAATTTGATGTAAACCTATAAAATGCTACGGGTACACACACACTGAGAACGGATATTTGGGACGGGATACACCACTGATCAGTGTACACTTGTACCCTGGGAGGACCTCCAATAAAGGCAACTGCTTTCCCTACCCTCATAACAATTGTCCAGCTTCTGATTTTAAGCAGATAAAGGCATCACTACCAACTTTAGCACGGGAGGTGCTACAAAATCCCAGCTTCAAAAACTGGCCCCATGTAAACAACACACAAAAAACATACACAGAGCTGCTGCAACTGCACACACTCCAGACTCATGTGCTCGAGCACACCTCACACACTGACCCACGCTATCAACAACAGACACGTCCCCATATCATCTCTGTTTTGGTCTTCCTCACTCTGGTTTTTATAACAGAAGCGAGGAGAAAGGGTCATCAGATGGTGTGAAGAGGATCCCTGTTCCCTGCTATAGCCCGGTGAGCCCTGACTGTGTTTCTTTGAGTCTTCTGTCTTATTTCCAGCTGCCTCTGCTCTCCTTCCACCACTTTCCGCCAACCCCAGAGCATTCCCATGGCTCAGCACGGACCACTCTGGCTGATCCAGCCCCTCATCTCCAAAACTCACTGTCTTTGAAGCCTCACATACTACATATGAGAATCACACCGTGAAGACTTCAAATACCCAGATGATTTCTTCCCCACTTCTTATCAATCTAGGAACTGAAAAGGCTATTTCCGATATAAGAGTAAACACACAGTGACAAAAACAGGCTTTTCCTGTTGCTCTGTCACCTTCTTGCCAGCAGTGAGTCACAGGAAAGGCCCTTTTCTCACACACACCTGGGGTTTATACAAACACACAGATATTCCTACAGGGACAAAGCACAAGCAGACAGTTACGTGGGTTAGGTGGGAAGAGGGTGCAGCTCTTGCAGTGGATGATCTCCTTCACGGCCGGCATGTCCGGAGGGATGGGGGGTGGGACGATCCCCAAGCCTGGCATCATGGGGTTGATGGGAGGGATTCCAGTCATCATTCCAAGAGCAGGATCAAAATCTAAATGGGAGAGAGAATAAGGGAGTCAAGCAGGGGGTTAGAGTTATAGAGTGACTATGAGCTCTGGCAGCAAACGGGGAACGCTCCCACATGTGAAAATCGGCTGAATAAACACCAGAGAGGGAACATGGCAACATCAAACTTCAGGTTTGTGCCCTTAAAACAACTTTTGAAAACTATTTCATTGTTGATTGCCTCAGTCAAGTAACCTTTTCTCTGTTGAAATGAACATCAGCCCCCCATCTAGTGTCAAATTCTTCCCAGTGAGATTTGTCCACAAAAAGACACCTGTGACATAGGAGAACAGTGGAAAACCTGACCCAGTTTGGTTGTATTAAGTAGTTCAGTAGCACAGAGAGTTGTGGCACAGGGTTAAGGGCATCAGGAAGAATTTCTACATGGGAAAGGTTGTCAGGCACTGGAAGAAGTGGAATCCCCACGCCTAGAGGTGTCCGAGGAATGACTGGATGTGGCACCCAGTGCTCTGGGCTGGGTGACAAGGTGAGGATCAGCCACAGGTTGGACTCCATGATCCTGGAAATCTTTTCCAACCAACATCATTCAGGGCATCACCTCACCCACAAGTGCAGCAATTCCAGCAGCTAAGAACTTGCCAGAACAATTCCAGGTAAAACCCATAGAAGCATTTAAGGAACCCCCTTGCTGCACACCTCCCCTGCCTCACTGGGCTGTGGGCCATATCTAAGTAGCATTTTACTTAGATTTTGCTCTTAGATTTGCCCCCAGTGCCAAATAAAACTAAACAGAGTTGTCAAAAGAGGAGCATTTTATCTGTAAGCCCGGAAGAGCAATACCTGTCAGCAACCCAAATGGAAACTACACCAGGAGCCTTGTGGAGAAGGCTCAGGATTTTGGGAATGCCAGTAGGTAGGTTGTGAGCCAGCACCAACAGGTACCATCAGAGTGAGATCTCAGGAAGAACCCCCTTCTTCTCTACCTTCTACCACCACTACTCTCTTTGCAGAAGCAGCTCTGAAGACTTGGGCAATCCCAAAATCCCACAGAATACACAATCCCAAGTACCACAGAGCCTTGGCTGCTCATTTCAAATGCAGATGGTTACACTAATGTTGCCTGGCACAGGCAAAGGTACAAATAGGCAGAACTGAGTGATGCAAAGGCAGCATTTCCTTTGATCCCACACTGGCATCATTCCAGATGCTCCTCACATTCCTAAGGCAGGCAGACACACCTGCATTCCTCTCTCCACAACTCATGGTAACCAGGATGAAAGACAGCCTGGATGAAGTGCCCAGGTTGGATGTTCGAGTTTGGCAGCTGAATTTTGTTTTTCTCGATATTTTGAAACACAGTCACAGGAAAAATACAGATCTGAGGGGAATCCTCTGCCATCAAGCACCGTTTCGGAGGAAGGGACCAGAAACCTTCCTGCTCCAACTGTGAAACACGGATGTAGAGTTACATGGAAATTGCATCCTTATCCATGGGATAGACTTGTATTGATTTTACTTCATGGAAGCACAGGAGAAGGAGAATGACATGGCAACACCATCTCTACAGCAAAGACAAACATGGAACAAGGCCTCGGGGACAGAAGAGAACTTTCTCTACGATTGCTGAGAAAGTTGGGGCTGCTCAGCCTGGAGAAGATTGTGTGGAAACCTCACAGCCCCTTCCAGTATCTGAAAAGGAAGCCAGAAAGGGACTCTTCATCAGAAACTGCAGTGATTGGACAGGGGGAATGGCTTCCCACTGCCAGAGGGCAGGGTTAGATGGATATTGGGAAGGAATTCTTCCCTGTGAGGGTGGGGAGGCCCTGGCACAGGTTGCCCAGAGAAGCTGTGGCTGCCCCATCCCTGGAAGTGTCCAGGGCCAGGTTGGACGGGGCTTGGAGCAACCTGGATAGTGGAATGTGAAACTGCCCATGGCAGGGGTGGGACATGACAGGCTTTAAGGTTCCTCCCAAGAGAAACCATTCCATGATTCTGATTCAAAGAGCACAGACTGCAGGCAAAACATAGGGCAAGTTAAGTGATGCTGTTAAATACAATATTGGCTGCACAGCAAAACACCTGCTCTGTGCCACAAGAGCAGAACTGGGATGGCAGAGTGCTGCCAACACAGACATTCTCTCCCCAGGTGAGCAGCCAAGTCTTCAGGCAGGAGAGAGCATCCTTCTTCGTGCAGCAAAGCACTGGAACAGTCAGTTCCATTCAAGACTTTGATGTCCAGCATCCTGCACTGCTGGGAAACCAGGCACAGCTCAGCTCTGCTCCTGCAGGAGCTCTTTCATCCTGTCCAGGATGACTTACCCATGCACACGCACTTCAGACTATAAGGTGGTCATTCCTGGAGCAGAATCCTCCATTAATTTCTGCCATATCCATTTTGCTGCCCTGTTGCCTGCCTCTTCATCTCCCTCCCACCCTTCCTTATAAGCCATTTAGCTTAGATTAATGTGTTACTGGATATCATTGGTTTCCTGAGCTCTGTGTGGCACCCTCCTCCTCCTGCTCCACTGTGGGATATCTAGAGGTATCCCACAAAAACTATTATTTGCATTTAAAGACATGTATTGTCATTTCCTCTCAAATCAGGTCCCTAAATAAATCGCTTGCAGAATTAATGCATTTCAAACACAGCTCAGTTTGTATGTGCTGGGTGTTTATCCAACTCCACTGAACCAGGTTACTCCCCAAGAGCTGTCTGAAAGGAAAGGGGCCCTGGCTGAGCTCACCAGGCAGGAGGGGCTGTCCTGTCATGCCCATGGGAGCCATGCCCAGGTTGTTCATGGCGGTGGCCCAGGCGGTCGGGTCGGACATTGGCAATCCCATCGGAATGGAGTCCAGGCTCAGATTTCTGCCACCATCTGTTGAGAGGAACATAAAAGTGATTAAAGGCTTAGAGCAGACCTCAGCTCTGCTACAGGGCACTGCTGCCCAGAGAGCTCTGCAGTGTCAGCACCCACAACCAGAACTAAACCCACTCTCAGGAAAGAGGCAGATGGGAAAAAAAACAACCAGTGCTGTCCCTCTGGAGCAGCCGGGACCAGGAAAACACCTCAAAGCACCTCAATTATGGTTTAACCACTGCAATTAACAGCTCTAAGGGGCCTTCAAAGAACACTGATTAAAGGACACCGATTCCTCTCAAAAGATTTAGGAACAAAGGACACACAACCAGCAGGTATAAACTGTCAGACTGCACTGAATTGAATGGAGCTGCCCCAGCAGAATCCTCCCACTGCCATTGGAAGTGGCTTCTCTTCCATGTTCCATGGGGAAATGAAGCAAAGGACAATGCCAGGCTGCCACCAGCACAGCCCAGCATTACTGACTCCAGGTGTGGCAGTTACCTGGCAGTCCCGGAGAAGCCACTGACACCACACAAAGAGGGGCATAATTAAGCACTTGGATCCTCTTCAGTGATTTGGCTGGGTCAGACACATCTTTATCTGGCTACTTCCAAGCACCAGCTGACAGACACTTGTTCTTTTTGTCCACACAGGGTTTAGGTAGAGATGCCCAAATGCAAAAATGCCTGAGTTTGTTCACACAGATGGGAAGGGAAAGGACAAGGGAGGGAAAAGGAGGCATGAGAAGGACAGGAACTAGAAGGCTCAGCTCCACACTCCCAGTGGAGCTCTCCTGTGCTCTGTCAGCTCCTCAACACCATCCCTAGGCTGTGCTGTGAAGTCCCAGATTCTCCTTCAAGTTTCCTTTAAAGGATTTTTCTCTCCAGAGAAACCAAGTTGGACTTTCTCTCTACCCAATTACATTTCACCTCCCTTTCTGCAGCCGTGGGCTTTGCATATCACCTTCCTTCTGCCTCAGGTCAAGCCTCATCCTTCCTCACAGGTTGGACTCCATCCCTAAGGAAAAGTTACTAAACTAATTCCCAGAGTCTGCTCTGTACACGCTGAATCATCTCACCTTCACAGCACAAGCAGGTGCCACACTCCCCCAGTCACACTGCTGGGATTGCAGTCTTCAACCACAATATAATCTGAAAAGACGTTTTTCTGTGTGGCTTTTTTCCCCAAACCTCTGTGAGAAATCCTGAAGCTGGCATCTAAGTTTTCCTTGTAAGTCTCCTTGATCCGACATTACAACATCCTACGGCTCATTTAACACCTTGTTTTTAGGACATTATCTTAAACGTGAATGTCTCCAGTCATTCACGCTGAGCTGCCTTATCTTGATTTTAATTATGGTCATGATTTTAATCTCGAGATTCTGTCCAATTAGAAGCATAAATCTATTGGGACAGGTATAGAAATTCATGGAATGGTTTGGATGAGAAGAGACCTTAAAGTCCATCCAGTACCACCCCCTGCCATGGGCAGCAACGTCTTTCACTAGACCACATTGCTCCAAGCCCTGGACACTTGCAGGGATGGGGCAGCCACAGGTTCTCTGGACAACCTGTGCCAGGGCCTCCTCACCTTCACAGGGAAGAATTCCTTCCCAATATCCATCTAACCCTGCCCTCTGGCAGTGGGAAGCCATTCCCCCTTGCTCTATCTCTATGCAGAGATTCCTCAATCCAAGCCTGGCTCCAGGCACAGTGGCTGGGATGCAGCAGCACCAGAGCTCCCCCTGCCCACCCTCCACACCCCAGCACAGCAGCTGAATTCAGGCTACACTACATCCCTTGTCTACTGCCAGCAACAGAGCTGGGACTCAGCTCACCTGGGGGAATGCTGGTCCTCTTCCTCTTTCCCGGGTCACTTCCATCCTCGGCCGGGCTCTCCGACCGCCGCGGGCCAGCAGCGCTGCTCAGCCGCAGGGACTCGGTGCTGGCAGGATCGAAGGACAGAGGGTTTAGACCTAAAAGAGAAAAACACACTTAGAGACTTCCTTTATACCGGTTTGTGATGCTTCTGGCTCACAGGAATGAGAGAAACGCCCAGTTCCAGGCACAAGCAGCACTCCAGACCCCGCAGGAATCCTGACTCCTGCTTACAGCTCCAGCTGATCTGAAGGTTACACTACAAAATATTACTCACCAACATGAATTCCTACACCCACACAAACCAAACTGCCTGAGAGCATAAGCCAGGGATGCATCTCCCCTGTGTTGAGCAGCATTTCAGGTCTGGAAACTCAACAGACAGGATTTTTTCCTAGTTCTTCAGTCCAGGAATGCATTGTTAATAGTTACTTAAGTTTCACCAGTTGTGAATTCACCTGGAGTGATTTACTATCAAAAAACAAGGCACAACTTAGAACCAGAAGGTGCTGTTGCAATTTTTATTCAAGGAGTCTGCCAGGCAGCTGTTTCCATTTGTGGCCGTGGAAGGGGCTTTGGGATGCACATCCCAAAAAGGGGAGCTCCAGATCCAGTCCCTGGGACCACACTCCTCCTCACGCTCCTTTTAAGAACCTGGGAGCTTAAACACAAGTCCTGCTGCTCAGGGTTTGTTACTGACAGAGAAGATCTACCAACAGTGAGGTTTACTCAAGAATAAATGTGGATGGAGCCATATAAATGAAATAAATCTAAGGTGAATATCTAAGCGAATTACACAGAATTGAACCAAAGAGGATTGAAGAAAAATTGATTTGTAGCTTCCAGTGTATTCTCTAATTCAAGGAACTGCACCAATTTCAGAGTGATTCTGTGCTAAAGCATCTGTCAGGCAGATCTGTGGTGGGCTGACTGCAGGTGATGGACAATTCCCGGCATTTATGTGCCAGCAGAACACAGTCCCAGCCACTCCTGGCTCTCTAAAATGGTCTAAAACTATAGGTACAAGTAACATGTAAACAATTCCAAATTAATGGAGGCTCCACACCTAAAGCTTCCAGTATCCAGTTAATCACAGCAAGTCTGACAATCACAGAATTGTCAAGGTTGGAAAAGACCTTTAAGATTCTCAAGTCCAACCATCAACCATCACCATCATCATGTTCACCACTAACCCATGTCCTCAAGTGCCACATCCACACAGTTTCTGAACACTTCCAGGGACGAGGATTCCACCACTGTCCTGAGCAGCCCGTGCCAGGGCTTGACAACTCTTTCTGTGAAGAAATTTTCCCCTGTATCCAATCTAAACCTCTCCTGGTACAACTTGAGGGCGTTTCCTCTTCTCCCTTGTTCCCTGGGAGCAGCGCCCGACTTCCCCCTGGCTGCCCCCTCCTGTCAGGAAGTTGTGGAGAGTCAGAAGGTCCCCCCTGAGCCTCCTTTTCTCCAGGCTGAAGAGATGGGTCCAGTGCCCTGAACTGACCATCGAGGTCCTCACTCCACCTTCTGTCACGGTCAGCACTTGCAGGGGTGCAAGACTGAAGGAGCATTAAAATATCAAGTTTGATTTATCTTTGTCTCAGCAACGAGACAAATTGAATGGGGAAAAAAAAAAGAGAAAAACCAAACAAATCCTTTTTGTGGACCCACCTAAAGTGATAAAAATAACGACATTTCCAAGGTACTCTGTGTTCCCAGGGGAATCAGCAGAACTACCAGAGCACCAAAGATCCATCCCAAGGCACTGATGGGCCAAGGCATTTGTACCAAACCTTTCTCCAGACACTCTGCAGAGTTGTGATTTCTCTTCCAGAGGATTCCACTTCCAAGAACTTAATAAACATGGCTGCTGGGTCTGGCTGTAAATAGCCAAGTGGATACAGGGAGCCTGGAGGGCTCCTCTCCGAGCCACTGAAAGGTGAGAACTCAAGAAGCAGCCAAAAACACAAGGACTATTCAGCTGGCAACAACAATAGTCACGCCCGGCTATGCAGGATGCCTACAATGCTTTCTTAAATATTCCAAAGTCAAAATATCATGGAGGTCATCAGGGCTCAGGAAAACAAATCTGAACGCAGTAGGTTAAAAATAGAGAGGTCGTGCCCAGGGAAGACATCAGGAGAAAAGAAAAGGAGCAGTTCTAAGTTTACACCGATATTATCCATGTGATGGAAAAGGCAACACTGAACTTGAACAAGCATTTTCCCACATTCGGGAATAGGGAAGGATGCAGAGAAGCAGCGGCACAGTCGGACACTGGTGTCACCAGGATGGATGGACACCCTACTTTGGCTGAAGACAATGCTGTGGAGACACCTGGCACTGACCAGCACCTGAATGCCAGTGGACACCACTCCAGCCACTGCTTCCCAACCCACTAGAGAGCACAGGCAGCCACTGACTCCAGTGATTTCCAGCCCCAGTTTGAGCTGGGATGCTTGATTATTACATCCAACAGTGCTGGAGGAGCACTTGGATGGGAGGGAGGCAGCCAGCTCCAGCAGCTGGATTCAGGCTACTGGATCCAATAAAACTATCGTGTCAAAACTGTTGTTGGCAAACAGGATTTCTATTAATGCATTTTGGAAAAAAACACCCAGATTCCTTAGGAACAGGACAAACCCTGAGGAAGCTCTCATGAATGCAGCTCCTGGGAAGTGGATAAGGTTCTTCTGCACTAGTGTGTTCCAGTTGCTCACAGAAGGCTCCAACCCCATCCGGACATACAGGAAGGAGCAGGAACAGACCTACAAATGCTCTGGAGTCCTCAGCAGCAGCTCTGACTATCCACCCCCTCCCCATGGCAGCCCAGCTGTGAGCCAGCATCTCTCCTGCCTTCAGCATATGGATTAACAAGAGCAGATGGATAAAATGAGGAGAGGAGACTGTGGTGATGGAGAACTGAGCAGTAATTAATAAGAACTTGTTTCTCTTCTTCTCTTATATAATTTCTATCTGTAAACATCCAATCCTCAGGCACTGGCATTAAAAGTGGCCTCAAAGGCAGGAACCTGAAGAACAACCAAAAAATAAAAGGTACATTCCCAGAATTCATCTGAAAACCCAGAAAGGCAGTCAGTAATTAAAAGCATTCCTGAGGAATTCTCCTCTGGGTTATCTCCTGCAGCAAAAGATCAACCTGGTCATGAGAACAGTTTAAAGAAATGATGAGGAGCAAAGGGAAAGGAGAGCAAAACATTCCTGAAGAGGCACAAGAACACCACTGCTGGCTTTGTGACTGGACAGATGTGTCCCACAGCTCCCACAATCCGTCCCACAGCTCCCAGGGTCATGTCCAGGTTGGGATGATTAGCAGCAGCAGGCTAAGCCTGCAGAACAGTTCTCCCAAGCATTGTATGCCACTAACAAGAGATGGAGTGAGGAGATCCCAAATCAGCCCCTCAACTGATCCCCACCTCCAGCTTCCCCACTGCTCCAGAACCTGCTCAGCGTGTGCTCCAGGACCAGCAGCATCACTCAGGAAACACCTCCAAAACCAGCACTGGAAACGTTCTCACGTTTAGTTGAGTTTTCCAGATTTTGATGTGCGCTTTGACCTTCCACTGGGCATTACTGAGATGACTCCGACTCGGAAGGGACCTTTAAAGGCCACGTAGTCCAACCCCTGCCACAAGCAGGGACAATCACCACAGGAACCACCTCTGGGTGACAGAAGTCTAAGTTCAAGTTCAGTGGAGTGGTTTTGGGGGCAAGTCAGGTGAAATCCAGTGTGAGATCTAAAGGACAAGGACGTGTTCAGTTCAGCATTCCTCCAACAAAGTTTAACTCTCCACAAGAGACGTGGGCACAACCAGCCAAAGCATCACCAAGACACTCCTGGGAGAACAGACCATGGATTTGCTCCAGCCACTCCATAAACATCCTACTTCCAAAAAATGCATAATTTATGGGCTCTCCATTAGTTGCAATTGGATACACTCACTCAGAGGCAGCACATTACCCCCAGACGTGAATACAGCAACATTTTTGCGCTGGTACGGATTCAGGGTGTCGGGTTAGTGCTCAGGGGTGATGAAGGCACCAGAGCCAGGCTCAGCCTCCTCAGCCACAGCTCGGGTCATCCTCATGAAGAGCTCACACTGAGAGCAGCAACGAGCTCTGAGCCAAACCCCCATGTGCTCCCACTGGAGAATTTGGGGTTGTTTTTAACCTCAAGCCACGTGTCTCCCAGAGCAATCCAAAAACAGCCACACCAGTCCAATGAGGGGACAAGATTATGAATGAGACCAAAAATGATAATAATTGCTCCAAGATTTCTAGAGTGAATGATTGACTTTCCCAGAGCTTTTTTTTCCAGCTGGTATCTGACAAGCAATGATTCCTCTCCGTGATTCTCTGCATTGGGATGCAAGATTTAAAGAGAGAAAACGTGATTGCTCCACATCAAGTTTGTTGCCTGAAGCTACCAAATTGCACGAGGAAAGGAGGAATATTTGCACCATGTTTGCACTTGCTGTGAAACTTCATTCCCATTTACAGTACAGGGGTTTTTTCCTTCCAAGCCAATTATTTCTCCACACAAGAACTGGGGGCTCATCCAATACTCTGTTCCAGAGGTGGAAATTGGGCTTTCTGGGGTTTAAAGCTCTGCCTTGACAACTTCACATGGTAAGAGGGCACTGCAATTGATGCCCACTACTATCCTTATACAGCTTTCAACTAGAATTCCACAAACCAAATATTCAGAAGTCACACTCTTTGGGAAAGCTTTGCCCTCACTTCACCAGCACAGAGAAAGAATAAATGTCCCAGGAAAGCAAAGGGCAGTATGGAAAGCAGGTGATGGAAACAGTAAAAAAGGGACCTTGCTTGCTGTTCTCTTGCTGCATGGAATTTGCTCCAAGAATTAAATCAAGCCAAAGAGAAGATTCCCAACACACTCTGGAGTAAGAAACCCCTCATTATGTCAGATTTGCCACCCTACACATGATAAATGCCATGGACTGCAGCCAACCTTCAGACCCGCCTGCCTCTCTCCTGTCATCTCAGCAAACAGCCGGAGCTCCAGCCACAGCCCACTGGGTACAGACAACGTGCTCAGAAGAAAGCTGAAGCTGCAGAAAATCCTCTCTCCTGGGCACAGAGCAGGATAAAAGCAGACAGGCTTAGCCAGTACAGCCAGGAGGCATAAACAGGAGCATCTCTCCATCCTTTGTGCCAATCAGAATGAAGTGTCCTTGGCCATTCCAAGCTGCTCTGCGCACGAGGGCAGGGACCAGCACAGGAGCAAACCACAGGGGTTTGCTCAGTATTCCTGTTGTGAGCCAGCCTGGAAAGGCCAAAATCAGCAGATTTCTGCATTTGCTGGGAATTGCTATGCAGAAGGTAAGGGGGGAGGAGAAAATTTGGGTTTGAGCAAGTGTCAGACTGGTGACAGCATTTCCAGAGGCTGGAAATGGCACAGGTGTCAGTGTGCCCCTCACCTCCAAGCACTCCCTGTTCAGATCCCCAGGAATTTTCAGAAGAGTCAATTTTTAGGAGTGAGACATCAGGCACTGCCATAATGCAGTGACTAAACATTTAAAAATAAAAACTTGGGCTAGAAGATTCCTCACTAGAAAAACAGAGCAGAGAAAAAAAAGGGGATGCTTAAAGACGAGCAGAAGGCAACTCTGAGCAAGGCCTGTCCCACAGCACAGAGGGCTGTTGTGGGTGGTTGTCCCCCCTGGAAGTAGGTGCTGAGGTGTGTCTTAAGGGAAGAGAACCCGCAGCTTCCCACTGGCTTAAACAGCACTAACAATGCACAGCCCACCCCATTCCAGCGGGTTGGGATCAATCCAGGTCCATGCTGGGGCTAAATATGGCTGCAGCTTTCACAGCACACGTTCAGACAGGGGCTGGAGAGAGAGAGAAGATCTCAATGTTCCAGGCATAAATCAAGGGAAGTATCCATCCTTACCGGGTCCCATGCCAGACCCGAGACAGGACTTGGTTTTCCAATCCTGCTAACAGAGCTTGGCCATTTGCCTTAATGACCAGGGGAAAAATAAACCCCAAAAAGTCCCCAAAGTGAACCGAAAAGCCTGTTTTAAGATCATTCCCGTTACCAAGAGCTGGAAACACTGGAAATCACAACCGAAATGCAGGATTGTGCAGCTCCTGTGCAACACTCCTGGGACCACTTAGAAACAACACAGCACCCACGGGGCTGCCACCTCGGGATCTGGGCAAAACGTTCCCTGCTGGGTTCAGGAACATTCAGTTAAGTGGTGGCAGGAGCTCTGCCTCAAGCCTGGCACTGCTCTGGAACCACACGCTCCGACTGCAGCCTCACTCTGCTCAGGCACTGGAACAGTTTTCCTGACATCCAACCCGTTAATAAACAGCAGGAACATAAACCTCTGCCCCGAAACTCAAATTACAACTATTAACAGGCACTCTGATACTGTCACACACCTAAAAGGCTTTCAATGATACAGTTAAAAAAGCCTGCGCACGCTGGTGCTCGTATGGTCGTATTTTGGGGTGTCCTGCCTGGAACCCTCTCAGTTACTTCGGGTCACACTTTGGGGTGCTCCAGGTCCCTCTGAACCCCTCAGGTGACATCCTGGGGTACTCTGGGCTCCTCTGAACGCCTCATGTCACGTTTAGGGGTCCCCTAGAGCCCTCCACCCAACTCAGGTCATCTTTTGGCGTGCCTTGAAGCCCTCTGAACTGCTTTGGGTTCTATTTTGGGGTCCCCTGTGACCCCTCAGCCCATGTTCTGAACAGGGGGGGACCCCTCTGAACCCCTTAAGGCGACATTTTGGGGTCCCTTGGGCTCCTCTGAACACTTATGACTTCTCTTACCCAGCATCAGGAGAACTCCAGAAATGGGCTGACACATGCTTTACTATAAATATGGATTTCCTTTTGCCAACACTGGCAAATACAGGAAATAAGCAGTGCTCAGTCTGAGCAGGGTTCCTGTGCTTTTAGGAATAAACTGGATTCCGGGATACACTGTGCCATTGATTGCACAGTGCTGGTTTTAAGCCCTCAAGAAATGCACTTTAGGAGACACCAAAGTACATCTGCAGCAATCGATTAGAACACAAGAGAAAAGAGACCAGCAAGGAAGGGAAAGGAGAGGCATACCGAGGCTTTGAAGTCACATTTTGATCCCAACCACTTCCTTACGGAGACTAATTCCCAGGTTCAAAAAATACTGCTGGGCTCATGCATGTTCCTCTACCACATTCCCGGCTTAATTATCACTGTTAGAGCTTCACAATCATCAGTCTGACCCAGGAGCTGGCCAGGCACACTGATGAGAGCAGCACAATTTTCACAGTGACTCCTGTCAGCTCCAGATAATCCTAGAGGGCAGCAGGAGCCATGCAGGGCACCCCAGACCTCCCTCCCCCCCCACCACGTTACCTGCGAACTGCACAAGGAACATGGCAAGATGCTCATCGTACGGCAGGAGTTCAGCCAGCTCTCCCACTGCTCCCAGCTTGGCCTTTTGCTTAAAAATCCCAGCGCTAGGCTGAGCTCCCTTGCTCGGCTCCAGCTCCCAGCACAACAGGAAAGTTAGGACCTAGTGACAGCAGAAGTGCCCCGAGGCAGGCAGGACAGCCCAGCATGAGAGCCCAGGCTGGCCTGGAGCTGGCACCCAACAGCTCCATGTGTCACCATCCGTCTCCAGTGACTGACACTCATAGGCAGACTCTGGGATGCGGGGGATGAGCAGGTGGGAAGGCGATTAGCAGCCAGAGCATCTGAATTTGCCAAGGATTTCATACATCACTGCTCTAAGCACTGGCACGCAGCTCAATAAACCCTGTTTGCATGCCCGAGATTAGTGGCCTTTGCACTGAAAGATTAATTCCTGGTAATCCTTGATGGTAAGAGGCACACTGCTCACTTTCCTTGACGCTGGAAGCTTGTATTTGAAAGAAATATATTAATTTCTGGCAAGCTAATTATTCTAGCCGGGCACTATAAAACCAAGAGACACAAAGAGCCCCTTTCTCCTTTGTGCCCAAGAATGCAGCGGTCAGTAACCCCAATCAGGGACACCAACCTGCAGGGTTTTCACAAAAATACAGCCACAGCAGCAAAAATAGGGAGATTTGACCAAGTCCCGTATGAGCTGTGCTGCTGACTCACTGTTGTAACCCAAAACAAAGGAAAAAATTCATTACCAGGGCGCGTGTGTACATATGTGTGTCACCGGCACCGACCTGACACAGCCCCCGGTGCTTCCCAACAGTGGAATCTCTCCCATGCCCACCATGCCAAGTAATTCCATGGAATGTTTTCAGGATGCTCACACAGTCTGCCAAACCACCCTCCCTCTCCACACACATCTAGGAATTCTAACACTGGGATTTTCAGGGGGTGAGCTGCTTGTGCTCCATGGGGTGTACAGCAGGTGGCTCCAGGCTCGGACGAGTCAGGTAGCTCATCCGTCCCATCCCTTCCCATCCTTCCAGCCTCCCTCAGCACCCCCGGAGAGCTGCAGAGCAACACCCAGCACCTGCCACCTCGGAACAACGCTCAACAGCTCCTATTTTCAGAAACATCTTTTTGAAAAGTTAGGAGAAGAAAACTGATGAGCAAAAGGACACAGGACTACCTACACAGACCTACTGGGGAGAAAAAAAGGCTGAAGAAGAAAAAGAGAGGGGGGGAAAAAAAAAGAGGGAAAACCCAAAGAAAACTCCAGCAGAGCCAGCAATCAGGATCATCAGAAAATCCCAGTGCAAAAGCCTGGACTGGGGGACAAGAGAGCCTTGTGGAGGGGCAGCACCAGTGTGAGGAACTGCTGGTGGACAGTGGAGCAGCTGGATGGGATGGACACGCCGGAACTGGAACGTCAGCAGAAAAGTTGGGGATTAAGGGAGAAATCTCACACCATCTTTGGAAGGGACACAGAATACCTCAGCAGCAACACCTGATCTTTGAAATGACTTGGTGGTTGAACCTCATCCCTGTTATGAGCTCCAAACACATGACCTTCAACACAGAAACCCGACCTTATCCTGGCTCCCACAGCTTTCAACAACTCAGCTCATGGGGCTTTTTAATTAGATCCTCAAAATTCCTCAAATAAGCCTTGAAGAAACAGAGAACCCAACCACTTGGCTTCCAGCACAGGGAAGAGTAAGGCTGGAGTAAGAAGGAACACAAGCTGGAGGGACGAACTCCTACCGCAGGTCGCCTCAATGCTTTCCCCACCATCTCACGGCTGTGCTGCATTCTTCTGCAGGAAAATATGGCAAAATACAATGGGTTATTAATGTAACTGCAGGGGAGGTAGGACTGGTGTGGACTAAGGAGGAACTTACCCAAGGATTAACGTTTGTGTAACTAACACGTGGCACTAAAGAACAAAAACATCTCCACGCAGCATGACCTGGATGTAAGTTACCAGTAACAGCACACAGGACTAAAATATGAGGAAAAGAAGACAATAAGAGCCACATAAACTAAAGAAACTCTATATAAACGTTCAAGGAACCGAACAAACCCGTGCACGTGTACATATGAGTTACAGTCAAGGGCTGTGGGAGAGCTGCAGCCCACAGCAGCTGTGGGCACCAGCACGAGCATCCCCAAAGCTCCCCGTGCTGCCCACGGACCTTCTGCTGCAGCACCACGGATCCAGCACAGCCCAGGTACACGTGGGAGCCCCGGGAGCTCAGGAGGGAGAGAATACAGCCAGGTACATCCCATGCCAGGGGGAAGCCACTGCCACCTTCAGCCGCCTCCCCTTTTACAAACCACCCGCCCTTGGAGAATCAGAATAATTTCTTTAAATGCAACTCATTTCTCCCTACCTTGTGCCACCTTCACAGGATCATTAAGGTTGGAGCAGACCTTCAAGATCCTCCAGTCCCACCAGCACCACCATAATCACCCCTAAATTCCCAAGTGTCACACCCAGACACCCCTTGAACACTTGACAGAGACTTGAACGCTTCCAGAGATGGTGCCTCCACCACTTCCCCGGCCAACTTAACCCCTGAGCACTCTGTCAGGAAAACAATAGTTTCTAATGCCTAATCTGAACCTGCCCTGCCACAATTTGAGGCCGTTTCCTCTCATCTTGAGGAAACACGACATGGCATAAGATCCCGACCCTCCGCTCCAGTCACGGAATTGTGGAGAGCCAGAAGGTCCCCCCTGAGCCTCCTTTTCTCCAAGCTGAGCCCCACCAGCTCCCTCAGCCGCTCCTGGTGCTCCAGACCCTTCCCTGGACACTCTCCATCTTTTTCTATGTGATTTTAATGTCCTTTTTGAAGTGAGCTTAACCATCACTGAACTCAAAACAGCGGCCCAGAGACTTCCCACATGGAATAAACCTTCCCAAACCGAGCTTCCCCATCACCCAGACGGCTCCGGAGCCCTGCGGGTGTCCCCGCCAGCATTCCCGATGTCCCGACGGCTCCCACGACGTTGTTCAGGCCCTCCACAGATCCTCCGCGCCGGTTCGGCCCGGCCGGAGCCCCGGAAAACGCCGGTCCTGCGCAGCGAGCC
>VZRJ01008047.1:57017-70722 GCA_013397565.1 Ptilonorhynchus violaceus | reverse complement strand
CCACCCCACCGCGACCATCCCTCCGGGAACATATCACCGGGACAGGGCCGGCGCCGCAGCCACTCCCCCGCGTCCCCCCGGGCCTGCTGCTGTCACCTTCCCTCCCCCCGCCCCGGTGCTGTGCCCGCCCTCCGCGGCCGCTGCTGCTCCCCGGCCTCGGGCAGAACCGCCCCCGGACGCCCCTGGTGCCGCCCCGAGCCCCCGGTCCCGGAGCAGAGACCAGCCCGGCACAAAGGCGTTTATTCAGCGCAGGACAGCAGCGAGAAAAACACCCTCCATCCTTCCCTCTCTCCCTGTGCGGCAGGATGAGTCCATCCCCCCTCCCTCCATGGCCTCCCTGCGCCCTCCCCGGGCCAGCCGCTCCCGCGGGCGGTGCTCGGGGCCGCAGTCACCGCGGGCTGGAGAGGGACGGCGGCAGGGGCTCTCTGGGACGAGGCATGGGAGCAGGCATGGCCTCACCAGGAATGGCTGCTGCTCCGGGTTATCCCAGCAGGATCTGGAAGTGTATCCAGGGTTAAGGCCTCAGCTACGCCAGCCTGTGAGCCCCCCCCACCAGAGCAGACGGGTCAGTGCTGGAGCGGGGTGCCCAGCACGGGATGCTCTGCTGCAGGAGGAGTTCTGCTTCCAGCTGCACCTTGTCCCCTACCTGCAGCGTCACAGAATCCCAGGATGGTTTGGGTTGGGAGGGACCTTAAAGCCCATCCAGTCCCACCCCGTGCCATGGGCAGGGACACCTTCCACTATCCCAGGGTGCTCCGAGCCCCGTCCAGCCTGGCCTGGGACATTCCCAGGGACGGAGCAGCTACAGCTTCTCTGGGCAACCTGTGCCAGGGCCTCCCCACCCTCACAGGAATGAATTTCTTCCCAACATCCCATCTAACCCTGCCCTCTGGCAGTGGGAAGCCATTGCCCCTTGTCCTGTCACCCCAGGCCCTTGTTCAAAGTACATTCTCCATCTCTCCTGTAGGCTCCCTTCAGGTACCAGAGGTGTCCCTTCTCCCATGCAAGCCACTGGGCTGTGTCCATAGCACCAAGGAGGCTGCCTGAGCTGTGATCCTGCTTGGACAGGGATCCTGCACAGCCAGGGCTCCTGCTCCTCACATTGATCCAGACCCACAGCCTGAGCACATGCAGCAGAGCCAGCAGTTGGGAAGCTCAGGAAACAGCACGAGGCCCATGTCCAGTGTGTCCCTGTTCTCACTGGGACCTGCTGCAGGAAGGTGTTGGAGGGAGGCAGAGGCTCAGCAAGGATGAGGATGATCAAAGCCACAGCCATCGGAGCTCAGCTGTCACCGAGAACAGGCAGCAAACCCCTGGTGCAGGGAGTTGGTGGGCTGAGTCCCAGAGCTGAGTCAGGCTGGATCCACCTACACCATCCCACAGAGCCAGGATTGCTTCACGCAGCCTTTCCTCAGGCTCAGTCCATCTGGCACAGCCAGGAACAGCATCAGTGGTACCTGGCCCCAGGTCCTTCCGAGGCAGAGGGGGATGTTGCAGAGGGCCTGTTGTTTTGAGGGGTTTTTTTAAGACATTTTCATTTTTGCCTCTAGGATGTGGAAGGCCTCAGCTCTATGGGAAGTTCGGGTTGTGAGTGGATACAGCCCTGAGCCTTCGTGTCTGCTGGTGGGGCAAGGACAGAGGTGGGAACAGCTGCTATTTCATGCAGATCACTCTCATTTTCAGGGTAGGGTGTATTTTTAGCAAATAAACCTCTTTTCAGGGAAGTTTTCTTGCCTTGTGGATGAAGTCATTTTATGAGAAGAAATTAAATATCATCATAGCCTCTCTCAGGGGCAGCAATCTGGTCACCACTGCAGGGCAGAAAGGGGGGTCCCATGGGATGAGTTGGTGTGCAGGGACCCTTCCAGTCCCAAATCGTGGGTGGGACACAGCAGCTCTCCTGCATGGGGATCTCCGAGGCAGCCGATTCTCCCTCTCCTTGTTCATCCAGTTACTCATTAACTCACTTTACAGCCTGGGCAAACAGTGACAGCAGTGCCCGGGCTGTCCCCCACCCCCAGGGCTGCCCCCCAGCCCTGGGTCACACCAGCCCCCACACAGGCACAGCTGCTGCCGAGCCCCTCTCTGTCACCCATTCCCAAACCCACCCCCTCACCTCCGCCCCGGGTGGGCTCAGCCTGGAGCGGGGATGACCCTGTGTAGGGTCACGTGGTGGGTTTGGGAAAGGAGTGGGAGCATCTGTGGTCCAGGAGAGCCTGGGGATGTTCACACCCCTCCCAGCCTCTGCTGCCGAGGCCAGAGCCCCCCTTGTGCCCACACCTGCCCCAGGCATGGGGTCTTGTTGCCCATGGAGCCAGTGCTGTGAGTAGAGGGAGGAGCATGGGGTCCACACCTGGCAGGGGAAGCCATGCAGAGATGGCTGAAGGGGCTTTGCCTGTAGAGCGAGTGGGAGGACTTGGTCCAGGAGACACAAGGCTGCTCCAGTGGGGGCTCTCCAGGGAAAACCTGCAACCAGGGGTGCCCGGGGCTGGGGCGAAGCCAGCTGTGCTGTGGGTTGTGGGGCAGGGGGCAGGCTGGAATCTGGCCGTGATGATGAGAATTAACACCCAGACTGGTCCCACCCATCTGTGATCTCCTCCACAGCTGGCAGGCCCCAAGTTCGTGGTCACGGTGCAGGAGAGGAGCTGGAAAGCTGGAGACAGCCACTCCTTACCAAGTCAGTCCTGGATCTCCAGGCAGGACACGGCAGGGGGAGCCTTGGGGCCTCTGCCAGGGAAACAGCGGCCGTCGCCCAGGTAGAGCAGGACCTTCCTCTTCACAGCTGCAGCCAGCTGGGAGAGCTGGAGCTGCACGTCCCTCTGCCAGCAGGAATAGAGCAGCGGGTTCAGGAGGGAGTTGCCCAGCCCCAGCAGCCAGAGGAAGCTCTCGATGATTTTGTAGGGGAAGCACTCGGGGCAGACCATCTGCACGATGCTGCTGACGAAGAAGGGCAGCCAGGAGAGCGTGAAGCACCCGATGAGCATGGCCACCTTGCGTATGGCCTTCATGTCACTGGTGGCACGGGGCGGGGGGCAGCCCCCCAGCCCAGCCTGCTCCACCTCCTTGATGTGCTGCACGTGCACCGAGGCGATTTTCAGCATGTCACAGTAGAGGTAGAGGAACAGGAAGAGTGCGGGGAAGAAGCCGAGGCAGAACATGGTGAGCAAGTAGGCAGGCTGAAAGACGTTGAAGAAGGAGCACTTCCAATGGTCGGAGACCTTCTGGAAGCGCGGGACGAGGACCGGGAGGAAGCCGATGGTGGCAGCAACCAGCCAGAGCCCCACCAAGCACACCCCGACCCGCAGGCCTGTCACCAGCTGGAAATAGTGGAAAGGCTTCCGGATCGCCAGGTGCCTGTCACACGCAATCAGGATCAGGGACATGATGGAGGCAGCAGAGGAGGAGGTCACGAAAGCCATTCTCAGGACGCAAAAGGTCTGGGAAGGACGAAAGGGCTGGGAAAGCTCATCTGTGGCCACTCCCATGGTCGTGAAGCCAACCATGGCATCTGCCAAGGCGAGATTGAGGACAAAACAGAGCCCCTTGGAGCCGCTCTTCGGGATGTGGCAGAGGAGGATGATGGCCACCAGCAGGTTGGCAGCGATGATGAGTGAGGCCAGCATGGCGAGGATGACTCCCAGGGCCCAGCTGGCCGAGTGTGGGATACAGGACAGGGACGCCACATCCATAACACGATCCTCAGGCATCGCTCACCTGGGGCCTCTCGGCAGGTTCAGCTCGGTGGCACGTGTAGCCCCTCGCTCTCCAGGGATCAGCAGGAGCCCAGGGATCAGCAGGAGCCCGAGGAACAGGGGTGTCTCTCAGGTAAACAGAGCTCTGCCTGCAGCTGCCCACGGAAGGGACCGCTGGACTCAAGGCGCTCGCTGTGCCCAGAGGTCCCTCCCCTCCAGCCACGTTTCCAGACAACCCTGGAGCAGGGGGTGAGCAGGGAGCACCTGGGCAGGAAGCTGCCACGGTGGCACACAGGGCGGTGGCCGGCCCCCACCAGCGCCAGGGGCTGGAGCAGAGCCATGCCTGCTCGGGAATGGGGGCTGGGAATGGGACAAGTACAGAGAGTTCCCAATACCCAGCACAGCTTGTGGGGCCCCTGGGGGACACCACCAGACCCAGGACAGCTTCTTGCTGCCCCGACCAAGGGAACACCACTGACCCCTTGCTGGAGCAGAGCTGTGAAGGTGACGTGGTTACAACGGGGAAAAGCACTGACGAGGGATGTCTGCTCACAGATGGAGAAACATCTGCCAGCCTGGGAACCCGGCAGGCACAGCTGGGAACCTGCAGTGCCCTTGGCAAGCACAGCAGGGAGCCCAGGGCATCCTTGGAGAGCCCAAAACAAACGAATTGATGGAACCTGCAGGGCAAAAACCCACCACAACCCACAGAGGGACCTCGGGTGCAGGCAGAAGGCAGCCATGGCTCTCTGAGAGCTGGTGTGCTCTGCCCACTCACAGATCCGTGCAGAAGCAACTGGCTACTGCCCAAAACAAGCCCCTCTCTGTCTGAGAGCTCCCCCTGCATGGCCCTTCGGATCCCCAGGAACACCAGGCTGGCTCCAGGCTCCATGACACAGATCCTATCCAAGAAGAGACTTTGTCCATTATCAACTGACCTCAATCGTGGGAGAGTTTAATGAACTGTGCCATGATACTTCCAATAAAATATATATAAGTGCTATTAATACTAAAAAATAATTCTATATACATACACTTGCTTTGCTAATCATGAGTGTATTTATCTCAGTAAAAGTAACTTGTAACAAAGAAATTCATGAAACCTCTGCATCCTTGTGTTACAGAATCCCACAGCATCCCTGACACCCCCAGGGTGGGGTGACCTTCACAGGTGACAGCGACAGCTCCAGCCCCTACACAAAATGTCACAAGCCTCTTCTGCCCCATGAACTGGAAAAATCTGAGCTGCCAGGAAACGCGCAGGACTGAGCCTTTCTCTGTCAAACAGTAACCTGGGGAGAGGCCAGCTGTGGGGTGTGGGCAGGAGGTGGGCACCCCCAGGGAGGGAAGGAGCAGCAGACTCAGGAATGGTGGGCGCTGACTGGAGCTGTGGAACAGGAAGGCCCCTCGGGTCCTGCACTGCAGGTGGCCACGGGAAGGACTCTGGTGGCCACGGGAAGGGTTCTGATGACCTTAAACCCCCTCTTCTTTTGTTTGCCCAGGGAGACATTTGGAGAGCCTTTCCCCTGATGCTGGAAGGGGTCCAAACCCCACGGCACAAGGTCAAGGGCAAGGCCAGGGGTGTGGAGAAAGCATAGGCTGGAGCCAGCATCTCCCTGTCCTGCTTTACTCCCATTTTTAGTTTTAATCTGTCTGGCTCACACGTATTTCTACCTTTAACACCAGGGGAGGGCTGTGACTGGTTTCCATGGACCCTTCCATGTTGGAGTTCAACCCCATGGATCTTCCTGTGGGTGCAGGGGAGCAGGTCCAGACTGCTCAGGTGTGTTCCCACACACTGCCTGGCACAGCACGGACAAGGTCACAGGAACATAGGAGCCTGAGCACAGGTGTTTCAGGAGCACTTCTAGGAAGGGCATCCTAAGGGAATGAGGTCCCAGCAGCGCTGTCCCCATGGAGATGAGGTCACGGGGCTGTTCCTGGGTTGGAATTTTTAATTTTGAAACACTTGTCAAAAGACTGATCTACCCACTGAGAAACCCCGAGCAACAGCTCCTGCCTGTTGGCTGTGGAGGTGGGATGAGGAAGGAGCACCTCCAAAGCCATCCAGGGAAGCTGATCCAACAGGAGGAAGAAGATGGGACAGAAGAGCCTCTCACCAGCACCTTAGAGCTGAGAAATGCAGCAAAGTGGCTGTGGGGCCACTTGTCCAACATCACCAAAGAGCCTCTCGGAGCAGCTTGAGGAATAGAGGCAGGACAGCAGGGAACTGTCAGAGGATCAGTCCCAAAATGACTGGCAGCAATATCCCATGGAGCTGCACAGAAATGGCTCCACTACTGCAGAAAACCAAAAGAACATCACGAACCACAGCTAAAATACAGCTCAGACTGCCCTGTTCATCCACCAAGTGTGGTAGATGAATTTATGTAATAAATATTTCATTACTTGGTAATGTTTGGAAATCCTCAGCCAGCTGTGGCACAGGAACCTTGTTCACTCCCCACCCACCACTTCCCATTTCTGGGAGCTTGTTTGGACAGTTTAACTCTGACAAGGACCCTCCAAGCCTGCTGAGCTGGGCCCTGCACTGACAGCCCTGCTCAAGGCAGGATTTAAGTCCAAGAGCTCAGTGGAGTTGCCTTCCCTACACCTGCAGCTGCTACAGGCAGCTCTGCCCTTGCCAAGTCAATTCCCTCCCATTTTCCCCAGCTGGATTTGGCTGAACATTCCTTGTGTGACTTGCACAGAGTCTCAGCTCACAGCAGGCCCAGCCAGGACATGCTGATTGTCACAAGGGACCTTCATCCAAAATAAAGCCACCCCACAAAGACAAAAGGGAACAGAAACATAAGAGCCATTTGCTTTCATAGCCATAAACATTAAAAAATAACCAAAAAGCAGAAGAGGATGACCAAAATATCCTGCTAAATATTCTGCTCAGTACCAGCTGTGTCAGAGCCACCATTTTCAAGTGCTGAGATCACCTTTAAGCAACAGTACCTGCCTTTACAAATGATATATGCAAAAACAGTATAAGCAATAATACTACAAACAGGAATATAAGAGAGTGAGGTTTGGCAAAAGGTATCTATAGTGTGGTGAAAACCAGCTTCTGTGCTCTCCAAGGGCAGACACCCCTGCAGTGAGCCAGCACAGACCCAGACTCGAGCCATCCAGTCAATAAATAATTTAATGGAGTTACAGTTCTGCAATAAACATGACAATGGCACCTCCCCGGGCCCCAGCCTCGCCCCGCGGGCACGGGAGGACACCCACACCTGCCAACCACGAGCCACAGCGCCCCAAAGGCCACTGGAATGCACAGATCTTCACAGAAGATATTCCTGCAGGCCCAGGCACGTGGACACCTCCAGGTGGGAAACATGCAGCTCCTGCCACGGGCTCCCGGCTATCCCAGGCAGCTCGTGCTCCAGGGACCATGCATTGGGGGAGAGCCCAGCCCACAGGTACCAAACACCACAACATGGGGATGGTGGGATGAAGAGGGAGGTGGCAGCACAGCTCTGCTGCAGCCCCGAGGATGACTCTGGTGAGATGAAGGCAGCTCTCAGAACGGGAGGCGCTTCAACTGCTCGTATGTGATAAAAAACTGAAGGGAACGTCAAGGAATTGGGACAGATGTGAGGCAGCTGCCTGGCTGGGTGGGCAGAGCATCGGCACAGCTGGGCTGGAGACCCACCCACCCAGGGAGCTCCTCATCCAGGCAGCACAACCTGACCTGCCCAGGTAGAACAGAGCTGGGGCACAGCAGCTGCCAGGAGAGGGGAAACGGACCCAGAGCAAACCCAGCCTTGCCCAGACTGGGAGCTCTTTACAGTGAATTCCTCACCCAGTTTCAGCAGGCAAAAGGGTCTGGATCAGCACATGGCAGTGCTGGTCCTGCAGAGGGTCAGCACCTGCCTCAACAGCAGAACTTTCCCCAGGATTCCCTCCCAAACAGGAGCTGATCCAGAAACCTCCCACAGCCCAGGCCAGGGAAGGTCTCAGCCAAGCCCTCAGAGGCTCTATAGGAATCACCAGAGGTGCCCATTAGGGTCCCCAGTGCACCCCATTAGGTTGTCAGCCCTGCTCTGCCCTTCCCCAGCTGAGTTCTCCCCTTGTCCCACTCCACCACCTCCCAGCAGCACAGGGAAGGATACGATGATGTTCCAGGGACCCAGACGAAGCCAGTTGGGCCAGAAGCCTTTGTAGAGTGCAAAGAAGCCCTCGCTCTTCCACGTCTGGGAGGAGAGACAAAAGGATTAGGAGACACACCAGGCCCACGCCCTGCCCACCTCCCCAGTGCCACTTGTGACACGCTGGCCCTGCCCAGTGCCTGCAGGCAGCAAGGGCAAGTGCAGCGTCTGAAGCACCATTTACAATCTCTGAACCCAACCAACTGCATCACTAAACTTTGTCCCAGGAGGCTGGGAGGATGCTCAGGCTGACGGTGACCTCGGGGAAGCGACTCTGGGCCCTCCCCTGTGTCGCTGTCTACACGTAGTGTCACTGTAGGATCTCGCTGCTGCCATCAGTGTGGGGCTGGGGCCTGGCCAGCCTCCCAGGACAGGGCTGTGCCCAGCTCTCTCCCCTTACCTTCACGAGGCCATCCAGAGTGCCCTTGTAGAGCTCCGTGCTGCCCACGATCGCCCGCTGGTTCATCATCCGCGTCCGCACCACGTCCACGGGGTTGGAGGCGATGGCCCCCGCCAGCCCGCACGTGAAGCTGGAACTGCACACACCAAATCAGGGCAGGGGCAGCCCTGCACACGGCCACTCCCACTCCCACAGGCACAAAATACCTCCCACTGCACTTTATCAAAGGCATTTAGCACCGAACACGAGCTGCACTACCTGCTCCTACCTGGAAAAGGCCACTGCAGGACCCTGGAGAGCTCAGCGGAGAAAAAAGCTCAACTCAGCTAATCCAGATGCTCATCTAAGCCCACAGCTGGTTCCACAGGGCACCTGCAGCCCTGTAGGGGTCCCAGGTGCTGCCCAGGTGACACAGACCTGAAGGCACCCCCTGGAAGTGCACATCCTTCCCACCAGAGCATACACTTTTTTGGGAAGGAGGGAGGAAGAGCAAAGGCAGCAGAAGGGATCACGGAGCTGACAGTCTCCGCCTCCACAGAGGGTCTAGTGCTCCTCATCCTCATCCCCAGCTGGCAAAGCCAACGGAAGCACTACAGCACCTCCAGCTGAGGAACGGGGACATGGAGGTGAAAAATGCCTTTGGTGGTCTCTGACCAGCCCTGCCCCGAGCAGGCTGACTGCAACTCCTGCTCTGAGTCCTGTCAGCTTCGTGTCTGTTCCTCTCCCAAGGCTCTCACAGCATAGGCTGCGAGCCGACAGCACCTGGACAGGTGAGGACCAGGGACTGCAGCAGCTTTTGGGGCATTGTTACAGGTAGCCACACACATGGAACTCCTGTCTGGTTCACACCAGGGTACAGATGTGGGGCAAGAGCATTTCTGGTCATCAGCCAGCTGAAACCAAGCTGGCATTTCATGTCACCAAAGGATTTCTGCCAGCTCCTTCCTCAGGGAGGTCTCTTGGGATGCGGGGATGGGTCAGTGGTGGCCGTGGCAGTGCTGGGGGAATGGTGAGACTTGGTGGTCTTGCAGGTCTTGTCCAACCTTAATGATTCTATACTTGCTGCTGGCTCTGAGCTGCTCCAGTTGACAGAGCAGATCCTTTGGAAGCACCCAGCCTTTCCCTGCAGCTCCAGAGCACTCGCTCCATGAATGGTCTCTCCCCAGTCCCACCTGGCTCCTCCGCTTCATGCACGCCTCCAGGCCTGCAGCAGGTACTCACACGAAGTGGGCAAAGATGGTGTCCCCCATGAGGCCTGACAGGATTAAATGCTTCTTGGTGATGTCATAGACCGGCAGCTCCACTCCCACCACGATGGCAGCTCGCTGGGCCGTGGGGACAACACCCTGTGGAGCAGGGACACCATCACAGACTGCAGCCGCTGCCACATCCCCCAGCTCCTTGCAGGGCCTTCCCTGTATCCTCCCTGCAGGCAGACCAACTGTTTCCCAGCTTTGCTCCAAGGCCACGGAGGATCCCTCCACCTTGGCAGCGTTATCCCAGCTGGGTTAACTCCACGCTGCTTCCCTCCTCCCAGCACCAGCACATGGGAACCAGGCTGGCACCTCCTCACCTTCCCCACCAATTTCAACACCAGGAAAGATTCTGCCCCACAAGAGCAGCAGTTTAAGCAGCCAGGAGGGGCTCCAGGTGCTCCTTGCTACAGAACAGCAGGGGAGAACCTGCTTCCATAAGACTTTGTCAGTTCTGGTGGGGGATTTCGGGAGCTGGTGCTCACCCTCCAGAGGCCTCGGGTACCTTCCTGCTGGTAGATGTCAATGAAGCTGCCGATCATCCCACCCTGGAACAAGCTGCCCTGAGCCTGCATTCGGATCTAAAAGGAAAGAGACAGTCAGCAGGAGGACATCAACACCTGTCCTGACACCAGCACATGCCCAGAGGGCAGGGACACCAGGGACACAGGGACACCAGCTCCGTGGAACTCCTGGGAGAAGGCACACAGAGCAGCTCAGAGCACACACCACTCTCCACATCCCTCTCCCTCAAACCACGCGGCCAACAATGGCAGCAGGCACAGAGCAGGGACAGCAGTGGGGTGGGAGCACAGGGACATGAGGGGCAAGGCCTTCCCGACCTGAAAGCAGTCCCAGAAGGTGGATCTACACAGGGAGAAGAGTGGGGAAGTTGTCCAGGCTTTCTCTGCCCAGAGCACGGCTAACCCGAGCCTGGGGCCCCAGGCAGTCCCCACTGGGCTTTGCTCACTCCACGTAACAGGCAGGCCCTTGGGGCAGTGACAGCACAGTGACCAAGGGGATAGGAGCAGCTGGCTGCCACCTGCTCACCTGGCCCAGGTCAGGTAACGCAGCCTCCACCCTCACCAGGACAAATTTCGTGATCTTTGTTGCCCAGAGAAGCTGTGGCTGCCCCATCCCTGGAAGCAGGCTGGACAGGGCTTGGAGCAATCCGGGATAGTGGAATGTGTCTCTGCCCATGGCAGGGGGTAGAACAAGATGGTTTTTCATGTCCTTCCAACCCAAACCATTCTGGGATTCTGTGATCTTTAAGAGCTGTGCTTTTAAACATCTGTTAATTGCTCTGGGCTTTGGTCCCCATTCATTAAACAACCCCTAACAAGCAGAACTGGTGGCTCAAAGAGCACCAAACTGCACCTCCCAGAGGTCCCAGAGCCAGCCAGGAGCAGCCCTTACCTTCAGCACATCTGTGGGATTGGCCAGCGCAGAGGAGATGACCCCCGAGACCACCCCACAGATCACATTGATGAGCAACGTTTCATCTGCAACCAAAGAAAGAAGGTCAGACCCTACAGACCCCATGGGAAGGGGCACAGATGGGAGGGAAAAAGGGCTGCGAAGAGCAGAGCAGCTCAGTTCTCAAATCACACAGTGAAGCTGCAGGAGCAGGGGCTGGGCACGTGCCACAGCTCATGGTAAGTCTGTCCCCACACCTGCCAGGGACAGATGGTGGCAGCTGGGACACTCAAGAGGGTCCGACTGATGAGAAGGAAAATCCTAGGACATGTGAAAATTGTGGACAATTATCTGAGATTTCAGTGCCCAGCGACACATTTCTCGTGGCAAGGACAAGCCAGGACAGAGGGAGACAGAGAGGGACAACCCAGCATTTCCCCAGGCCACCTGACACCAGCTGGATTTGCCTACACACAGCCACCTGGAGCCAGCTGAGGATCAAGACCAGGCAGGGAGTTAGATGGGATTAGTGCCAGGGAATAACCCGAGATTCCAGGCCCAGTATTAGGATGATGGTTACATTGGGAAAAGGCACAGGCCTTTGCTGGTACTGACCACGACACTTCCCAGAGGAGACCAGGCCACTGGCTGCCCAGGCCTGTAGGGAGACAAACATTCAGGCATGGAGCTCACAGATGGAACAGCAAGGGGGGGATACGGGGCCTGGGTGCACAGACAGAATCAGGCAGGGAGAAGCATTACTGGAGCAGGTCAGCAGCCCTGAAAGGAGCTCTAGGGTCACAGAACCACAGAATCTCCTGAGCTGGAAGGGACTCACCAGGATCATCGAGTCCAACCCCTGGCCCTGCACAGGACACCCCAACAGTCCCACCCTGTGCCTCAGGGCATTGTCCAAATGCTCCTGGCGCTCTGGCTGCTTTGGGGACATGACCATTCCCTGGGGAGCCTGTTCAGTGCCCCACCACCCTCTGGGGGAAGAACCTTTTCCTGATATCCAACCTAACCCTCCCCAACACAGATTCATATCATCAGTGTGCTGCATTTCACCCACCCATCCTGCTTTCCCAGGCTGGAATGGTGTCACAACACTCCCTCATGTCACACCAGAGATGAAAACAGCACCTGCAGATCTCAGTGCTCCCTCAGGGAACAGCCACCAGACTCCTGCTGCTTCCTCCCCCAGGCAGGCACTGCAGAGGCCTCATGAGCAGAGGGCACAGGTCAAGGGCACTGGTGGAACCTCACCTTTATAGTCAGGGCCAAAGCTACAGAGCTGGGCTGCACAATTCCTGTGCAGGTTTTGTCCAGAGAAACTATGGCTGCCTCAACCTGGAAGTGCTCCAGGCCAGGCTGGACAGGGCTCAGAGCAATGCGATCTAATGGAAGGTGTCCCTGCCCATGGCAGGGGGTGGGACTGAGTGACCTCTAAGGTCCGTTCCAACCCAAATCAGTCTGGGGTTCATTCTGTGTGCTGCATTCCAGTACAAGGACTCAAAGGCTCCAGAAAGAAGACGAGATACACTCGCTGCTGAAGCTTTCAGTCCCTGTTATACACCTGCTGTACAGGTGGGATGGGATGTCTCCCTGAGACTAATCAAAAAGAGATGAGCCTGGGGAACGACACCTTTTTTTTGGCTCTGAGGTGCAAAGCAGAGAAAAAGGCTCAAGAGCACAACAGGACAGAGCCTCAACCTGTGCCAGGAGAGGTTCAAGATGGACATCAGCAAGAATTTCTGCATGGACAGGGTGGTCAGCACTGGAAGGGTCTGCCCAGGGACGTGGTGGAGTCCCTATCCCTGGAAGTGTCCAAGGAATAATTGGACGTGGCACTCAGTGCGCTGGGCTGGATGACAAGGTGGAGATTGGTCGGTCACAGGTTGGACGTGGTGATCTTGGAGGTCTTTTTCAACATCAATGATTCTGTGATTCTCCTATGATTCCAGGAAAGCAAGGAACCTGGCTGGAGGGAGGTGGCAGGGTAGGGAGCACATGCAGTGCAGAGCACAGTGAGGTTCCCATCAGGATTGAAACCAATCCTTTGTCTCACTGACAAACAAAACCACAGAGCCCAGTAACCAAGCCCCATTCCTGTGGGCATCTTGGGGTGGGAAGGACAGAGCAAGGAATGAGCAGAACACACAGCCCAGAGTGTGAGCTGGAGGAGCTGTGAAGTGCCAGTGCTACCATTCCCCAACACCGACCTTCCATGCGATCCACAAAGAGCCGCTTCAGGCTCTGGTAGATCCCGATCTTGATGGTGCCATAGGATGCCTGTCTCAGCAGCGCCGGGGCGATCCTAAGGGGGAATCGACCCTAAGTATTCCCGCAGGCCAGCACGGGCCACTCCCCACCCACCTGCCCCCAGACTGCCGGGGCCAGGCATGTCCCTGCTGCAGAGAAACACAGCTCTGCCCGGGATAAGCCCTGCGATTCCCCCGTGCACGCCCCAGTGCCAGGGGCTGGCACCCACGCAGCCCTGGCCTTGCTCCCTGCCTCGGGAAAACCGGGAGTCTCCATTTTGGGGTTCAGGGCTGGGCGGGATCCCAGGGGTCGCAGCTGCGTGCAGGGAACCCGGGGGCCGGGATGGGCAGGGAGCAAGGGAAGCTGGGGATGCTGTGACACAAGGTGGAAGACGGGGCCCGGGCTGGGGAGGGAGTGCCAGAAGAGAAGCTGGGCCGGGGCGGGCGGCGGAGAAGGACCCGGGTTGGGTGGGGAGGACCTGGGAAGGGCAGGGAGAAATGCCGAGGTGTAGAGAACGTCCCG
>VZRJ01008047.1:7660-43727 GCA_013397565.1 Ptilonorhynchus violaceus | reverse complement strand
GGGGCGGCGGAGGTGCGGGTGCTCCGGGATCGGGAGGGAGAACCGTGTTTGGGACAGCGTGAGTTACCCCGAGCTGTTTGGGACCTTGGTCGCCATTCGGGTGCCGGTGGCGGTTTTTGTCACAAATAAGCGCCTTCAGGCAGAGGTGAGGCGGGTTCAGCACTCGCCGGGCGGGGAGCGGGTGGAGGTGTCCGCTGGGAGGTGCGGATGGAGAGAGCCCAAACCTCTCCCGGGAGCGCGGGCCGTGCCAGCAACAGCGCCCGGGGCCGTCCCCGCCGTCGCTCCGTTTAGGGATGAATTGGGGCGGCCGGAGGCTGTGATTTGATGATAGAGAAATAAAACGCTGTGCAGCGGCTCAGCCAGGGGTGCTCCTTGTGCTGCTTGTGCGGCGGGAGGTGCCTGCACTGCTCGTTTCCACCGGGGATGCCCTGTAGAACACTATTCCTGCGGGCGGTTTAACCCGGGGGAATGAGCTTTGTGGGCAGAGAGAGTTTGGTGCTGGTGTAGCCATCCCTGCTGCTCACCCTGGGCAGGTTACCTCAGCCTCTGCTTGCTTGTGCTGGAGCCAGGTGCATCCTCGGACAGGAGAGGCCGGGAGAAGGTGTGGGAACCACCAACACACGTCTCTGTGCTCGCCCAGCCCTGTGTGGCTGCAGGCTCCAGCTGCAGGCAGCCTTCCCAGCCGCCTAGGGATGCTCCTGCTATCAATTAGTTACCCCTTGATCAATCAGTTACCCCTTGATCTTACAGATGTTTTGGTATCCACAGCTGCCCGGAGCACATTGTTGTGGCTCAGGATAATTCCCCGTGGTCGCTCAGATGTGGTGCTGGGTTTTCCAGACAAGGAATTTGTTTGGGTTCAGAACTGACTTAGTGTCTAAATTTCCAGACTTACCTTTGTATTGACAGTGTTTTCGTGTTGTTTTCTCCGATAAATTGTGTTCCTTAGGCACGTTGTTGCAGCGCTGGAATGTGCCCCCAGACCTGCAGCTGAGCAGACAAGTGGCTGGCACAGGCGTGCCTGGGGAAAAGGGCAGTAATTCGGTTTTTGTCCTTATTGTGGGCTTGTCCACCTTAGGAGCAGGTGCCTATGTAAGTAGAAAGGTGGTTCCTGGGAAGAAGCCGCAATCCATCTCTCCTGTCGAGCATTTGCTGTATTCCAGCTCTCTTTACTCAGCTTTTGATCTCTGTAGCTTTATCTCCATTTCCTCCTTCAGAAAACTTCAGGGGGAGCTAAATGGAAATTAACTTCTATGGTTACTTGGGTTTTAACTGTAATTTCAGTTACCTTTTAGGTTTTTGTACCCTAAAGGCACTCTTGGTTTTTTTTTGTTATGACCAAGCACAGCTCTGTCTGTTGTCTTGTATGGGATTTGATATCAAAGCAAACCATTCCTTGCTAAATCTCAGTTCAGAACGTTTGTTTAACTTGTGTGAATATACCAAATCAACCCCCCAGCTGGTGAGCATTTATGTCCTGCTTGAAAAGGATAGAGGTTTTAAGCCTGACTTAAAGAGTAAATGACGTTCCCAGAGAGCTGCAAGAGTATCAACATTGCCTGGGAGTAGATAGATCCCAAGTTTACATCACACAAATCTTTGTTGCCGAGCTCTCTCGGAGGATCATATTTGTTAAAAGTTCCAAATGTTGATTTTCTCCTGATGAAGCTCTTGGGAAAGGGGAAAAAACCCTCAAAACAGTGCATGGAAGAAAAATGTTTTCCTATTCCCTGCAAATTTAATTCTTTCCTGTGTCCTGCTGCCCTGTTTTTTGGCAGACAAGGTAGCTGAAATTACAAAGCACGCTCTGCTTTTCCCAAGACCTGTTTAATCAAGAATCCTTCCTAATATTCAGCTCTTTCCCTCTTCTCTTCCATTGCCTGTCTTCACCTGCAGTTTTGCAATGCCATCAGCTAAGATGCCCTTCTAGATCCCTGACGTCTTCAGGTGTTCCTGGCAAAGCTGGCAGCAACCTCTTGTTATACTTAATAGTGGGAGGAACAGTCACTGGGACAGGAGCTTATGTAAGATGCTTCAATAAATGTGTTTGTGGGGTGGGAGGGTGGAGGGGGGCACCTGTCTGTACCTCCCGCCATGTTACCCTTCAATTCCAGCCCTCTTTGTGCTCCCTGGCCTCAGGTATTTCATTTTCAAGGGACATTGCCAAATAATTTAAGGTTATAAATTGGGTCTTGTCAAGCAGTGCAGTTCTTAGTGGGGAAACCTGCCTTAGAATTAACCTTTCCACAGTAAGTAAATCTAAACCCAAACTGGCCATCTCTGATTTGTGACCGTGTAAGGGCACAAATTCATTAATTGATGGACCTATCCTGATATCAGTAATATCGGCGTGCAGAGAAGGAAATAATAATTGAATCTAAGTGTGCTAAAGGGAAGAAAATTTGTCCAACTTAATGATTTGCTTAGGGAAGAGCACTGAAACATCACCCTGTGACCTGGCAAAGTACAGTTGTGTTTCTGACTAGAAAGAAGTTGACATTGTCCTGTTGGAAATATTTATCCTCAAGGCCTGATCTGATGTTTTGCCTGTGCATAATAGTGTTTTTTCCTAAGGGATCGGGTTTAATTTGCTGTATGCTGCCCTTTGGACTCACTTAAAACTTTCCTGGTTCTCCTTGCAAAGGCAGAGGGGGTTTGTTAACCTTGGCTTTTCTGTGTTTAAGCAAAAGGCTTTAAAAATACCTTTATTTTAATTTTTTTCGACACTGATAAGCTCTTGTTTTCTGACATTTCTGACATTTCTGCAGTTCCCTGGACAGGCTTTTGTCCCATGCTCTTTTTTGTGCATGGCATTAAATTCCTTAATTTGAAACTATTTGCTGTAAAACACCAACTTGTGAGGATTGGCAAAGAAAATTTGATATCATGCACATGACAGGGATTATTAGCAAGGCTGGGTTTTGCCTTAGGTTTGCTTCCTTGTGATTTTTTACCCATGGGGGCAAACACTGGACTCTGACCTGCTCCCAGGACTCACAGTATCTTCTGCTCCTGTCCATTACCAGTTTTTCTTGGAAGTTAAGGTGACGTAAAAGATGTTCGCTCCTTGTCCGCGCCTCCAAATTGTACATGCAGGCTCTGCTCATGCTGTATCCCGAGTTTCACACTCAAATAAACAGATCAGCGTTCAGCTGGAAGAGATTCCTTGTCTGAGGGCTGTTACTTGGAGCAGCCCAGCTCCTGTGGCTCAAGGCACTGGTAATGTCAGGGGTGTCACCACTGCCACCACCGTGCCTGTATCACCTGGCCTAGAGAAAGCCAGTCAGGTTTTTGGCTCTGCCCAGTTTCTCTGGACTTTGGAAGCTGGGAGATGCTTTTTCCTTGGATTTGTCTTCCATTTCTGCAGTCTTGTATCATGCCATGACCCTGCTTGCACGTGGCCTTGGGGCTGGTTTGGCTGCATTTCCTTCATTGGAGCCGGTTCCTCTTGGAACAGGTGTGCAGCCAAACACCTGCAGGAAGGTTCATTGCTTCTGGGAAGCAGCCAGACATCCGAGGCTCATCACACCAGGTAGAGCAGGTCGTTTTCCGAGCACATTCTCAAAGGGCACCTTGTCCAGGGAGGTGTGTTTTGGTCTGTGTGCTGCAACTGGCTTTTCCAGCACGTGGGGTGGACAAAAGCCTGTCAGGAGTAGCAGCAGGATAGTGCCTTGGTGCTGTAAGGTGTGCAAGGTAGATACCTCCTGTCTGTCTGCAGGTGTACAAAATGCTGAAGGATAACAAGGAGCGATACATCAGCCGGATGTCGATGGTAACCACGCGATCCCAAGACAATGAGTCCTCTCCCTCCGGTAGGTACCAGCCTGCAGTTCTGGGGTTGGCTCTGTGCTACATAAGCTTGAGGCCTCCAAAACAAACGGAACAGAGCCCCTCTGGAATCACAGATGTGCCTTCTCAGCATTGTCACCTCTCAGTGTGTGCCGTTGTTTGGGAATTCCCATTCAAGGCCAGGTTGGATGGAACTTGGAGCAACCTGGCCTAGTGGAAGGTGTCCCTGCCCATGGCAGGGGGTGGGACTGGATGAGCTTTAAGCTCCCTCCCAACCCAGCCCTCTCTGGGATTCTATTTTTCTGTGACTTACCAGCACAGAAGATGGTGCTGGCTCTCCGTGACCCAGAACAGGCTGTTTTACAGATCATCCTGAGGATGAAGTAGGGTGTCTCCTGGGGCTGATTTCTGTCATGTATTCTTTCTGTGATGAAAAGAGAAAAGAGTGAGTCCTCCTTCTGGCTTTTACCTTTGCACAGTCTGACAAGGACACTGTGATTCCAAAGGGCCTCTTTCCCTGGCTAGTGGAGAGTCTGTTCATCGTGGAGTCAGCCCTGAACTGCAGCTCCCAAACTGCAGCCTGTGCTTCGCTGAGTTAGGCTGTGTCTTCCCTTTCATGTGCAGGTGGTGCTCCTCGGGGCACAGCAGGTGAGTCCTGGTGCTAATGTTGAACTGCCTGGTTTGCCCCTGCCTGCGGATTAACGGCATGTTGCTCAGCAACAGGACCTGCCTGTGGGAGGAGGTGCCTTCTGCAGGAACTCAAAAGTTGTCTCCTTGGATATAATTACAGAAAAACGTGCCTTGGCCTCTTGGGGAACTTTCCTTTCTTATAAACTGTTCACTGGTTGGCCAGTGCAGAGTTCCAGGCTTGCTTAGAAGAACCAGTTTGCTGAGATCTGACTGATTTCTGCAGGGAGCAGCTTTGGGGGAAGCAGCAGCAGGGGCCTTGGGAAGGGCACTGGGGCAGGAAGTATTTGGAGGACAATTTCCAAAGGAAGTCTGGATGTGGAAGGCCTCTGGTGGCATACTCTGTGCCCTGGGGCTGGGCCATTTCCCTGCATTTGCAGTAAGTTGTTCCATCTGTCACCCACAGCTCTGGGCGCTCATCCCAAGGTCCCATCCCACGTCCCTTTCCTGCTCATCGGTGGAGGAACTGCTGCTTTCGCTGCTGCCAGATCCATCCGGGCCCGTGACCCCGGAGCTCGGGTAAGAGCTGTCCTGCTCCAGAGCCTCTGTGTGTGATCCCATTTGCCTGCTGTCACTCCAGCTGATGTGCTTCCTGGCCAATTAAAGGTGCTGATCGTGTCTGAAGATCCTGCCCTGCCCTACATGCGTCCACCCCTTTCCAAAGAACTGTGGTTTTCCGATGATCCCAACGTGACAGAGACTTTGCGGTTCAAGCAGTGGAATGGCAAGGAGAGGAGGTACGTGGCACTGCAGGTGACAGGGCGAAGGGGAGTGTTTAGTGACAAGGTGACAGTGATCAGACTGTTCTTGGGAGACAACCACCAGCCAGTGGAGCACTGAGGAGCAGGGAAGGGGGTGTTGGTGCTGGCAGGGGTTGAGGAATGCTGCTTCCCACCGGAGTTCTCTCAGTACCTCTGGAACCTTGCTGTGATTCCCTTAGACATGTCACACCACAGGCAGGAGTCCTGTGAAATGAGCTAATGAAAGTGAAGCTCCACTGGTTAGAGCAGAGGTCCAGGGACACTGGATCACACTTGATTTTTGTGATTTACTTGATGGTTGGACTTGATGATCTTTTCCAAGCTGACCAATTCTATGATTCTGTGATCCAAACCCTCAAATTTCAAGTGTGAAGACCCTCATTCTTAAAAATATATAAATAAGAATTCTGGAGCTTGTTATGGATGCACAGAGTTGTCTTTGTCTCATTGGAGTTGCTGAATAGCTGGATCTCTGGCATCCCAGAGCAAGTGGAACCTGTTGATAATGGAGCTTTTCTCAGTATCTATTTCCAGCCGCCGTCGTTCTATGTGCCTGTCCAGGACCTGCCTTCTGTGGAAAACGGTGGGGTGGCAGTTCTGCCTGGCAAGAAGGTGGGTACAGCACTGGCTCTTGTTCCTACAGCTCCTCCAAAGCAGAGCCTGCACTCTTAGCTGCTACTGAACCACTGGAGTTGGTGAAGGAGTTGGCTGGGGAGGGGGATTTGTACAAGTTTGGGAAAAGAGTGATGGAGCAGACGTTATGCCAGTCTTAAGTGAAGTTTGAAAACAGGAGAAGCCAAGAGGAATAGAAGTGATCTGAGGGTAGATGATGAGGAAGAGAGACGGGTAAGTTTAGAGTCTGGGCATGGGACAAAAATACATAGAGCTTAGAGACAGGGTGTGACAAGTGGGAACTGGGCTGTGTGGGCCAGAGGGTGAGGTGAGGAGAGCACAGAGATCAGGGTGTGGGTGATGAGGTGAGCACAGGAGCACTGTGCAGAAGCAGCAGGAAGGTGGAGAAATTTATGGTGAACCTTCTAATATATTTTTATTGTCAGTTTTTTACATATTGTTGTGGTAAATGTCAATGATTCCTCTTCCTGCTGAGCTGTGCTGTGTCTGAGCCCATTTCAGACTCAGACCCTGGGAAGATCAACCTGAGCTATGGTGACTCCCAGAGAAGTTGTCTCAATTCCCACTTCAGTTCTCTCACTTCCCCACTCCTGCCCCCACCCTAACCTTAAAGGTGGGAGAATGTTAATTCCAAGTTTGCATCTCTGATCAGTAGTCCGTGACTTGAACAGCCGCAGTGAATGGCAGCTCGAGCTCAGCTGGGTTCACCTTGCAGGTTGTGCACATGGATGTGAGAGGGAACACGGTGAAGCTCAATGATGGGACCCAGATATCCTATGACAAATGTCTCATTGCCACTGGTAAGCTGTTGGGTTTTTTTCTCTTGTTCTTGGTATTGTGCCAGGCTTTTTATTTCTGTGACATTTAGCTAGAGATAAATTCTCTAGAGCACCTCCCCTGTGGAGTCAAGCTGGGAGAGCTGGGAGTGTCCAGCCTAGAGAAGAAAAGGCTTGGGGGATACCTTAAAGCCCCTTCCAGTGCCTAAAGGGGCTCCAGGAGAGCTGGAGATGGACTTCAGACAAGGGTCTGGAGTGACAGGACAAGGGGAAATGGCTTCCCACTGCCAGAGGACAGGGTTACATGGGATATTTGGAAGGAATTCTTCCCTGTGAGGGTGGGGAGGCCCTGGCACAGGTTGCCCAGAGAAGCTGTGGCTGCCCCTGGATCCCTGCAAGTGTCCAAGGCCAGGTTGGACAGGGCTTGGAGCAGCGTGGGATGGTGGAAGGTGTCCCTGCCCATGGCAGGGGGTGGAAGGAGATGAGCTTTAAGGTCCTTCCAATCCAAACCATTCCATAATTCTATGGTTCTGACAAGAAATTTCTGCAGTAGTCACATGAAGGAGAGTTGTGCAGACAACCATGCTGTGAGGTTTTTCACCTGCCTTGCATCATCCAGTTTTTCTGGGACATTCAGAGTTTTGCCATGTGAAGACTGGGAAGAAGGAAGAAGTGACTTCCCTAAGAACTCAGTACAGGAACTCCTGTACAGACCAGCCTGTTCAAATCCTGCCTGAGGCAGCAGCAAGCAGAGCCAGCAGCTCTTGCTCAGGCAGAGCACCCCAGCATGTGGAGTTCTGGAGCAGTTCAGGTGGCACTGGCTGTCTCCAGGGTGTGGATGTTGGGTCACCTGCTGCTCACATGGGTCTTCCATGGTAAAAACGCAGGCAGCAACAGGGATACTGGGATATTCCCATTTTGCAACAGTTTGGGATGCACAGGCGAGATCCGAGACAGCTTGGCACTGTCTGGATATGCAGTGCCGTGGCCATGGTGTCATTGGTCTCTTTACTCTCCTCCTTGTCCCCAGGGGGATCCCCAAGGAACCTGCCTGCCATCGAAAGAGCAGGAAAGGATGTGCAGAAAAGGCTGACCCTCTTCCGAAAGGTAACCCCCGGCTGCTGCCAGTCGTGGCATGAGGCTGGATAAATCAGAGCCACTTACCACTATTTTCAGCTTTTAAACTCTGCTGCTTTGGGTGAGGACAGCCTTGCCTTGGCACTGCTCATGCCCAGGAGTCCACTGGCTGTTTGTTCCTTTTTCGAGGCAGGAAACCAGGGTAGAGTCTATTAACCACTCACCTGCTTGCCTCAGCCTGAGAGCTGTAAAAGTGTTGGGGATTATGGGGTGTAGGTATTTTTTTTAAAGTTTCCTTCCTGTATGACTTTGCTGCACCTTCCAAAGTGAATAAAAGCCATTGAATTTGGCCAACAATCTTCTGGAGTTTGCTGCAGAGTTGTGCTTCTTTTGGCAAACTCTGCTTTTCTTGAAAACGTGGGATTTGGATCAAGCATGCAACCTTCTCCTTAGTCTAGTTCAGGGAATGGGTTGGGAATAAGAAGGCATATGGGAATCTTTTTATTTGTGCTGGACTTGGGCTGTGGTCTGCTCAATGGGGAAAAGAAGGATGGATGATGTGAGCTGTGGCATCCTTGTGCTGGATGTGCTGTGGGACACTTGGGTTTAGAAGTTTTACTGTAATTGCCCTTGAAATATAGGGGAAAATGCAGGCATTTAATATTTCCTGGAAAGGGAAAAGCTTGCACAGGCATAAGGAATCCAGGGAGGTTTTTCTGTGCAACAGGCAAACTGGAGGAAGGAGCAACACGTCTCCTTTTCCCAGCTGGGGAGAGAGTCACTCTTATTTCAACGGGAAAAATTGGAGACAAATGCCTTCTGCTGCCATTCCTGTTAGAGAGGATTAGAAACGGGGGTAAATCTTCTTTCAGATCGAGGATTTCCGAAACCTAGAGAAGATCTCAAGGGAAGTCAAGTCCATCACAATTATCGGTGGTGGTTTCCTCGGCAGCGAGCTGGCCTGCGCTCTGGGAAGGAGAGGTGGGTGTGTGTCCTCGGCGGTGACAGACACTGAGTGGAAGCAGCCTCACGTCAGGAACTTCGTTTCAGTCCCCAAATGCTCAGTTTTTGCACAGACTCTGCGTTTGCCTGAAGGAAACAACACATGTTTTTTTGGCTGTGTGGCCGAGGTTCTCCCAGTTTCTCCCTCATTAACTGTCCAGCAGCCCCTGACCACAGAGGTGGGAGCTCTGCGGGCCAGTGTGAGCTGCAAAGTCATTCCACCCTCTGGAAAGTTACATTTCTTCTCTGTGCTCAGAGCCACCTTCAAACTATGATTTCAGGGTTGGGACTGGATGATTTAAGGTCTCTTCCAATGCGAAGAATTCCATAATTCTGTGATTTCAACAAGGTGGTGAACAGCTTGACTCTGATTGTCAGTGTGCAAGTAGTGCCTTTATGGTAATTTTTCCAAGTTTTCTCCAAAATACCAAGCATTTTCCCTAAAAGTCTGTTATGTAGAGTTTGCAGGTGAAACAGTGGTCAGTCACTTTTTGACTCCTGAGGAATCTCTGGGAGCCAGAACTCCTGATTTGGAAACTTCTGTCAACCTCCTTGTGTAAAGTGTGTTGTGTCCTGACATCTGTGCTGCTGCTCTTTATCCTGCTGCTCCGTTCTTCCCTTCCAGCACGGACCCGGGGCCTGGAGGTGATCCAGATGTTTCCAGAGAATGGCAACATGGGCAAAGTCCTGCCTGAATACCTGAGCAACTGGACCACAGAGAAAGTCAGAAGAGGTGAAGCTGCCGAGTGGGTTTGGGCTGGTGGCTGCTGGGCATCTGTCCCGGGGCCTTGGGAAGGCTGTGCCCTGCGAGGGGCCACAGGAAGTGGCAGTTCAGCCAGCTTGGGCAGCATAGAGTGCCATGAATCCCTGGCTTCTTGGCAGTTCCTCTGGGAAAGCTGAGCAAACAGGCTTGCTGATGCCAGTGAGGCTTTCCCTGTGGCCGTTTCCCTGGAATGATCCCTGTGCCCGTGCACACACCTGGGTCAGGCCAGATGCTGTTTTGTTTAGCTGATCAAGTCAGTAAGATCCAAGACATGTTTTTTCAGTTGCTGCATTAAGTGCAAAATAATCCTGTGCATTGAGAAGTGGAGGGAGGTAAAGGGAGGAGGAATATCATTGGGGCGTGGATTGCAGGGCCTGATAACCCACAGGTCTGAGTTACTTTCTTTTTTGGAAGCTGCTTTGTTGGACCTCTGGGTCTGGCTGCAAAACAGCAATAGGTAGTTTAGTGTCCTTAGTTTCTGAACACCCGTTTTGGGGAATTCTTTTGGATGTGACCTTGTCCTGTGACCATCACAGGAGATGTACTTTGGGTTGTCATTTAAGCAGCTTTCAGACTTTTTAGCTGGGTTTCTCCTCATGCTTCCCTCAGAGCTGTAGCGGCATGGGCAGCAAAGCTCAGGGGGGCTCTGTCTTGGTTCCTCACCTGGCGTCTGTCTGCACCAACCACCTGCTCCAGGTGGGATCTGCCCAGCCCTGAGCAGGCAGTGAGGTGTCCTGTCCTTGTTTCCAGAGGGGGTCAATGTCCTGCCCAATGCTGTGGTCAAATCCGTCTCTGTGTCCGGCAACCGGCTGCTGATTAAACTGAAGGACGGCCGGAAGGTAAATGGAAAAGCAAGGAGAGGGTAATGTTTGCAGGGGCATGGAGAGAACCAACATCCTAATTACGCATTCCCAAACAGGTGGAGACGGATCACATTGTGGCTGCGGTGGGGCTGGAGCCGAACGTGGAGCTGGCCAAGTCGGCGGGGCTGGAGGTGGACTCGGACTTCGGGGGGTTCCGGGTGAACGCGGAGCTGCAGGCGCGCTCCAACATCTGGGTGGTGAGTGTGGGCACAGCTGCCCGGCTGCTGCAGCGGGACACACGGAGGTACAGGGATGAGGGGAATGGGGGGAGAAGGAGCGAGTGAGGAGAGTAAGGAGAGCAGTTGTAGCGCAGGCCCAGAGCCTGGTCAGGCACTGCAGCCGCCTCGTTGCCGTGGTAACCACGGCGAGTTTGGAATATTTATGCTGTGTAAGAGGAGTTGGGGTAACCTAAAGATAGCCTGGATCACTCGCTTGCATAAGAGTCCCTTGGTGGGCGTTGAGACTTTAATTCCTCTGGAAAACGTACCTCATGCTGCCTTATTTTCCCAAAGATCAGGGAAAAATGCTGAGAAACTGGGAGTTGTGTGGCCCGGGGAGTGGGATGAGGTAGTGGTGGTGTTTGGGGTTTGTCAGAAAAACTCAGTTCCTTGTTCCATTTGTTCTCTTCCCAATGTTTTTTTGTTCGGGCACTAACGGAAGCTTTCCCTGTCTCGGTGCTCGCGGGATGGTTCTCTCCCAGGCAGGGGATGCTGCCTGCTTTTACGACATCAAACTGGGCCGGAGGCGTGTGGAGCACCACGATCACGCCGTGGTGAGCGGGAGACTGGCTGGAGAAAACATGACAGGAGCTGCAAAGCCCTACTGGCATCAGTCCATGTTCTGGTAACAGTCCTTTCCTCTTCGGGGGTTCCTTGTCTGGCCACGTTGCAGGAGCTTGGACAAGATACACCTTGGGAAGTGTCTGTTTCCCAAGAGGAGTGAAACCACTTCAGCAAACACCTCGTGCAGCTCTGTGTTCCCAGAGCTCGGGGAGGGGGAGGTGTTTGAGCATTTGCTGCTCTGCCCTCACCTCCCTGAAGTGTTTTTCCTTCCTGCAGATCCCAGTTTCTCCCTGAGTAAGTCCCATTCTGCAGAGCAAGGAGCAATACAGAGCAGCCCTTTCCTCAGAGCAGCCTGATTTACAGGTTGAATTTAGCACCAGCTTTTCTGTTACGATTGTCTGGAGTTCCCCAGCACAGTCTGTGGTTCTCAGTGTTGCACCCTTGCTGAACTGATGCTCTAGTAGCAAAGCATTGCTGCATCCAGGTGTACCTGAAAGGTTGTTTTCCAGAGGGAGGAATCAAGAAAATGGGCAATTTTGCTATATTTTCCTGAAGTTCTTTTTAAAACAAAATGAATCAAAACAGAACAATAAAAAAAAAGCCCCACAAAAAATTAAAATCCCAAAGGCAGTTGGCTCAGCCCAGTTAAAAATCCCCGTTAGATCCTGTTAGTTAACAGGATTTTAAATATGGGGGAAAGAATTCTAGTTTTCTCAGAGAAATCCCCTCAAAAATTACCTGCTGTCATTTACTCGAACTCTTGGTCTGTTCTGCCTGGACTCTAGGCCCAAAGCATTTCTCACTCACTTTTAAACAAGAAACACAGAGCCACAGAATCCTTGAGGTTGGGAGAAACTTCAGATGTCGTTGAGTGCAGCCAAGGACACAGAGACATCCATTTCCTAGGGGTACTTTCCCTCAGGATGCTCTCAGCCATGACCAGATGCAGGTGAAGGAGGGCTGAGAGTTGCAGCCCTGTGTTTATTGACAGGTGTCACACTCTGCCAGCCCTCACATGGTGACACTTCCTTCCCCTGTGCTGAAAAGCTGGGAAATGGCAGGAAGTTCTCGTGCATTTTGTCAGGATGTTCAGGATCCTGATCCTGTTGGAGAGAAGGTTGCATGGAGACCTCACAGCACTTTCCAGTGTCTGAAGGGGTTCCAAGGAAGCCAGAGAGGGACTTTTCATCAGGAACTGAGGTGACAGGATAAAAAGAAATGGCTTCAAACTGACAGAGGAGAAATTTAGGTTCAATATATGGAAGAAATTCTCCCTGTGAGGGTGGGGAGGCCCTGGCACAGGTTGCCCAGAGAAGCTGTGGCTTCCCCATCCCTGGAATTGTCCAAGGCCAGGCTGGATGGGGCTTGGACCAGCCTGGTATAGTGGAAGGTGTCCCTGCGTGTGGTAGAAGAGTGGAATGAGATGAGCTTTAAAGTCGCTTACAACTCAAACCTTTCCATGATCCCTCCTGAGCTCCAGCTGATCCCTGCTGGCTCAGCTGGCATGTTACTGGTGTTACTGCAAGGAACAGTGCTGGAGAATTCTGGCCAGGAAGGTTGTGTCATACATAAATCCAAACTGGTTTGTGATGCATCTGTTTCCTCAGCATCCTGGGGAGCACTTCAGACACCTGGTCCTGGGGAACTCTTCAGGCACCCGGTACTTACTGGTGCCACACCACAGCTGCTTTGTCTCCTATCAGCACCCCAGTTCACATCCAGGTGCCCAGTTCAAAGAGGTGTTAGGGCAAGGTGTTCTTCTCTTTAGTCTTTTTTAAGTGCTCTCTCAAATATGCACTAAATAATTGTCCGTGCTGCCAAGCCTGGTGTGGATAACAGCACTGCCAGGAGCTGGGAAGCCCCCAGCTGCCTCCCAGGGAGCAGGCCTGAAGGGTTTCAGAGTTTTGGTCAGTGAACTGGTTTTTCGAAGCTCATGGCCTTGGACTTGCCATGTCTTGACTCCTGTTCCCCCTGTGTGTGCAGAGGAGTCAGCCTTTGTCAGTCAGCCTGTGTCTGCCATCACCCACTCCACACTGGAGTAAGGAGCGGAGGATGGATGGATGAATGGAATCGCCTTGGATTTGTCTCACTAATGCTACAAATGACTTTGTTCCCACTTCATTCCTAGGAGTGATCTGGGCCCCAACGTGGGGTACGAAGCCATCGGCCTGGTGGACAGCAGTTTGCCCACAGTGGGAGTGTTCGCCAAGGCCACAGCCAAGGACACGCCCAAAAGCGCGACGGAGCAGTCAGGTAGGGCCAGGGTGCCGGGGAGCTCCTGCACGTGCTGGTGTGGTGGCCACAGGGTCACCCGGACCTCTGAGGGCACGAGGACTCAGCAATCTGCTGCCTCCTTTCTAGACCAAGCTTTAAAGGCTGGCTTTGGTATTTAAATGTGATTAAAACACGGCATTCCTCCAAGAAGCCATCAGGGAACTCATCTACTGACATGTGAACTTTCCCAGTAAAGCTTGATCTCCTCCATGGCGATAAAATGATCAGCTTGGGACAACAGAGACTCTGGATCCACACACATTTATTTTGTATCTGGTGCCTGGAGGAAGCAGACTGTGCTGTCCTTTGCGTTTGGGGGTGGAAGTTGGAATTGTCAGCTCCATGTTGGGATTGATTCATCCTTGTGTTAATGAAACTTAGCTTTTGGGGACACAACTCAAAGGGAAACACCTCAGGCTCCTGCATAACATGCTCCTGAGTCTGCTCCCATCATCACATATCCTGCACTGGGTGTGTGACACCTCCTCTCTCTGCCTTAGGGACTGGAATTCGATCTGAGAGCGAAACAGAAGCGGAAGCCTCAGAAGTTCACATCTCTCAAAGCTCTTCACCAACGCCTCAAGTCCCAAAGCAAGGAGAAGATTACGGCAAAGGTGTCATTTTCTACCTCAGGGATAAAGTCGTGGTGGGAATCGTGTTGTGGAACATCTTCAACAGGATGCCCATTGCTCGGAAGGTCAGTGCAGGGCGAGGATGATGGACAGGGGGTTTGCTAGAGCAGGGCTTTTCTTGTGGAAAAATCAATCTGCCAGTTCAAAGCGAGGATAAATAAAGGCAGATGCTCTGTCTGGTGCAGAGCTGCGTAGTATCCAGTGGGAGCCCTGTTCCAGGTGAATAAGGGGACCTGCCTTGTGGTTTTTTGCATGTTTGTGCAAAATCTTTACAGAAATAACTCAAATCAAGTGTGTGCTCCAAGCCTTGCCTTGGCACGGCTGAAATTCCAGGTCTGTAGTAGGTACAGGCCGGAATCACAGCAACGGTGCAGGAGTGAAATGTCCCAATTTTGTGCTTCTTTGTCCCATGTCCAAGTGTCTGAAACAGTCTCAAATGTCACCATCCCAGAAACAGCCACGATGGCAGGGCTGGAGCAGCCCTGAGCAGGTGCTTGGTGTGTCCCCACCCCCATGGTCTGCCCTGGTCCTCCCAGGTCAGCTAGATCGAGGTCAGGTTTTAACACCTTCGGAGAATTTCAGTAGTTGCTTTTGTGGGAGTGATCCCACACTACCCCCAGGTGACCTGTCCCAAAATGAACTATTCATGGTGGAAGTTTTTGTTCATTCCTAAACTGAATGATGCAGTTGAAACACGTTGCTTCTCCCATCTCCATGGAAGGGAGATCCTTTCCTTCTTTCCTTCCCTTAGCAGCCCTTCCCTTAAATCTGAACACTGGGTATGCGGGCTCTTCATCTTGGCTAAAAGTTGCGGGTTCAAGCCAGGCCTCCTGGCTCTGAGTCAGTGCCAGGCTCACCTTTGCAGAGCTGAATCACTTTTTAAAGACACTTGTTCTCCCTGGCTGTAAAGGGAAACCCAGAAACAAGTCCCACAGGGACAGGGTGTTGGTTTTCCTGCTGTTCCTGTAGGCAGGTGATGGTACATTTAAGATTCCCATGTGAATTTGGGTGTAGAAAGTGCTGTCGTGTTATGGCTGTCTCAGTCTGGTGCTTCAGAGAGGATCCAAGGTGTTCCTGGCATTGGCTGTGACAGTCCTGCAGCACTGGCTCTTTATGGGATGTAAGGATTTAATGTGTTCTCCTTCCTCCAGATCATCAAAGACGGGGAGGAGCACGAGGACCTCAATGAAGTAGCAAAGCTCTTCAACATCCACGAGGACTGAACTCCGCAGCGGGGACACGGCGCTAGGAGGGAGCAGGCTGCTGGCTGTGTGCACCCCTTCACCTCGGACAGCTTCCTGGGAGCACTTGGGAGTATCCCACTCACCCGAGCCCAGTGTTTGCACCAATAAAGTCAGATTGTTCTAGTCACCTGCTTCTTCCTGCAGCGCTGCCTGGCTGGTGAGGAAAGGGAATTGTGCTGCCCAGTGGGGTCAGTTTTCCCTTGCATCAACCTTGCAGAAGCCTGCAGAATTCCCTCTTTCCTTGCAGGAATTCCCACTGGGCAGCGAGTAGGCCCGTGGGCTCCCTGCCTGTTCTCCAGCCTCTCCCATGTCTCTCCTGGGCGGTCCAGCCGGGGCTCTGCTGGCCTCGCTCCATGGTGCCTGTGTCCCCACAGGCTGGCCTGGCCCTCAACAAAGAGCTTGGAGAGCCTGCTGGGAAAGCTGCTGCCATTGGGGTCCTTCCCTTCACCACATCCAATGCCCCAGGATGTCTCTCCAGGCTGGTGATCACCCCAGTATGGCCAAGTTGGCACTGCCAGTCACTGTGCACAGGTTTCCTGTGTGAGGGAATACAGGTGTGACAAAAGCTGGCACCACATGCCACTTGGGCTCTGAGGACAGGGCTGGGAAGGGCAGGGCTGGAGCTTCACTGGCCCATAGAGCGGCCACCTGGTGACACCTACAACCCACAGGAGCCCTGGCACACCTGGAGAAGCCAGAGAGCTCCCTGGGTCCCAACCAAACATTCCACCACCACATGGGGGGTGTCAGCACCGACGAGGTGCCACTGCTCTGCTGTCTGGGCTGTGACAGGGAATCCCCACACACTCCTGGACAGTGCCAAGAGCAGCCAAGAGGGACCTTGCTGGGAACAGAGGCTGGCTCAGGCTGGGGCCGCTGTGAGCATAACAGGGCATGGAGGTGCTGCCCCACGCCTGGTTCCACCCAGCTCCAGCTGGTTCCAGGTATAGGTGTTTCCGTGGTGTGGTGGTCTGATCCTGGCTGGATGCCAGGTACCAAAGCCACTCCATCCCTCCCCTCCAACCACTGGACGGGGAGAGAAAATGAAAGGTTCATGAGTTAAGGACAGGGAGAGGTCACTCACCGATCACCTGTCGAAACAGACTCGACTTGGGGAAATCAATTACCAAACAAAATCAGAGCAGGATGATGATAAGTAAAACAAATCTTAAAAACACTCCTCCTCCCCATTTCCTTCCCGAGCTCTCCCTCCTCCCTCCCAGCGTCACAGGGAGATGGAGAATCACACGTTTCCGTCCCTGCCCAGGGAGAGGAGTCGTTCCCCTGCTCCAGCGAGAGGTCCCTCCCAGGGAAGACACTTCTCCATGAACTTCTCCAGCAGGAGTCCTTCCCATGGGCTACAGTTAAATCTGTTATCCTATCTCTGCTGGGCTCAGCCTTGGCCAGCAGTGGGTCTGTACTGGAGCTGGTGCCGTTGGCTCTGCCAGACATGGGGGAAGGTTCTGGCAACGTCTCACAGAAGCCACTCCTGTAGCCCCCTTGCTCCCAAAACCTGGCCATGCAAACCCAACACACCTGGCAACAGCTGTGGGTGATGCGGGGCCTCATGGGGCCATTGGGCCGTTGTGACACTGCGGGGCCTCATGTCACCAGGGAAGGAGCCATTGTGACACTGCAGGGCCATGCCCGTGGGGTTTTCAAGGAGCCCCCTTGGGGGGCACCCACTCAAGCAAAACACCTTGCTCAGGAATTAGCAGCTTCCTGGGACACCTGTGGAAAAGGAGCCATGGAAAAGCAGAACCCCAACCCCCAGAACCTCAAGGAGGGGTACCAGCTGAGAGATGGAGGGAGAGGCCAGGGAGAGGATGGCACCAGGCATGCCAGCACCCTTCCCAGGCGGCTGCCTCCATCCCACACCTCTGCCTCCCGCCCGCTGCTGCGGCAGCCTCAGCCTCAGGGCAGCCAGGTCCGGTCCCTGCACCGGCTGACACTGCCCTGCAGCAGCCAGGCGCGGTCCCTCCACCGGCTGACATCGCCCGGCAGCAGCCAGGCGCGGTCCCTCCACCGGCTGACATCGCCCGGCAGCACCCTGGGCTCCAAGGGCACCGAGAGCCGTGTCAGCGCAGTCGAGGCGGTGCGGGGACAGGGCCCGCAGGGCCGCAGGTCCCGTGCTGGAAGTCTCTCGCAGCCGGGCAGCCAGGCCCGCTCCCTCCACCGGCTGACAGCGCCCGGCAGCACCCTGGGCCCCAAGGGCACCGAGAGCCGTTTCAGCGCGGACGAGGTGGTGCGGGGACAGGGCCCGCAGAGGCGCAGGTCCCATCCTGGTGCTCTCTCGCTGCCGGGCGGCCTGGCCAGCAGAGCCGCAGCCCGCAGCCAGCGCCGGCCCGTGAGGAGCTGCTGCGCCTGCAGTGGTCTGCTGGGACTGGAACCGGTGAGGGCCGAGCACGGACGGCCGGATGAGGCTCCCCCTGCGCCGCAGCTCTTGCATCCCTGTCCTAGCAGCTGCTGCTGCTGCGAGCCAGGTGACCTCTGCAAATCCCCCACTCTCCTTCCAGGCCCCCACGAAGAAACCAGCTCTTGACTTACAGCGAGAGGCCCCTCACCATGTCGAGCAGGAAACCCAGACTGACACCCCTGCACAAGAGGCAGAGTCAGCTGCTCAATATGCTGAGCAGGAGACACAGACAGATACCATGGCAGAAGAGGAGGAAAATTCAGCTGCTCTCCTCCTGGTTGACCAGGAAACACAGACTGAGACTCCAACACAAGAGGAGAATTCAGCTTCTCTTCAACTCATTGACCAGAAGACACAGACCGAGGCCCACAGCTCCGCCTCCTCCACAGGCGCTGATGCCCTGCCTCGCCGGCAGCGGCTCTCCCTGTTCCGCAGGATATTCCGATGCTCCTGCCTGGCTGGACAGCCCGAGAAGGAGCCTCACGCTGCCAGCACCCTGCAGGATCCCAGGGACAGCCACTGCTCCAAGCGGGGGCAGCATCCTGAGGGCAGCATGCCAGGGACGTGGGGATGGACACCCTACTCTTGGCCGGGGCTCATTGAGATGAGTCAGTTTTAATAAAAGACTTCATTCCTCTAATGGTGCCCACCTGTGCCTGGTCCATCAGGAGAAAGATGGGTGCAGGTAAGGCCCGTGCAGAACAGGAGAGCCCCTGCGCTCCTCCAGCCAAGCAGAGCCCATGCCCTCGGCCTCTCCCAGGCCACTGGTGCTCCAGCTCCTCTGGTTCAGATCCCTGGGCTGGTGCTGGTGGCCAGTCCTCAGCGGAACCCTGTCGGCTCCCTCCCTTCCACCCACCTGCCTCCAAGTGAACATTTCAGATCATAAAATTTGGGGAGTTTTCCCTAAGGCTGCTCCTCCCTGCACCTCCTTGGGCTCACGAGGAACCTCTCCAGCATGGAGGGGTAGGAGCACCTGCACGAGCACCTCTCCCCTCTCTTTTTAAGACCCTCCTTGACTGCTCCTGTACCACTTTGGGGAGTTCCTCGGTGGTGGTGCATGGGCAAGGCTTTCCTTCTAGTCCTGCTATCAGGACTAGGCATTCCTGCTGCCCTTTCCAAGGAAAAATTAACAAAAGCACAGCACTGCCCCCGAGCTCCCTCTGCTCCCGCAGGGGTGAATGAAACCAGCCAGAAACCGGCTGCCCCACAGATGGGTTGGGGGGTGCTGGGACCAGACAGGGCTACCCTGACATCAGTGTTTGGGCACGGCTGGGCTTGGCTGCAGAGCTCCCAGCACCATGGTCAGGCAGGAAGCTGGGAGGAGCAATGGAGCTATCCTTTCTAGCTGCGCAGAGACACGGGCCCTACAGGTCCCACAGCTGCCCCTCTCCCTTCCCTGAGCCACAGGCTCAGGCTGACACGCACGGAAATCTGCCTGGACACGGAAGAAAAGGCAGGAGCCAGGGAGCCTGATGCAGGTTTTTTCTGTACATCAGTGTTTTTGACACCACAGCCTGTTGCTGCATATAATAAAACAGAAATCAGAAAGAGCAACCAGAATACACACCCAAAGGCAAAAAACCCTCGGCTTAAAGAAGGTGCTGCCGGGCCCCCGGGGGAAGGCTGGCAGCGGGGCTCCAAGGGGGGACACGCCTGCCCTGGCTGGGAGAAACACAACACAAAGAAAAAACGAACCAACAAAAAAACCCACCCAAGGCTCCCGCTGCGGAGCGGGGAAAGCCAGAAATCCCCCGATTGTCCCGGCCTCAGTCCTGTTAGCACCTGTACAATAAAACTGTACCGGCCCCGGGGCGGAGCAGCCTGCCCGCGCCTGCTCCCGCATGGAGAGCTGCTCCCGGGGACGCGGGCGGGGCGCGGGGAGCGGGGCAAGGAGGGGGCTTCTGCCGTGGGGACAGAGCCTGGGGCGGGGGACAAGCTGCCGAAGCGGGGGGTGTGCTGGGGGCCGCGGGCTGCACCTGCTCGGGCGGCAGCCGCCGGGGACGGGGAGCAGCAGCACAAATGAGATGGAGGAAGGAGCCCGGGAGAGGATGGAGCGGTGGGGCTGGCTCCCGGCTGGGGCTGAGCGCTGGAAGCAGGAGCCAGCTCCAAAGCCAAGGGAAGGGGCTGTCCCCTGGCTTGTGGCCAGGGAGGGACGGGACCCCTGGGCCTGGCTGGCCTCGGGGCGTGCTGGAGAGGGGCGGGGGACGGCCTCATCCCGTAGCCCGGAGCTCACCATCACAGTGATACAGACTCAGCAAAAACAAAGAAAACATTACAAATTAAATACTAATTAAATAAATACTATGGAAGACATTGGGAGGGGGAGGGCAAACAGAGAGGCGCAGTTCCGTAGGGTCCGGCGGGGAGGGGCGGCGGCTCCCAACCCCTCGCTGCCCCATGAGCCCTGTGGAGGGGGTTCCATCACCCACCGGAGCTGGATGGGGCGGCGACGGCAGCGACCGCCACTGCTCGTGGCCAAGGGACCTCGGGAAGTCCTTGGAGTCGATGGTCCTCCCTCCCCAGCTGGAGGAGACCCTGAGGAGAGGAGGAGTGGCTGCTCAAAGACTCGGGTCCGTGCTGCTGGCGCTGAGAGAGGTGCTTCCCCTTGGTCCTTATTATTGCCTCGTGATGCCGGGAGTGGCCCGTCCCCGTCAGCTGCTCCAGGCCTGGTACTCCACGGCCGAGCCCAGCAGCTGCAGCAGCTCGGGCTCGTAGTGCACCAGCTCCACAGTCTCTGCCGTGCCCGGCGCCAGCTCGGGGCTCGCCGGCACCTCCTCCTGTGCCAGCACCTGGCTGAGGGACACCTGGCGCTGGAACTCCGCCCGCGGCAGCGTGGCCACCTCGAAGTGCGGGAAGCGGGCCTGGAATATGCGGGAGGACAGCTTCAGCCGCTTGAGCACGTCGGAGAACAGGAACCAGTTGCAGGGCCTGCGAGGATGGCAAGAGCACGGTGGGTTAGGGGTGGAGGGGGCTGCAGGCACGGTGCCCACCACCCTGTCTCCTGGCACGCTGGCCCTCCCCTCCGGCCCTGGCACTGTTCTCCATGCTGCTGCCCCTCAGGAGCCCATGGACAGGGGTTTGATCACAGCCTCACAGGTCACAGCTTTTTAAAACACTCACAGCCAGGCAGGGACAGCGGTGTGAAAGTCCTGCCTTCAACAGGGTCCCAGCAGCTTCCCTGCCAGGAATAAGCCACATGGTCAGGAAATGGAGCTTCTGGTGTGGTTTATTGCTGGAGGGGTTGCTTCATGTGTCCCTCTGCATGGGCAAACATTGGCAGGCACAGAAATTTGCTGAACAGAAAAGCAGCGCTTTGGTTGCTGCCTCTCTCAAGTCACCCTTCTGGCCCAGCAACAGCCACTGTGTCACAGGGGGTGCAGGTGGGAGTGTTGCTCCAGTGCTGGCACTGATTTAGCCGTGATGGAAGGAAAATAATCTACTCAGAACCATCAGCATGAGCTGCTGCTGAAGAAAAACGGGGCTAGGAGCAGGATCAGAGGGAGGAGAGAGGGGAGCTGCCTGACAGGGACACCCAGGGCAGCAGGATGTGCCAGGCCACAGAGTGTGGGGGGAGCCCAGACGAGCCTTTCCTGCTCCCTAAGAACATTCCAGGCTGCGCCAAGCGAGGCAGCACTGCTTCCCCAACTTCCCCAGTGCTGCAGCCACAACTTCCCCTCTGCTGCCCAGAGAAGCTGTGGCTGCCCCATCCCTGCAAGTGTCCAAGGCCAGGTTGGATGGGGCTTGGAGCAACCCGGGATAGTGGAAGATGTTCCTGCTCATGACAGGGGGTGGAACGAGATGAGCTGCAAGGCCCTTCCTAACTCAAGCAATTTCAGGCTTCTGTGGTGATTCAATGAAAAAAACCACCTGAGATACACAAGCAGCTCTTAACCCCACTGGGATGACCAACATGCTGCCGCCTGTGGCAGGGCTGTGGCCACCCGTGGTCCTGCTCTGTGCTCCAGGGAAAGGTACTCACCCCCGGGAGACGGACACTTGGAGGTTGTAGCTGGGAAGCAGTGGCTTGTCTGAGAACTCAAACATGAAGTTATCTGCTTCTTGCTCCTCTTCCTCCTGGTCTGAGCTCCCTGGAGGGTTGAGCAGCAGGTCGCAGCCGATGCTGTCCTTCCCCTCTGCAACAGGCAGGACAGAGGTTGGCACTGCTCAGTCACTCACCAGCCAGTGCTGGCACCCCCTAGCCACTGCCACGACCCCACAGACACCTTCCCACAACATCCCAGCAGCCATGTGAGAGCCGGGTCCCTCCTGCTCTCCTCCAGCCCCTCATCCCACAGGAATGCGGAGCAAGTGCTGCAGAGGGGATGGAGAACAGCATGCTGGATCCAAAACCATTTAAAACCAGTAAATTTCCTATTTGCCAATCTGAAAAGCTCCTGACGAAAAGGAGCTCGCTGCCTGGATTTTATTATGAAGATATGTGAACAGTCTTAGGTTTGCAGAGTGGTTTTGTCCCACAGATAATACAGCTGGAGAACTCCAAAAACTTCCAGGAATGAGAGTTTAGATTCTACAGAGAGCAGCCAAGCCCAATGTGCTGGTGAGCAAATAAACCAATCATGCAAAAGTTCAACTCCACACACAAGAGAAAAGGTTGAAAAAGAGAAAATCTTCTGGTGCACTGCATGAGAAAGCTCCACACACCCGGCTGCTCACCCAGCACGAGTGGGATTCCAACAGAGGAACAACAGCAGATGACAGGAGACACTGGCTCAGGCAGGGTCTCAGGGAAAAATAGTCATTTCCTAGTGCTGCCAAGGGAAAAAAATTCCCTAAGAAACAGGGTGCTGAAATCGTCAAAACTTGCTGTAGAATAGAACAAAAATAAGTGACGTGGATATTGATCCAAAGTCGCTGCTGGCAAAGCTCAGATGCCATCACTGAAAAACCTCAGATTTCCTGAGCAACTCGGAAAAAAAAGAATTAAAATGCATTTAACGTGGCAAAAATAGGGCCCGGCGTCTGTCCTGAAAGCTCAGTCCTGTCCGTCTGCCCGTGCAAAGGCTGGGACAAGGACAGGAACATCCTGTACCACCCAGGCACAACAATGCCTGTCCCAGGTGGAGACAAACCCCGGACTAGGACTTTGTGTCTGGAGCTCCAGCAGCACCAAGTGCAGGACACTGATGACTTTTCCACACTCGGACCTTGGAGATCCCACACCCTGGCTTCCTTCGTTATCCTGCTGCCTCCAGGGATTTGCAGATCTCAAGGAAAACTTGGACAACATTCCTGCTTCAAAGAATAGGAGCAGCTTACGCAGGACCTGGGATTTCTCCTGTACCCTGAGGGATGTACAGTGCTGGTGGAGCTGATGGAAAGGGAGATTCCAAAGGACTGATCCACTGGCCTGTAATGATTGGGAGCAGCTTGGTTACTCCAGAGAAGAACCAGGTACTTCCTTGCCCTGGGCTGTACCTGCTCCAGGTGACCTGAGGCAACTGCTGAGGTACCTGAGCCAAAAAGGGACATTTCAGGACACACAGTAAACAGGCTGTAAAGAAACGAGCCCCATGTCCCAGGCTTGGGCATCTTGCTTTTCCTGTGGCTCCAGCAGTGTCCAGCAGCAGTGCCTGGCACAGCGCAGGTGATGCGGGGCTGGTACCGCCACTGCTGCTGCTGTAAGCTGATCCCAGGAGGATGGGCAGGAGGGTCCCTTCCTGTGCCCGCTGGAAATAGATCTGGCAGGGTAAGGGATCACTTCCCAGCTGGGTTAGCTCCTGCCTTGCCAGGCAGCCTCCCAAAGGCAGCACTGGGAATGCCGCGGGGATGGGGCGGAAGAAGGGCCCGGCCCTTGGACAGCAGCAAGGTACAGCTCCAACCTGTGATATCCCTCAGCAGAGATGGAAATATCCCACAGGCAACAACAAAGGGCTCCAGAACCTTTTGTCCAGCTGACATTTCTCCAGGGACCATCGTTCCATGTCTGGGAGAACCTCTGTTCTCCCCAGAGGTACCTGTTAAAAGTCTGGAACACCTGAGGTGTGAACATCAGCCCAACCAACACTGGAAGGAACTTTCCATGACAGCAAGGATGAAATGATGCTTTCAGGTAAGGGCAGAGGCAGATCAGTGTGGGATTGTCTGACTTATTAACAGCTTCAGGTTGCCCAGGAGAGAAGGAAAATCTGGCAGATGGCACCATGTGAGTGACAGAGACCCAGCAGAGACACATCCCCAGTGGCCAGAACTCAGTGTGAATGGAAGGGGAAGAGGCTGGATGTGTTTCAGCTGGAAAGATGTGTTTCAAATGGAAAAGGCTGGATGCGTTTCACAGAGGTGATGGTCTTTCACCACCCTCAAATGAAGAAATACTCTGAAAAGCTCAACTAAGGTCCAGGGGCAGGAAAAGAAGTGCAGCCCCCAGCCCTCCCTGAGGAGATTTTCCATGTGTTAGCCAAGGGTCCAAGTAAGGCCCTTTGAGCAGTGAACTGCCATCACTGTGGTATCCCAGTCCCCCTCCACCCACGAGGAACACCTAAAGAGCCAGTGATGGTTTGCTTACAGAAAAAACAATCCTTTTCTTTTCGCCTGTGGGGGTGGAGGACTGAAATGTGGGAAGACAGCAGCCTACATTCCAAGCCAGGAGCTTCCAGAGGAAAGGACACTGATGAATGGGACACAGGCAGATACCAGAACTCAAGCACAAAGCTCTCTCAGCAACCAGGAACTCAGTAGTGACCAAAGAGAGCCAAACTCTTCTACCCACAAATTCATACACCATCTCCCTTCCTTGTTTATCAGAGAAATCCAAGTGGGAATCAGTGATAAATCAAAAGGAGTAGTATCTTTAAAAATATCACAAGGAACAGCTATTTTTCTTTGTAAAGGCTTGTGACAGCTTTGAGAGTGAGAAATTCCGAGGAAGGAGGCTGAGGTTTGAACTGTTCCCTTGGCAGGGCTGAGGTGCAGCAGCCTACAAACAGCATTCTCAGGAGTGCAGAATTTCTCCTGTTCCGGAATGGAGAGACATCAGGGTCCTCCAAGGATAACCCTACCAAGAGCACCCTCCTGAATGTATCAGATTCTTTTCGTTTCTAAAAGGATGTTGGAAATGATGGAGGAGAGCAACTACAATCAACAGGCAGCTTTTCAGCCTACCAGCATAAACGTTCCAAGCCTTTACAGAGGGCTCGGGAGCGCTGAACTTGGGAGAGGCTGGAGGGACTCCATTGTGCCACAGACCCATGCCAGATCCAGAACATCTTCCATTGTAACCACAGTTTCCAGGAAGTGACAGTAAAGGCAGAAGTCAGCCCTTCACTGGGAAATGCCTGGTGTTGTAAGAACAGGACCTCCCCTGGATGAACACCTTCCCTCCAAAGCAGAGGAGAGGGATGGGCAGCTCTGGGAATCTGGAAGTTCAAGACTTCTACACCTTGAAGGAATGAATTTGTCCTTCACCTTCCTTGGTGACTGGTTAGCAGGGAGCAACAAGAACTGCTACAAGAATGACATGCTTGGGATTGACAACCAAAGACCCACGGGAATCACCAACAGCATTTGAAGCCAATCCCACACTTGAAGGGACGCACATATGCAGCTTTCCTGAGAAAAGGCCCCTTCCAGGAGCAACTCCCAGCATGTAACATCACGGCAAGGTCTCTAACCAAAGCCTGAGTGGGAAGGGATGTGGACAAACCCAAGAGAATGATGTGTTTGGCACGGCATCACCTCTGCTCTGCTGCCACCGACCCAGCCCAGACTGCACTCACCGAGCACGGAGCTGCTGTAGAAATCCCAGGCTGTCCGAGGGTCTCCGTCACTGCGGCCCTGGAGATCCGACAGGTAATCTAGAGAGGGAAAATTGAGAACGTTAGTGCCTCAAAGCATCTTCCTGGTGTGCATATCCCCAGATCCAGAGGGAGCCACTTCACCCCTGCTGCTTTTCCCCCTTGGGCATTATGGCAAAAGCTGAGCCATGGTTGCAGGAAGGGTGTCCCTGCACAGGAGAGGGCATCACCCTAGGCCCCAGCCCAGGAAATGGGAGCTGCAAAGGGAAAACAACACACAATGTGAAGTGGCTAGCAAAGAAGGGTTCTTAGGGCAGTCCTGAGCTCCAAATCACCGCCCCCAATACCTGCATGAGTACTTGAGCCTGGAGCAGCTCACCCAGGCAGTGGGCAAACAGAGCTTTTTTGACACTGCAGACTTTCTGTCTTGTGTGTATCTGGGAACCACCACTACTCTGGCTGTCCCTTCCTTGTCGTTGTGAAGCCACTATGCTAGTCTTGTGTGTCCACAAATGGCACTGAACATGGCCATAGGGATCCAAAATGGCCCTTTCCACCAGCAGCAAAAATATGTTCACTTAGGTTAGGCAGTAGAACCAGGGACTGTGGAATAGTGTCTCCAAGGAGAGCACTGTCTTTAGCTGTGTGACCAAAGCACAGCCGTCTCCTTGCACACTGAAAAATGACTTTTATCTTATATAGGAAACAGATACAATTCTGTAATTAAAGTTTGAGTGGTAAAAACACGTTTGTGCGGCAGGACAGAGCTAAAGATTGAGTCATCTTCTGCACAAGCCCTTTGACATCCAGATTTGTCCCCACACACTGCCAGAGGGGACGGACAGGAGCACTGTGACCCCAGGCCCGGCACCTACCGCAGAGGAAGCTCTTCATCACGTCGCTGGTGGCCAGCTTCACTGCCGTCTGCCCAGAGTACGTGGCCAGAGTGGGGTCAGCACCATAGGAAAGTAGAAGCCACATGGTTTCCAGGTTGTCATTCGCTACTGCATCATGGACAGGCCTGAAGGGCAGAAGCAGAGAGACCAGGAGTTGCTAAGGAAATGCTCTGGTTTGTGTTAGGACTGCCTGAGTGATGACCACCCTCAAGAATCCGCCCTGCTCCCCGCCCCACACTGCCCCGGGCACGTCCCCTGGGCTCACCGGGTGCCGTCCTGGGCGCTGCAGTTGACGTTGGCGCCGTGCTGGAGCAGGATGTGCAGGATGTCGATCCAGCCGCGCGCGCAGGCCTCGTGCAGGGCCGTGTACCCCGCGTTGTCGCGGTGGTTCACGTCGCTGCTCTTCTTCTGCAGGCAGTACAGCACCACGTCCTGCACAACGAGAGCACGGCCGTGACACGCCAGCCACGTGGGGCAGCAGGGGCACAGGCAGGAGGGCACAGCACTCACCTTGTAGCCCAGGCGAGCTGCTCGCTGCAGGAGCGTCTCCCCCGCGTTCTTGTTCACAATCAGCCGCCGAGCGCCGGGAGGAACGTTCTGGGCCGGGGGCGATTCGGGGGAGCTCCCTGGGCTGGCCCGATGGGACTTACAAAGTGTCCACAAATCCTGGGGCTTCTTCAGAGAGCACATTTTGGGCTGGTTGCAGCAGCCTTTCCCCTGGGAAAGAAAGGAATACAACTCCTTGGCGCACGTGGCCATGACTCACAGGAGTCCCCTTCTCCCTCTTCTCCCCACACGTGCTCCCCTCATCCATCCAAGCCATACCTTCCCCTCGTCACAGATCCCCGCCAGGTGTTTGGTTTTACATTTGCGTTTTCCTGATGGTTTCTCCAGCTCTTCTTGGACAGGAGAGCTGTCGGAGTGCTCCAGGAAGAAGCCATTCCGAAAGTCCGTGCGTCCTTGAGATTTCCGGGGGGACGGGGATAGCCTGCTCCTCAGCTGTAGCTCTGTGCCTTTACCCTTCCCAGACTCCTTCTGCTTCCGGTGCCTACAATCTAAAGGAGAAATGTGAATGAGGAGCTTCTGTAGGTACCACATCGAAGGCCACCCAGACCTATGCACCAGGCAAAACAAACTGCCCATCTCCGATAACTGCACAGAAATCAGGGAAGTTGTGGCTGCTCCTTTCCTGGAAGGGTCCAAGGCCAGGTTGGACAGAGCTTGGAACACCCTGGTCTAGTGGAAGGTGTCCCTGCCCATGGCAGGAGCTTGGAAAGAGATGAGCTTTAAGGTCCTTCCAACCCAAACCTTTCTGGCATTCCATGATTCTAAATCCAGCCCCATGGCAAAGGCACTGCAGGAAGGAGAAGCAGAGAGAATACACGGATTCTCCTGTCACGGAGAGACTCGGCATGGACACAGGAAATCCAAGGACAGACAAGAGCAGGATTCATTGGGATATGCCTAAGAGAGGCAGGATGAGCAAGAGCTGTCTGGGAACATTCATTGCTCACTATCTAAACAAACAGGCCCTGCCTTGCCCTCTGAAATCTTCCCCTGAAGTTAAGGAGCACATTTAAGTTTTCATGAACATGCATGACACTCACAGATCCCTACACATCACACAGGGAGAGGTGCTCTGCTTCCCTGAAACAGCAACATCCCAGAGCAAGAGCACAACTGCAACGGGAAACCAAAGTATGGAAGCAGAAAGTAAAGGCAGTGAACAAATCATGGGACTGATGCTGCACATGTCAGGTGAGCAGTGCTGGGACAGAACAGGTACAAAGGTCAAGACTGTGCAGACCAAAGGGCAAAGAAGGCACCTGCACAGAGCTGTGTGGTGTCCAAGCCACAGAATCCCAGAATTCCAGAATGGTTTGGGCTGGAAGAGATCATCTTCTTCTACCCCACTTCCGTGGGCAGGGACACCTTCCACTATCCCAGGTTGCTCCAAGCGCTGTCCAGCCTGGCCTTGGACACTTCCAGGGATGGGACAGCCACAGCTTCTCTGGGCAATCTGTGCCAGAGCCTCCCCACCCTCACAGGGAAGAATTTCTTCCTTATATCTAAGAAATGGAGTCCCTCAAGTCTGGCTCTCTCTGCAGCTTTGGGCACTTTGTTTAGGAACAAACATTTCATTTCTAGGTGTGGACCTGGGAGATGCCCCAGTGGGTTGGTTCAAGGGACCAAGAGGATAAAGTCCAGGAACAAAACTTTCTATCTCTTAGAGACACTGCTGCCTCCAGTGCCATGGCAGGTTTTGTAGATCTCCAGGAGCAGCATCTTCAGATTCCATGCTATGCTGAGACTCTGGGTTCTCCACAGCAAGCACCACACATAACTTCCACTTATGTCCAACTACTGCTATGAAGTGGGGACCACGGATCTTGTACAGAAAAACGGATTTAGCCAAGATACCAAGGCAGAACCACAAATAAAATCTCAGAGCCAGCACATCTCAAGTACTGTTGTGCTGTTCTGGTCTCCACACCTCAGGAAGAACGAGTGGGAATGGGAAAGGCAACCAAAATGATGCAGGGGTAGACATGCTGCCCTACAAGAGAGGCTGGGAATCCTCAGTCTGGAGAGGAGAAGGCAGAGAAGGATGTGACCAAACTTTGCAAAACTCCTGAAAGGGCGGATCAGCTGAATGGAGGAACCTTGCTCATCCAATCCTGCAGCATGAGACTTACAGGCACTTGATGAAATTCCTAAGAGATCAGTTAAAAAGAGACAGAGCAAAGGACTTTGCACAGCCTGAAGGGAACTTCAGGGCTCCACTGCCACTGGAGGTGGATCCAGACCACAACTTCTGAATCCAAACTACAGCAGCTCCACTATCCAAGGGCTGGGCTAGCAGCCCCTGAGGGAAACTGGACAGACACTGTTAATATGTGTGGTAAAGCTGCTGGGAAAATCCTCCTGAATGCTGCTGCACTCACAGCTCCTTCCAGGCTCCTGTCCTGAACAGGAGGCATCCTGAGAGTGCCCATGAGTTGCCAAGACACTGACAAGGCCACTCGAAACTTTGTTCCTGGTCTGACAGAGGCTCCCAGGCACTGCAGGATAGTGTAATGCTGTGCTGGAGCAGAGATCAGCTGGTGGAAGGACAGCAGCCACCTCGGCTCCCCACGGCATCTCAGCAGCTCAGCCTCTCCCCAGGAGTGTCAGTCTGAGCTCGGATGTCACAGAAGGCAAGAAGTCTGTGTCCACCTCCAAGAGCACAGCCCAAGCATGTGCAGAGCTGGCACAAGTGCTGCCCACGACAACTTCCCCCCGAAGTCACCTGTGTGACCCTGGACACAGCCACGAGCCACGGCCAGGTGCCAGCACACCCCGAGCCACTGCACACCACTGGACAGATCGTACGGCCTCGACTGTCCCTGCACAGGGAGAGGGGACCGCAGGGACTGCTGCCCTTAGGGACGTGCCAAATGCGGATTTAGGTTTGACAGAGGGTCTGGCAGTGGCAGGGGAAGGTGCAGGAGCAGTGGCAGAGCAGAGGTGGGCAGAGGCAGGCACAGCGTGCTCCTCCTCCCACCTACGACCCACAGAGGTCCCATCACTCCACCCTTGCCAATCCTCTGGCCCTCGTGCTCCCTGGTGCAAGTCTGCAAGTCGCCCTCATAAAGCAAGACAAAGCCAAGAGCAGCCCAGCTGGATTTGGATAGCTCCACATCCCCCTGTGTTAGCCTGGAATGCTGAGCACAGCTCCCAGGGGCACTGCTTGTCCAGAAATATTCCACTGTGCTACCTCGTCCCATTCTTATTTTCCCACGCCCTCTGTCTTAATCTGAGGGTAAGATCAGTGTCTAATGAGCCACATAAATTGCTGTTTACTGCTCTGGAATTTACTGTAAATGTTTTTGAAAGAAGAACCGATTGATTGAAGCAGCCCGTGCTGCCGCCACCAAGTCATTAAAAGTGAGGCAGTTTCGTCATTACAAAAAAAACCCCGAAAACCAAACCTCCCCAAAAATTCCACATGTAATAAAACAAAAAATCACCAGTTTGGTACCAGAACCCCCTTCCTAGGTTGTACCTGCTTTGGATTTCCGCCTCCGGTGGGGATATCCCACTTGCTCCTCCTCCCGCTCAGTCAGATATTCCCCTGTCTGGTATTTCCGACTTTTCTGCCGTCTCCTTTTCTTCCTTTTGATGTGGCCGTCCTCCTCCTCCTCCTCCTCCTCCTCGTTGGGCTCCCACAGCTGCCTGGGTGATTCCGCTCTCCAGGGCAGCTCCCGGGTCCTCCTCGTGTAACAGCTGCTCCTCTCAGACACAGACCTGTCCCTGTCCCTGTCCCTGCGGCTGTGGCAGCGGGATGTCCTGTGGGATTTGCGCAGCTTGCGATGTTTCAAGGATGTCTCCTCCTCCTCCTCCTCTTCCTCCTCCTCTTCTTCCTGATCCTCCTCCAGCAGTGGTAAAATCTCCTGACCACTCACATCACCGTCTCCCGTCACACCCGCAGAAGAGCCAGCGATGCTTCCTGCAAAAATATGGGATTTCTAGATGACAAAAAAACTAAGAGGATTCACAAGGCAAAGCCTCAAAGCAGGACAAAACGCAGGGACAAGGCCACGTGAAAAGGGAACGCTCCCAGTCCACTCAGGACTCTCACTGAGGGCCCAGGCACCAACTCACCCGACTGACTGCGCGTCCGGCTGCTCAGCACCACCGGAATGAAATCCCGAAAGTTGTTCTTGGGCTTCTTCTCCAAGTAACCTGTGAGGAAAACCGAGCCTTGAGAAGACAGATCACAGACCTGTGACCTGGGAAGGGCAGTGCAGTGTCACCATAGCAGGGGCTGCTGTGAAGGGACAAGGGGGATGGCTTTAAATGAGCGGAGGTTGGTTTAGACTGGACATAGGGAAGAAGTTTTAGACAACAAGGGTGGTAAAACACTGGCACAGGTCCTCCAGAGAGGTGGGGGATGCGTCATCCCTGGAAACATCCAAGGCCAGGTTCCACAGGGCTTAGAGCAACCTGGACTAGTGGAAGGTGTCCCTGCCCATGACAGGGGGGTGGAACAAGATGAGCTTTAAGGTCCCTCCCAATCTCCTCCATTCTGGGAGTCTGATCATGCTGCAGCTCTATTTTGGACTCCAACCCAGCTCCAGAGGCCATTCGGCTTCAGGGGAGCAGCAGTTTGTCCCCTCAGGCAGCCCGACCCCACAGGAACCCACAGCTATCCCCAAGAGTACCTTCCTCGTGGCTGTCTCCGCGGAGTGCCGGAGATGGGCACTCCGTCTTCGCTGGCCTCCTACGCTTGCGCTTTACCCTGAGGCTGTTGTGATCTGTGATGGCACCCAGGCCGCCTCGGCCTTCCCGGCCTTCCCGCTTGCCGAGCTCATGCGGATTGTCGTGGTGTTTTTGCCACTGTGAAGGGAAGACACAGGCTGAAACTGGAGCTTCCGACTGACTGAGCTGGAGCAGCACAGAAGGGACAAACTCCATCCCCACTCATCACACTGGTGCCCTCCAGCGTTTTTGACACTCAGATTCATTTTTGCCCTGGATAACCAGCAGCACAGGTACATTCTCCCATAGCCAGGCAATGCCCAAAAGCAGGGGTAGAAAGCCCTGTGCCCTCAGCTGTCCCCATGGGAGTGCTCCCTCCTCTCCCCCAGCCCCACCTTTGCCCTGACCCAGCAGTCCCAGCCCATCCCACGCACCTTCCGGCCATGCATGCTCCGGCTTCCTGACTTGCTTGGGGACTCCTCGCCATCCTGGCCTTGGCACTTCAGTCTCTTGTGGCCCTGCCTGGTGTCCCCGTCATGCTGCCGCTTGGCCTTGCAGCGCGTGCCGCCCTCCTGCTTGATTTGCCCCGTTCCTTTGAGCTTGGCCTCGGTGAAGGCCTGGGGAGCTGCCCCTGCCCGCAGGCAGGTCACCGACGGAAAGGACACGTCGCACTCCACTCGCTCCTTCTTGACCCTGCACAGATCCACCTGCTGCACGCACGGGAGGGGCTCCGTGGCCGGCGGCTCCTGGGAGCCCTCGCAGCCCGGCTCCTTGCGCTGGCCCTCCGTGGGCACCTCCGGCACCATCCGCAGGCCCTGCTGCCCAGCCGCGGGCAGGTCGTGCGACAAATACGCCGCTAACACTTGGTTTTTGGGTTTTGCATCCGACTGTTTGAGGCTACAGCTCCCCTGGGGAGCCTCAGTCTGTGCGTTGCCCTCCTGACCGGAGTCAGCCTCTGGCTGAGTGCACTCCTGACTCTTCGGGGTGTTGTCCAGCTTCCCCTTCCCCCCTTTCCCATCCAAAGCGCTGGTCTGAAGAGCTGGACCAGCCTCCAGCGGGGCTGGGTTGGCCGGCTCCTCGTAGGGCTTGGGCAAGGCCTGGCAGCTCTTGTTCTTGGCTGCAGCATCCTGTTCCTGAGGCGGGAGTTGGGGCAGCCCGTCCGGCAGGCTCTGGGCAGCTGCGCTGGGCTCGGTGGGCTGCACGCTCGGGAATGCCGGGAGCTCACCCGCTCCAGCTGGCTTGCAGGGGCTGCTCTGGTTCAGGGGCAGCTGTCCTGCTGTGGAGATGCCGATGGAAAGCAGCGGGGTTTGATGGTAAGGAGACCAGCCCAGAGGCAGAAGCTGAGGATTGGAAGGTTTTCCATTGACAGGGCATCGCGGGTACACACTTCCCTGAACGGGATTCCAGGCGGAGATGTCCTTGGACTGACACAAAGGAGCTCCTGGAGCAACTCTACCATGAAGAAGTCTCCTGGCAGGATCCTGCTGTCCTTCTGTGCTGACCTGGTTGGCTTTCTTCCCACAGGGAACGCCTGCACCGCGGGGCTCGCCCTGGTCGATGATGGAGATGGGCTCCTGCTTGGGCAGGTGGCGCGGGTCCCTGCTGAGGCTCACACTGGGGTCCTTGCTGAGCAGCAGTGAGGCCGGCACCGGGTTGGCGACGCCGACGTAGGTGCCGGGAATGGTGCTGATGAGCGTGGTGTTCTTCACCCAGGAGCCCTGCTCGCCGTTGCGCAGGAACTCGGGAAAGATGACCAAGGGCGGGGTGGTGCCGAGACACGAGGTGACGCTGCTGCCCGCGGCCTGCGCCGCACGCTGGGACTTGGACAGGACGGTGGTGAGCAGCGCTTTGCCGCTGGTGTGCACGGGGGTGAGGATGGGCATGGGGGGGGTCTTGCGCTGGCTGGGCGGAGGCAGTTTCTGGCGGTTGGACTTGGAGGAGAGATCAAGAGGCATCTCACTGCACTCTGGGGATGAGACCATCTCACGTTCCAGCTGGGGAGGGGACTTCAGAGGAGACAGGGAAGTGGCAGCCCCTGGTGCGTGCGGCTCGGGAGCCGCCTGGGCTCTGGCCTGCACGGTGGTGCCGGAGGGGGGAGCAGCGCTCCCGCCTGGTGCTGCCGGCAGAGCCTGGCTGGAGGGCAGGGCCTGGCTGGAGGGCTGGGCCGGGCCGATGCTGGTGCTGGACAGGGGAGCACTCTCAGCCGAAGCCTGGGCACCGCTTCCGCCTGAGGGTGGGGGGCAGCTGAGCTGATTCACCTCCACAGACACCACTTTGGCTTCCGAAGCCAAGGGCCTGGTGACAGAGAAGGTGTAGGGGTAGGAACGCAGCTCTGGGGAAGCGATAATGCCCGGCAGGCAACGCTCGTGCAGGTAGGAAGGCAGGACAGGGAGGGTGAGTGTGGAGGAGACCCCCAGGGTGGCCGGGAGCGTGGCCACACTGAGCGGCTGCCCACAGCTGGGCGGGGGGATGTACACCAGAGACTGGCTCGGGCTCAGCACAGCCCCAGCCTGGAAGGACAGGGGCAGCTTTTGCATAGCAGGAGCCTGAGAGGGGGGAAAGCACACCCTGTTCAACGTGAAGGTGGCGGGAGTGGAGGCAGAGGTGTTGCAGCTGGAGACAACCACAGACAACGTCCCTTCCGCCAGCACGCCTGGCCCTTGTGCTGCAGTGCTCAGGGGGGTTTTCTCCTTCCCAGCAGGCTCACTCTCCGGAGCCACGGAGCAGGCTGAGGCAGCATCAGCCTGCTTGTCGCTGGGAGGATCTGCCGGTGTCCAGGCAGTGTCAGCACCACTGTTCTCCTGCTCCACAGCTCTGGGGGTTGCTGGCTCCTGCCCTCTGCCATCCCCCTGACCTGCCAGAGGGCCCAAGGCATCATCTGTCACAGTCTTGCCCGCACACTCCTGGTTTGGGTTGGGATCAGGTGGCTGCTCCTCCAGTTTGGGTCCAAGCTTTTCCTCCACCTTGCCATCAGCATCCAGCCCCTGGGCACTGCTGCCACCACCACTGACTGCTGTGAGCTCCACCTGCAACAACAAGGGAGAAGGTGTTCCTGGGAGCTGTGCAAAGTGGCTTCCAGGGAAGCAGGCAGGATCTGCCTACCAGGACACAGAGGCAGAAGCGGCAAACACCTCTGCCCAAAGGAGAGCACAGCTTTGCCTCCCTGCATCCCTCTTGAGAAGGAGCCCATGGAATCCATTAGGGAAGATGCTCCTGCTTGGCCTGTTCCATCAGGGAATGGCCTTCTCGGACCCAGCCGTGCAGGTAAGGAGCTCACCTCGGAAAGGCTGCTGCTGACACAAAACTCTTGAGACCCCAAGTGCTGGGAGCTGCTCGTTTTAGACTCCTCATCAGAAATGGGGGCTCTCCTAGGTGAGGAACAAGACACAGCATTACGAAACCCCAAAACACCCTCCCAGCATCCCACACCTCCCTGTCCCCACGTGGGACAGTGGAGCAGCTGTGCACCTTCCTTACCCACGGCCACACGGCCTCACCACGGGCCAGCCCAGCCTTCCCTGGTATCACAGCCCAGTGCCATACACCTGCTCCTGTCCCCTCCACTTCCCATTCTGTCCCACCACACCTTCCCATCCTCCCCTGAGCCTCATCCTGCTTGTCTGTTCTTCCATAGGCACCTTCTCATTCCCATTTCTCCTCCTTGCTCCCTGTCCTAGGACCCCCAGACCAGCCTAGCTGCCAGTGGGGATCTCCTTCCAGTGCCAAAGCTCTGTGGGCTCAGGAGGCCTGGACAGGAGCAGCAGGTGTCCATAGCCATCCTGATGTGCTGCTGGCCAGCATGTCTGACCCTTTGTGTCTGGAATATGATGCCTCAGTGGAAAGCCTGGATTCAGGACAAGGACTGTGACCTCCTTGGGACACTCCTGCCCTGGTGGTATTCGCCGGACAGCACTTCCCTAGTGTTTAAGGAACATTGGGACAAGCTGCTGGTGCCAGGACAAAACAGATCAAGTTTTTTTGATGACATCATTTCAGTTGGATTTGCTCCCTACATCTTGAGCTTTCACAGCAGTCACAGACACGAGCTACGGGCACGAGATTCCTCTTTGGGCTCTGTACCCCCAGTGCCAGGATCCTGCTCCAGGCTGCCTCCTGGGACTCTGCTCCATACCCCCAGTGCCAGAACCTGCTCCGTACCCTCTGCACCGGGAGCCTGCTCTGTTCCCCCAGTGCCAGGAACCTGCTCCGTACCCTCTGCACCGGGACCCTGCTCTGTTCCCCCAGTGCCAGGAACCTGCTCCGTACCCTCTGCACCGGGACCCTGCTCTGTTCCCCAGCACTGGGATCCTGCTTCATACCCCCAGCACTGGGATCCTGCTCCGGGCTGCCTCAGCCCCAGGACCCTGCTCTGTACCCCCAGCGCCGGGACTTTGCTTGGGGCCATTTCCGTGCCACTCCCACTGACCCTCGCGTCGGTGACAGCCCGGTCGGTCTCTCCAGGGCCTCCCGCGTTCTCAGG